>JASJET010000040.1:215000-815000 GCA_034092305.1 Diaprepes abbreviatus
ACGAATGATGCTGCGGATATCGAAAAAAACGATCAACGTTGCCATCAGTCGCGACTTGGACATCCTTGCTTTCGTTGGCCGCTCCCCACCCTTTTCCACCCACTGCTCCAATACTCAAATATCTAGGTCTCATCTCCAGTGACTACCCGACTAATCCAGTCTCTGCCGTCCCTCCGAATGCGGGACAACAAATCCTTACAGATCGATTTCACGACACCACTAAAAAAGTTACTTTCGAAAAATGCGCATAAAACACAAACCAAACGTGCCATCGACTTCAACCTTGGACTCAAACTAAAAGGCAGGTCCTCCCTCTATAAACAGATGTTGACGAACGACGCAGTATTGCTAGTTCCCCAGTTATAACTAAATTCCCGGAACTTAATTGCCACACCTCGTATTCCATTCAAAATCATACAGTAAAAATATTTAAAAAATTTCTTCGTGAAATTTATTTTACTTAACATCAACTTATAACGTTCTACGCCATCTTCTGATTTCCAGTCTCCATTGATCTCGGTTTGTCCATAGGTTTTCATCCATTCCTCTTGTTCTTATATCTTTATCCACTCCTTCTCTCCAACTTAGTCTGGGTCTACCTTTCTTTCTTCTTCCCTGTGGGGCCCAATTTAAAACTTTTTTTGTAAGTCTAGTATCGTCCATTCGTTGAACATGTCCGTACCATCTAAGTTGGTTGATTTTAATATCTTCTGTTATCTTGTGCTTAACGCTCATAATTTCTTGGATTCTTTCATTTCTGACTCTGTCCATTCTGGATTTTCCAGCCGCTCTTCTCCAATAATCCATTTCTGTAGCTTCCAGTGTTCTTATAGTTCTTTCTTTCAATGGCCATACTTAAAGATTTTGTGTTTGTTTTCTTTGGATATTATTTTAGCCCACAATATACTGTTCAACTGTCTAATAGCTTGTCATCCCTGGTTGTTTCTATGCTTGATTTCTTCGTCAAGTTCGCCGTCGTTAGTTATATGCATTCTGAGATACTTGTATTTCTCACAGTGATTTATTTCCTGCTGCTGTTGTTCCAGAATCAAGTTTTGTTGCTGTCCCCCAATACACATGTATTCCGTTTTTTTGATGTTAACTTCTGCTCCCACTTTTGATATTCTTCTATTAGCTTACGAGCCATGTATTCTAGATCTTCGTAGTCTTGTGCCAGAACTATTTGGTCGTCTGCGAAACACAATGGGTATAGTATGGAATCATTTAGTGGAATGCCCATATTTTCTCACTTTCTTTTCCATGTTTTTAACGCTTGTTCCAAGTAGATTTTAAACAAGGTTGGAAACAAACAACATCCCTGCTTGAGCCCTTTACTAACCGTGAATCCTTTTGAAATATTATGCCCTTTCTTTATTTTGCTTGTATTATTTGAATAGAGCTTTTGAACAACCTTGATAAGTATTATATTTATATTTGTTTTTTCTAGGGCTTCCCAGAGTTTTTGTTGTGGTACGCTGTCATAGGCTTTTTTGAGATCCACGTAGAGCAGGTGTATTTCTTGGTTCCGTGCTGATTTTCTCTCAGTGAACTGGGTTATTGTAAAGAGATGGTCGACAGTAGATCTACCTGCTCTAAATCCAGCCTGTTCTTCGGCCTCCATATCTGAGTATTCGCTCTCGATCGTCTTTTTGACTAGTTTCCCATACACTCTCAAGATTGTGCAGAGAACCGCAATTCCTCGATAGTTATCACAGACGTCTTTACTTCCTTTTTTGTATATAGTGGTAATATAGGATGTTTTCCACTCTTCGGGTATCTTTTCTCCGTTTATACATTTTTGGTGGAGGTTTGTCAATTGTCTGTATAACTTCTCTGTGCCGTATTTAAGTAGCTCAGGCGGGATATTTCCGGGACCTGGTGATTTAGAGTAGGACAAAAAAACTTTGACTGAAGTCAAGTCAAGACAGTTATAGGGTTATAGGGTTAAAAATGTAGTGTCCATTCTTCTAACTGGCCTTTTAAAAATACTTTTAAAAAGTGAATATACAAAAGAGTGAGTGACTACAATTGGTTTGTGATGTAATTAACTATTGTTTAAAACAAAAATCTCTGTTCTTAATGCATCCGCATCAGTTGAAAAAGATTCGAAAGAATCGAAACGTCCTGAGAAATAATATATATATATATATATATATATATATATATATATATATATATATATATATATATATATATATATATATATATATATATACAATAAGTATGACTACTGTATATATGTAGTTTCAATATAAAAATGAACCATATTCCCAAGAAGATACCCAACTAAATATGTATATATATATATATATATATATATATATATATATATATATATAACATCCAATGTGATCAATTTAAAATAAGTAAGTTTCGGACAACTTCCGGTATAACTCGAACTCACATAAGATCGCTGTTATTTCATCTGAAGAGAACGTAACCGAAAACCCCATTATACAAATTTGCATGATTGAAATCACAATACTTTCCGACATATTCTAATGGACGGTCACCATCAGACACCCTGTATATTAGGGAAAAAAATTCTTATGACTATAGAAGGATAGCATCACAAATAACACAAACAAGACATCAATTGTTCTTATAATACAGACAGCCCAGTCAACGAGACACATTACACTGGACAACAGCCAAAATGTATCTAAAACAAAATCGACTAAATCCTACCATTTTTGGTGACCTAAAACCGAAACTAAACGTATTTTTTAAACATTAGTTCAAGTTTTAGAGATATGCGATATCATGTTTCCTTATATATAACAGTAAGAATGCACGTGGTATATTTGTATTATTATAACAATAGAAGGGTGGAAATGAATGAATGAATGAATGAAAAAGGGGTGGTGATACTAGATCATCGATGCCTAGGGCTCCATTGGGCCCTTGACATCCCACCATAGTTGCAGGTTATTCGAGGCCGATCGCCTTTGCGAATCCAAGCGGCCTCGTTAGTTGAACTTGGCTAACTGCCTCCGGTAACAAAATTGTATCTCCGAGATATCTGTGTCTCGGCCCGTTGATGCTGGGCACTCTCTGAGAACTTGGTCAACAGTTTCATCCTCCTCCAAACCCTATCTGCATGTCGGGTCGTCTTCGACACCGATTCTGTGAAGATGGCCCCTGAGGTGATAATGTCCTGTTAACAATCCCACCACAATTCGCAGCTCTTTCCTTCCCAAGGAGAGAAGCTCCTTAGAACGCTGTGCACTAGGCCCAGTTATATGTTCCTTAGCACACCTCATTCCAGGAGCTCCCCACCACGATTCAATAAATTTGCTTTCAAACAACGATTTTAATTCCCTTTTGCCAATAGCAATTGGGACAGGTAATATTGGTTGGGGTCCATATGGTTCAGTCGCCGAACCCAACTTTGCCAGACGGTCTGCCTCCTCATTCCCGTGTATGCCCGAGTGACCCGGGACCCATACGAGTCTGACTGTGCAGTATTTCCTTTTCATACCATTTAGTACATCCTTGCACTCGGACACCAGTCGCGAAGTTACGAAATTGGACTTCAGTGCTAATATCGCAGACTTACTGTCTGAGCATATATTTATTACTCTATTCCCATCTATGTCCTTCTCACAGAGATGGGCACACTGCAGAGTAGCATAAATTTGCGCTGTGAAAATTGTCGCTTATAGTCCGAGAGGGTAGTACTCTCTCACTCCTGTGCTCCTGCCGAATACTCCAGCTCCAGCTCTTTCATCTTGTCTTGATCCATTAGTATACCACCAGGATCCATTTTTCGGAAGATTTGTTCTCCCTCCCAATTCTCTCTACTTGGCAGAAATATCTCCAGGGAGAGGTTGGGTTTTAAAAGCGGCGTCATGTAATCTGTCCGCATGGGGAGTGATGAACACCACCACGCTTTCCCAGACACCTGAGTAGCCGCCCGTTCAAATTCGAAGATGTCCTAGGCAACTGAGACGATAAACAGTCTTCAAGACCTCGTTCTCTATTATAAATGAAGAGGACGCAGGTTCACCAGGATTTCAAAAGCCCTGGTGGGTGCAGTCCTCATCGCACTCAATATTTCCACACAAGCCATTCCCTGAACTTTGTCAAGTTGAAGAATGTGTTTGCCATTTGTTGTACTACGCCTCCATACAATAGCAGCGTACGTTATTATGGGGCGGATCACCATAGTGTATATCCAAAATAGCACTTTAGGTGTCAGTCCCCATGTACACCCAAAGGCTCGTTTACAAGCAAGAAGAGTGGGATATTGCCAAATATACGTTTTCCCCAAGTTAAGGAAATTTTGCATAACTTGTCAACACCTCATGGGTGATCCCTAGGGATGACCCCCTATATACGAAATCCCAACCCCCAGAGCTTAAAATAGGGGAGATAGCCATTTAAACCCATGTAAATTGACTTTTATGTCTGTTTTATACTGAACAGCCCATGTGTACAAACAAATGACAAACACCACTATTGCGCATATTATGGAATTGAATAGAAAATTCTCGAATATTTTCTAAAAATGTGGAAGCCTTATTTGAGAATAAAGGCAGCTACAAAGTGTTAGTGAGTCGAATCGAATAGTTGAGATTGTAAGATGCCTCAAAAGTGTGTAAACAATCCAGATTACTTCTGTTATGTTTGTGGTGAGGTGAGTTTCGCGTCTCAGAAGCGGTCTATTACCCCATTGATGAAAAAGGCATATCAGCTTTATTTCGGTTGCAATATTGCCCAAACAGCACAAATACGTCTTAAAGACGTCCATAAGACGTTTGATCTCAACATTCACGACGTCTTATGGATGTCCATAAAAGACGAACGACGTCCATAAGACGTTGTATAGACGTCTTATGTTACAAAAGGTAACGTCTTATGGACGTCCCTTCCCAACATTAAAACAACATATTCCACCAATAAAATTATGTACATTAAAAAGGGTCCCTTTAATTTTTTTGTTTGTCTTGTTTACAAAGTCAAACCGTAATTATTCAAAAGTCCAAGAAATAACTTTAATTAAGAAAAAATCAAAAGCAAAATATATACTACCATTTTAAATAACTACAAGTTCCGCATGAATAATTTGCTTTAAAAAATATGTTCAACATAATCCCTTTATACAAAAAAATACATAACTTAAGCCTAATGTAACCTTTTTCTAATTTGAAATTTAAGAAGTGAGGTAGAAGAGCAAATATTTTCAGAACTACTACTGTTCGAACTATAAGTGAACCTATCAAATTTAAGCCTTAGTTTATCCCTTCGATAAAATAACTCTAAAAGGTAGACTATCAACGAAATAAAAGTTTATTAAAATAAAAATTATACAAATCCTTAAATAGTTTTAAAAACAAGAATTTTTATTTAGTCGAATAACAAATCTGGTCTGATGCCCTTTTCAGCCATGTTTGGATTGAAATTTCCTCATTCTTCTGACTTTTTCCAGTCCTGTTGTCTCTGTAGATCCTAATAACAAACTGATTTTAATATTATAGGATAAAGTTTATCATTTGTGGTAGTAAATTTTTTGATATTTTTGCGAATTTTTATCATTGTCCTCTACTATAGAATCGTGACATGCAATTTCAAGGTTAATATATATAATGAAAGACAGAACTTACTCATAATAAGTCTCACCAAGTTGGAATCGTAGAACTTTCTTTTTCCTTTTCGTACTAATCAACTGTACATGGTAATTTTACAAGCTCGCTTTACAAAGTCATACATGCTCCGTACTCCCAGTTTTGAAATTTCTAAAACCTTAAACAAAATTACTTCTTGTAATTAACACAACTCTATTTTCTATGTTCTTTAAATATAAATCAGTCATCAGGAACAAAATAAATCTTACAGGTTTCATTAGTGGAGCACTCCATAAACAAACATTTCGCCTTCCACTTCATTAGTAATATTTCTTGTAATATTTAGGACCTGGTCTGGATGAGCTGTGCAAGCCTTTTTCGCACAGATAATATTTTTGAAGATTTCATTTCATACTTCTAACATAGAGTTACTACAAAAATATAAACGGCAAAGCATTCGGGAATTTCCTGTAACACAACCTATAAATAACGTTACTGTTTTCCTAAGTACATATGATTCTCGATCTTACCTTAAGTATTACATAAACACGAATAAAAAAGATTTTTAGAGGCACATAGATAAATCAACTATTTTAATAAAATTCTTTCAAAAGCTAAATTTTCACAGTCGGCACCCCAACAACATTAAAAATGAATAATGGCATGACGAAACACAAATACAAAACTGAAAAATGACAGTGACAGAAACAAAAGGCGGGTTTTTTAAAGTTATAGTTTCGCTGGCATCATATTGTTATTGTTATTGGTACATCAAACAGTCTGTGACAAAAAGCACCAAAGTATTGGTAAAAAGATCCCGCAAAAGTTCCATTAACCAAGGTCGTAGTGAGGCTACTAAAAATTTGTCGTTCAATCAAAAATTTTAACCTCAACTTGTATTCAGCTGAGCTCTGTGCGGCGTTGCAAACTTATTACCCAACTGCGACAAAATCCATAGGGAAGGAAATGCTTTTTAGTTTTTATCAACTAAATTATTCACAACTGTATTTATTTTCATATAAAATGTAGTATGGCGACTTTTAAAAGATGTCTTAAAGACGTTGTATATAGACGTCTTATGGACGTCTTTAAAACAACGTCTATAAGACGCCTTATTTATGTCTTAAGACGTTTAGACATAATCTGGATATAAAAACGACGTCTATAAGACGTCTAGTGCTGTGTGGGTGGGTATCAAGACAAACAGTGGGCGCCACATATTTGTTGTAATACATGCTCTTCAAGTCCGAGAAACTGGTTAAATAGTAAAAAACGATCTATGCAATTTGCTGTAAAGGAGAAAACAGGGTCGCCTTACGTTACCCCTGTTAACTCTTCACGACGCCCCCTAGCGCCGCGGCGCACACTTTTTGAACCTCTGGCGTAGAAAATTATCGATCCATTAGCTTGTTAAATTTACTTGCAAAAATTTTTGAGATTTGTACTGATATTCAAAGTAATATTAACCAGGAAACAGCATGAATTAATTGATGGTAGGTCGACAGTGTCTAACCTGAACTAACCTATGTGTGTTTACCAATTACATGTCCTCTGTAATCGAAAATATGGAGCAGGTTGATGTCGCTTTCTTATTTTAGAAATATTTATTACTTAATCCCGAAATCAGCTTATATGTGATTCGACATTATCGCGAAATTTTTTTAGGTATTATATTTTACTTATATCTTCTATATCCCGAAATAAAAAGAGGTATTTTTTTTTATTTTTGAATTATTTGTGTAATGTTCGACATTATCGCGTTCGCGAATCAATAAGGCGGTGTTCAGGATGGTAGAAATGAACACGAACTTGACATATAAAACTGGACTGATCATGCATAATACCTCCCTTTCTAATAAAAATGACGCCACCATGCTCCGTACCATTACGTGCAAATAATTGCTTTGGCAACAATGAATTCCCTAAGTTTTCATCATATTGGTGAGAGTATGTTTTTGACATTGACTGAATACTTTTCATTTTGACAAAAATTTATTTTTGATTTTGCTGTTTTATGGATTTTATCACATTTTAAGTAACATTTTACTGAAAATTTCAAACAGGAACGTGAACTTTAAGGTTTTTTTTTCGGTATTTTAAAAAATGTGATTCTTCATCGTAAGACGTGCAAATACCTCATCTGGTAAATTGAAATTTATTTAATTAGTAAGTTATAAAGCATTCAATAATAATTATATAAAATTTTACCTTAGAATCAAATTGTAAATCTGAAGGTAACAAGTTTAATCTTATGGATATAATGTATGATAATTTTTAAATGCTATCAATATTTTAGTTTTCTAAGAGAAAAGAATCTTCAAATTCAAGGGCTGAAGCAAATTGGTCATGATCATAATTCTTTTATACACCAGATGAGTAACTCTGTTCAGAGCATTTTGCTGGAAATAGTTTTCTACAAGAAGATGAGCAAAATGTTTGTGCTGTGCTTCTTACAAATAAACTGCCTGAAAAAAACTACAAAGCACTGTTTGATGTAAACATCTTGAAGCAAATAAACTTGGACTTAATAACATACACTGGCTCTACAAAAAAAAAGACCTGAAGTAGGTGTGCATTAACCAACAACAATATCGTTTTACCATAAAGTTAATGTTCCACTGACATATAACGCTGAACATCGAAACTGGTATGGTGTTAAAATTTAAAATGATTATACATTTAAAAACCAATATGCCATATTAAAATAGAAATAAATGATTGCATATAATATGAAATTTTTCAATATTATGAAGCATGTTTGGAAATTACATAAATTTTACTTTTATGTATTTGTTTTGTCTAAAAATAAAATAATAACCTTTTGTTTGAATATGTTATTAATTAATAAAACAAAAATTCTTGATTTTAGCTAAGATAGAAAATCCTTTGTCAAAGTAATGAGAAGCTGCGATTGATTACCATTTCAAAAATTCAACTCTAGGAAAGGTCAATTCCAGATCCTCAAACAGTTAAGTAAATGGAAAGTTTGATCTAGTGTAAAAATTAAAAGTTTCTAATAAATTTTTATGTATATATTTAGATTTAAAATGATTGTATTACTGTAAGAATTCTTTTGTATTTACAAGCTTTTTTATATTTAAAGTGTTTTAATAAATTTTGTTTTGTTTACAATTAAATATAAACTGCTTTAACACTATCCCCTTTAGAGTTAAATTTTTTTTAATAATAATGGTTTAGTACATAATGTTACTTTACTTCCTTAAAATTAAAGCTCCGTTTTTATGAAGGAAATGTCAACATTATTATGAATGTTGTTAACCCTATATAAATACCTAACATATCAGTTCCCTAAAAGCATCGAGGAGAAAATAATTTTAACCAAGACCTAATCGAAGCTATTTTTAAATGATGAAACTCTCTTACTTTGCAATAGATTATGTGGACATTTCGATACCTTACATTAAACAATATACTAAATTAATTCATGATATAAAATTTTTAAAAACAAATGCCTTAATACTTTTTTTCGTTAACTCTACGTCCGAATAAGCATGTTTCTAAAACAGATATTTAAAGAAAAAGATTAGCCTCGATTTGTGTTTGGCGCATATTTCACATTTTAGCTATTTTGCTAAATAACAGTTTTATTGTAAAAAATAAAATATGTAAACAGTCAGAAAAAGCATTTTCATTTATTTATAAGAATTGACATTTTATGCTTGTTATCTAAAAATAATAAAATTGTTACATATTTACACTGTTCCAAAGAAGTTAAAAAAATTTGCTTTATTGGAGTTGCTTTAAACAGAAAAATTATAATTTTGAGGAAACTAAAAGTAGAAATTCAAGTTAAATATTGTTTTACTGAAACAATTATCCTGGTCTTTTTTATTGAATATACTCAATTAACCTGTCAAATAAAACAAGGAAGAGCGATTTATTGTTTTAGATATAGTATAGAAAGAGATAGTTATTGTCTAAACCTGTTTGTTAGAATAATAGAATTGACATTCATACACGACACATTCACGCCAGTGTAAGAAACTAGGAGGGAATTCAATGTTGCCATACAAATCATTGCACCTAATGGCGACCAATAAGGGGGGTCAAAAATTATTTTCATGACCAGTCCAGTTTTATATGTCATGTTCGTGGATATGAACCAACTTTTTTCAGAAGTGTGTTTTTTTGTTATTTTTGATGTTCCGGAATAAATTAGGGAAAGTTTAACGAATTATGAAAATATTTTATATAATCAATATCTACTGGTTTGTATGCGATGCGAGTATGGCTGCATCGATGCAAACTTCAGTTACATCTTAATTTCCATATTGATATGGAACTTGCAAGCGAAAGGCACTAGATACTTTTTAAATAACCCTCGTAAATAAGTGACCCGGTAACTTGCAAACATTTTAATCAATAAAAACGCATAATTTATTAATATATGCCATATTATTTGTGTTAATAATATGCTGCAAACATAGTAAAACTCGTTTTTATTGTAACACGTCTGACTTATATTTTTACAATGCGCTAATAATAAAAAATAACAAATATAAGATTTGCGAAAAATCCATTTTACTTTCATCCAGCTTTTCTTTGTTTTTTTCTGTATATTCGTGTTATTGAACCAATGCCAAGGCAATGGAGATCGACTTTGTGACGACAAAGTCTTTGGACCATCGAAAGTATAGATTAGGAAGATGCTGGGGAAAAAGGGTATAAATTAATCTCGTTCTAAACGTCCAGATTTATAGTGTGATATGTTTGTAATAAATGTATTTCAAATTCGTTTGAAAAAATGAAACTCCGTTGAGGTTGGACAATTTTTTGTTCTGTGAATACTATTTTGGTATATTTAGCCTTCGAAATCAAATAATATGGTTAATGGTTTAGAACTTTTGGTACACCGCCGCACTCGTACAGGGTGTCCCATTTTCGACACTTTTAGTGGAGTTATTATCAATGATAGAGTGTTGTTGCGGTATGATGGACTGAGGCACCATCATGAAGAAACTACATTTCTTCTCGATTTTCATTTGGCACTTGAGCCAATAGATCAGCTAAATGGTTTTGCAAAAAGTCTAAGTATACTTCCCCTATTTCTTTTTGCTCAGAAAATATAGTCCAATTACATGGTTACCTCCTCAAACATTTAATGACCACTTAGTTTGGGAATTGTATTTTACAAAATGTGGGTTTTCCACTGCATAATAATGGAAATTGTGTTTGTTAACACTTCCGCTCCTATGAAGCATAGCCTCACATCCAAAAAACATCAAATCATCAAAATTTATTTGTTCATTTATTCGGTTTCAAGCCCACAAACAAAACTCCAATCTTCACTGGTAATGTTCAAGGAACAATTTTTGAAATAATTGAATGTAATAGAGGTGCATTTTATGAGCCTTAAGTATTTATTCAACATCAACCTGTCGAGAAAGCGGGCACTGTCCAATATACCTGTTAAAAGTACATTTAATTGATTTTCCTCAGTATGAGCACTTTTTTTTCGAGTATTTTTTGTTATATGCCACGCTGGGAGTTCTTTGAAAAGGCTCCTTAAGTGCTTCAAATGTCCTTTCAGGCTGGCACCTCTCGGGAAATCGCTATCGATACAATCTTTTCACTAATAGCGCATTCTTGTCACTAGCTCCTAAAACATAAATCATATCAATCATCTCGGCTTGTGAAAAATTTATTATTTAAAATTTAAACTTAAAAATTGTATTTTTGTATAAAACAAATTAAAACAATACTCTTTACAGTGACAGATAAAAGAATAAATATTACTTTGACGTTTACTTTTTTCATTTAATTACACATGACTTTTTAAATAATTAAACGTATTTTTGTATACAATTAATAGAAATAAATAGACAGAAAAAACTAACTCTGACAGGTATAGGAAAACCTTAAGAAATAATAGCTCTACATGGTAAAGTAATTATATACAGGGTGTTCCATTTTAAAAATTGCAAAAAAAAATAATTTACATTTCATGAAATGGGCAAAATTTTGCCAAACACACTGTATGAGGTAATTGCTTAGGCGCTATATTAGATTTTTAATATAGTGCATTTATCTATCTCAATGTCAATTTTGTGTACTAAAGGGTGTTTTTTATAGAGGTATAGAACTTTTAAATGGAATAAAACAAAGATGAATTTTTTAAATTGACATGAAATTTAATTTATTCGAAAGATAACCTTCTGGCATTATAATTTAAATATGACTTCTGGCATATGACCGTCACGGCTGGCTCGGACGTAGTCTAATCTGGAGGTCCAATTTTCGATGACTGTTTCCAACATTTGTGGCCGTATATCGGCAATAACGCGGCGAATGTTGTCCTCTAAGTGATCAATCGTTTCGGGCTTATCGGCGTAAATTAGCGACTTCACATATCCCCACAGAAAATAGTCTAGCGGCTTTAAGTCGCACGATCTTGGAGGCCAATTCACGGATCCGAAACGTGAAATTATGCGGTTACCAAACGTTTCCTTCAATAAATCAATTGTGACACGAGCTGTGTGACATGTTGCGCCGTCTTGTTGAAATCACAGCTCCTGCACATCATGGTTGTTCAATTGATGAACATAAAAGTCAGTAATCATGGCTCTATAGCGGTCACCATTGACTGTAACGTTCTGACCAGCATCGTTTTTAAAGAAGTACGGACCAATGATTCCATCAGCCCATAAAGCACACCAAACAGTCAGTTTTTCTGGATGTAACGGTGTCTCAACATACACTTGAGGATTATCATCACTCCAAATACGGCAGTTTTGTTTATTGACGTATCCATTCAAAGAAAAGTGAGCTTCATCGCTAAACAAAATTCTCTTATGAAAATCGGGATCAACGGCAATCTTGTTTTGGGCCCATTCACCGAATCTACGCCTTGCTAGGTGATCGTGTGGCTTCAATTCTTGCACGAGTTGGATTTTGTAAGCACGCAAACCAAGATCTTTCCGCAAAATCTTCCATAAAGTGAATGGACACAAATCCAATTCCTGTGCACGATGGCGGATAGACTGATTCGGGTCTTCCTCTACGCTACGCTCTACAGCAGCAATGACTTCTTCTGTACGCACTGTACGACGTCTCTGTGGATGCGTATTATCTTTTAAAGTAAACCTAGTGCGAAAACGTTCCATAGTTAATCGAATTAATTGCTCTGATGCACGATTATGTTGACCGTAAAATGGACGTAGTGCGCGAATCGTATTTCGAACAAAACCATGATTTTCAAAATAAATTTACACAATTTGGAAGCGTTGTTCAGGCGTCAGTCTATTCATGTTGAAATGCCAAACCAAACTAAACATAAATCACTTGACAGCTGACAAAATGGCCGCCAGTTAAAAAAGTGTTGCCAACTTAAAGTTTTATACCTCTATAAAAAAACACCCTTTATAATTGCCTTAGATTGAAATATATAGAAGATTACGGAAGACCATGTTTTCTTTCAAAATTTAGTGAATTTTTGAAAAACTTGGCAACTTCGCAATAAAATTTAAAACCAGATATGCTCTCATATGAATAGTTCTTGGAGGAATTCAAATATGCCCAGATATACAGGGTATCCCATTAAAAAAATCTATTTTTTTAACGCCTCGTTGTAATGAAACACCCAGTATAATTGAAAATATTTTTAGATTGTAGAAATTTTCATATTATACAACTTTTATTAAGACATTTTTCCAAATTTTTGAAAAATAGGGGAGATAGAGTACTTTGTCACACTATTGCGCCACTGTGTATATAAACCCGATGACAATATTATGATCGTAAAACTCACCTTGTCGAAGTCATTTCAAGGGCAACCTTGTTTTTTGCCGCTTTTTTACCACTTTTTTATTGACTCGCTTTCTTGTTTGTCTGTTCGGTACAAATAATTATTTATATAAAAAAAATACTCTACCACGTTTTTAAAACAGCCTAGAAAGCAAAAAATAACACACTAGTTAGACCATTTTTCTAAACCAGAAATCAGACTATAGTTTTCCTCAGGCTTTTGACGTGCTAAATCCAAAACCGAAACCCGAATTGTTTCAGCACGTCAGGCTTTCGAGATAATTTAACTTAAACCTGCAAAAAACGACATTTTAGGTCATATTTGATGTTACGTTTTAACGTTAGGTGACATTCCTTAATAAAATTCAATATAACATCTTAAAGTACAACTCTTCCCCTTCAAAATCGTTTTTCAATGTCTCCGATATATTTTTTTCTCGCCGAGATATCTACTGTTGAAAATAGGCTAACGAAATGAATTTGCTTAAAAACCAAGGCTCCTATACATACACAACCCGGGCGCAGCAAGAGCCATGTTCCCAATGCAACAGATAGGCGAGCAAAGCGAGCTTGCTCACAAACCAAGGCGAGATGTATTGACGAAAACACTCAATTTGATATTTTCAACAATAGATATCTTGAGGAGAAAAAAAGATATCGGGGCCAATAAAAAACGATTCTGAAGGGGAAGGATAGTACTTTAAGATGTTACTATCACTAAAAAGTAACCTCAAATATGGCCTAAAATGCCGTTTTTTGCAGTTTTAAGTTAAACTATCTCAAGAACCTGACTTGCTGAAGCAATTCCGGTTGCAGATTTGGATTTAACGCGTCAGAAAAGTCGAGTCAGATTTCTGATTAAAAATTTTGCCGGCTTGTGTAATTTGTCTCATTGTCCTGAAAATATGTGGTTGTCAATTTTTAAGGGCCATGAAAATACTTGAAATATTATTGTAGTACCTCTTAATTCCGAGGCAAAATGACTGGATCAGGCCCGTGCTTCTATAACTTGGGATTGCTGCAAAGTCAAGGCACATAAGCAAGTACTTTGGGGGGAGGGGGACATATTGTTGTAAGAACATCCTACCTGTTAATTCCGATGCAATAATAAGCACGACAAGGGTGTCTGGGAAAGATTTCGGCGGACCCACTGACAAATCCATCGCGGGTTACCGAGGACGAAACATCCTAACTTTTAGTGGTGGTCGAAATAAGTTCTTAGTTATATGTCCCTAACATCATAGGCATTATTACAACCATATTTAAAACGAAAGACGTGGGTTGCAGTAGATAATAACTGTTGTGTGAATTTTCTGAACCACAGCTATTCTCTACACTCCTTACTACAAGTATTATCCATTGCATGCAACCAAACGTTTTCCATTTTAAATTTTACAAGTATTTCATGGGTATTAAAAATTCACAATCACAAAATTTCGTGATAACGGAACAAATTATTTTATACTTTTTAGTCCGTTTTAAAAACGCGGTATATTAAAAAAATATATGTACATAATTATTTTAATATTGTAAAATTCAAGTTCAAATGTCTTTTTTAATAGTCGAAATTTTCCCTGGCACGTATACGTTCCTAAGTAATCTAGTTACAAACTCTATTACATTCAATAATCGAAGTGCTGTTAAACATTTACAGCTGATCGACGCGCCAAAATAATTTAGTCAAAACAAGTCTGTTTTTCCGTGAATTTGTTCGTGGAAAAAGTGGAAAGTGGTGAATTTTTTTAATTATTACAGAGGTAAAAATATTAATATAGTTAATATTCATCTTTATAAAGCATTTTTTTAAATATTTTTTCTTATTCAAATAATGTTTTAATTTTTCTTTTGTGTGTTTGAAAATGTTTTAGAATAATGGAATTGAGCAAATTTATACCAAAAAATTAAATAAAAATTAAAAGTTCAACTTTCTAATTCTAAGTCAGTAGCGGCTGATCCATTAAAAAAGTAGGGGTTGCAATTCCAATGGTACATTAAAAACATTGATATGTATAAAACCTGCCATAGGCACCGGTGGATGAAAAAATAAAAGTCTCTAAAAATTGAGATAGTATGAAACAAAGCAGTGAATTATAAATAACTAAACATAAAGAAGGTAGTAACTTTTAAAAATATAGCAGTCAAAACAAAATGCACGTATAACTTACTGTGTGAATTATTTATTAAGAAAATCCATACTCCGATCTTTGACATTAGCAAACTTATTAATAACCCGCTGATTAAAAACAGGTATGCTCTCAATAAGATCCCTTTCTTTAGAAAGCATTGCCAAAGTAGAAAGTCTTTTTTGGCTCATAGTATTCCCTAATAAAATTTTTATAAAAAAATTGAACCGACTTCTAAAAGTGTGCTAAAAAGTGAAAAATAACTAGAAATTTTTATATGAAATTGAAATTTTTGAAGTAGGCGCCAAACTAATACCTGTCAAAACGTGATTCGCATAAACAGATTAAAAATACTTTATTTGTAATTGCTTTCTTCCCATAATTTGTATATATTAGTAGTTATTTATTTCATTTAGAAATAATTTGACGCCGACTTCAAAAATTTCAATTTCATATAAAAATTTATAGTTATTTTTCACTTTTTAGCGCACTTTTAGAAGTCGGTTCAATTTTTTTATAAAAATTTTATTTTTCGATTTTTAGTTTTTAATTCATTGATATTCATAAATTATTTGAACTAAGTGCTAATGGAGATTAGTGTTCTTCGCAATGACCCCAAGGTGGCAAAAAAGTACCCATTTTATCCAGAATTCTAAATTACCCTAAAATGCATCACTAAAAATTCTTTGATTCTTAAAGTTCTCCAAATATCAATGAAATTGTGTCAAAAAAATATTTAGTCTGTCATAGTAAATCCACTATCTTAAATTTCAAATTAATTTTAGATCGGTAATATAGGCCCCAAAACCAATATCGATGTTTAAATAATTTGAGACGTAAATTTCTTAGCCCGATATATTTTATATTGCATATTGAGTTTGTATTCGCCCCCAGAAACCCCGCAATATCAATTTTAGATAAAACTGGAAAATGTAAAATTTTTAGTCTTTTATATTGTATCTTATCAATAGTTGTAAAACCTTCATAGTCGTAATACACCACCCCCCAACCCCCTAATACCAAATCTGAAAAAATGCGAATAAGGTAAAATTTTCAACCCACCATATTGGATCCTCCATATTGAATTTCAAAAAACTAATTTTAACGTCTTCATCTAATCTAAATCTACACCCTCCAAACCCGCTAGTATCAATTTTAAATGAAATCCAGAAATTTAAAATTTCTAAACCGTCATATTGTATCTGACATATTAGATTTTCTTAAAATAATTTTATATTCGCTATTTACATCCTCAAAAAGGATTCAGTTCCACATTTGAACAAAATCGAAAAATGTAAAATTTTTAGTCAGCTATATTGCATTCGCCATATTGAATCCTGAAAAAATACTATTAAATTTTTAATTTACACCCTCAAGAACCCTCTATATCAGTTTTGGAGAAAGTCGAAAAATGTAAAATTTTTAGGACACCATCTTGAATCCGCCAGATTGAGTTGTTCAGAAAATATTTTAATTTCGTAATTAACACTAACAAAATCCCCCAATACTGACTTTAGACAAAATCGAGAGATGTAGAATCTTTAATCCGCCATCTTAGATCCGCCATATTTAATTTTTTATAAATAATATATTCGTAATTTGCTATCCCAAAAACTCCCCCATATCAATTTTGAGAAAAATCGGACAAAATTAATTGTTCATCCACCATATTGGATACGCCATATTGCATTCTTTAAGAATAATTTTAGATTCGTCATGTACGATCCCGAAAACTCCCCCGTACCAATTTTGGAGAAAATCAGACAAATTGATTTTTTGTCCACCATATTGGATCCGCCATATCGAATTTTGTTAAATATTTTGAATTCGTTATGTGTGACTTCAAAAACTCCCTCATATCAATTTTGGCGAAAATCGGACAAAATTGATTTTTTTGTCGGCCATATTGGATCCGCCATATTGAATTTTTTAAAAATAATCTCAGATTCGTTATGTGGAACCCCGAAAACTCCCCTATACCAATTTTGGAAAAAATTGGACAAAATTTATTTTTTGTCCGCCATATTGGATCCGCCATATTGAATTTTCTAAAAATATTTTGAATTCGTTATGTATGACCTCGAAAACTCCCCCATTCCAATTTTGGAGAAAATCGGACAAAATTAAATTTTTTTGGCCGCCATATTGTAAGCGCCATTTTGAATTTTACTGCACCGATTTCATCTAAAAAAATATGGGACCACCACAGTAACTTCCTGGACATAACGTAAAAAATTTCATTCAAATCGGTGCTGCCATTCCGGAGTAATCGGTGTACATACATAAAAAAAAACATATATACGAATTGAGAACCTCCTTCTTTTAGAAGTCGGTTAAAAACAATTGTGACTGATGTTATAATGGCCGTCCGTGGGAGTTTAAAGCATCCTTATTGCAAAGTCAACAACGAAAATTTTCCACCACGTATAGATTTTGAATTATAGAATATATCAATTATTTTTATTTAATACAAACATTTTTATATAATATATATACATAAGATCAAAACAATAAAAAAAACGAGATATTTAAAGGATAACAGGATTTATTTACAAAAATATACATGAAAATACATTTATAGTAAATCTTTTGTATATATATATATATATATATATATATATATATATATATATATATATATATATATATATATATTGCAAATGTTGACCTTCGTTTATATTCCTGATCGTTTTCTCTCATAAGAAATCAACAATAATCCCCCATCATTGCTGGATTCCATTTGCCTTGGTAGCGTTGCTCCAATGTTAATATGTCTTAATTTTTAACATTCCATTAATACTCATCGAGAGATAGCATGAAACAAATTGTGACAGTCATTTTCTGCCAAATTACTGATTTTACAGGAAAAACACACTTCTTTGTATATTTTATTGAGAAGAACATTTATATATTCAACATTTTTTTGTAGAATTAATATTTTTCGAGTAATTCTTTATATCATATTTATTCGATTCTCTATTGGAAAGACTCTTCGTTTTCACTCTTATCATCATCATTATCATTATGATTTACAAGCCAAACGGCTTCGCAGGGATTATTCACTCATACCAGGCATACAAAGACACCAAAAGTATGAAGCTCTGTGGGAACCCTTTCCATGTTATCGGGTCCTAGGTGGCGTGGTCTGCTGTATTTCCTACGAACTTTCGGACGGTTCGCGCGGTTGCTAGGAGAATTGCTTTCTGCATCGGCTTATACAAATGCTCACTAAGGCCCAGTCCCTTGATGTTCTGCAGAAGGTTCTTTGGTATCACTCCAGATGTTGACAGTATTATGGGAATCGTTTGGACGCTGTTCATTGCCCATTGTCTTCGAATTTGGACCTCCAGATCTCTGTATTTGGCGATCTTCTCGTTGTATTTTGGTCTTAAGTTGTTGTTGTTTGGTACAGCAATGTCGATTAGTGTAGTTCGCCTAGAAATTTTATCTATTAGTATAATGTCTGGTCTATTATGAGCTACTGTTTGATCCGTCAGAACCGTTCGGTCCCAATATAACTTGAACTGGTCGTTCTCAAGAATAGGCTCCGAATTGTACTTGTAATAAGGCACTTTTCCTACCTGTAATAGGTTTAACTTTTTTGCTAACTCTTGGTGGAGTATCTTAGCGGCTGAGTCGTGTCTTTCCTTATACTCGATTGTGGCAAACTCTTGGCATCCTCGAGTTATGTGCTGAATTGTCTCCGATGTTCGACAGCCATATCTGCATTGGTCATTTTCTATTGAGGGATCTTTAATGATGAACTTCCGATAGTTCTTCGTCGGAATAACCTGGTCTTGGATAGCTAACAAAAAGCCCTCCGTTTCCGGAAACATCTGTCCTCAAAACAACCAGTAGCTCGACGCTGAGTTGTCGACATTGTCTTGATTGACTTAATTTGGATGCTGTCCATGAAGTGGCTTCCATAGCCAGGTTTGTAACTTCTCTTGGTCTCTTTGGTGGTGAGAAGTAATATCTTGTTCCCTCAACTATAGCGGCGTTGAATGGTCTGCCTCGCATATTGCTCGATGTAGTGTGGAAGAGTCCGCTAACCTGTGGAAATATGAACGTAAGTTTATTATTTGTTGGTCGAGCTGCTTACCAATATCCACCAATCCTCTTCCTCCTTGGTGTCTTGAAAGCATTGTACGTTCAATAGCACTCCGAGGGTGATTTTTTTGTGCTTTTGTTAGGAGTGTCCTTATTTTTCTTTGCAGGTTTTGGATGTCCGTCCTGCTCCACTTTACAATTCCAAAAGAGTAGCTCAGCGCAGAGCAAGCATACGTGTTGAGCGCCTTAAACAAATTTCTACTATTTAAATTAGTTCGTAATACCCGCCTTACCCTCCTGACAAATTCGGCTGTCAATTCGACCTTCATAGTGCCATGGTCAATTCTATTAGCCTATTTCATACCTAGATATTTGTATGTTTGGTCTGCTTTTATTGCAGCTATAGTTTCACCGTTCTGAATTTTAAAAGCCCCCGGTTGTATCTTCCCTTTAATGATGTTCAAAATATGGCACTTGTCAAGACCAAATTGCATTCCGATATCCCCGGAGAACTCCTCTACAATTTTAAGCATTTGTTCCAGCTGGCCTCTGGTAGCAGCCATCCGTTTAAGATCATCCATGTATAGAAGATGATTCACTCTGACTACCTCTTCGTTGTTATTTTTAACACCAAAGCCGTATCTGGTGGAGTTCAAACGGCGTGATAGTGGGTTCATTGCAAGGCAGAACCACAATGGGCTAAGTGAATCGCCCTGAAATATTCCCCTTCGTATCGGAATGGTGTTAGTTTCGATGGTGTCGCTGGATGGCACTTGCAATTAGATCCTAGTTCTCCAGGTAGACATGATGCGTTCTAAAAAGGAAACAAAATTATTATCGACCCTATACATTCTCAATATAGTTTTGAGCCACTCATGTGGCGAATCGAAGGCCTTTTTATAATCCACGTAGGCAGCAAAGAGGTTTCTTTGGTTGGCACAGGCTTGGTTACATATGACAGAATCAACAATCAATTGTTCCTTACATCCCATTGCTCCCCTCGTGCATCCTTTCTGTTGAGTTGCAATGATGTTATTCTGCTCGCAATGTGCATAGATGCGTTGGGTCAAGCAGGAGGTGATAACCTTATACAGTGTGGGTAGGCAGGTGGTCGGCCTATACTTAGTCATGTGTGTTATGCTGGTGTGGTCCTTTGATAGGAGGTACATAATACCTTCGGTCAAGAACAATATCATTATCATTATCATTATCATAATTATTACCATAATCATTATTATAATCTTCTTAGACATCAGTTTCTTCGTCGTTTGAAATAATATCGCAATAATCTCCAGTCACGTTGGATTGTGAATCCTTGGTGGTCATGACTGGATTATCACTTACAACCAGAGATCAAATTTTACGACATATCGATATTTACATTAATTTCCTTGACATTCGACTAAGCTTCACCATTACAA
Organism: Diaprepes abbreviatus; assembly: GCA_034092305.1. Taxonomy (NCBI): domain Eukaryota; kingdom Metazoa; phylum Arthropoda; class Insecta; order Coleoptera; family Curculionidae; genus Diaprepes; species Diaprepes abbreviatus. Next base: position 235,926 of record JASJET010000040.1, read on the forward strand.
GTGGTTTGCTATTATGTAGTAGGCAGGTTATAAAGCACAAACCTTGTAGGACACTGTGTTGAACACGACTATATATATATATATATATATATATATATATATATATATATATATATTTATATATATATATATATATATATATATATATATATATATATATATATATATATATATTTCGACCAGGGCGTTGTGAAAAAATACTAAACCTGAAAGTGAGCCGGTAACTGAAGGAGTTTGGGAACCCGCTTTATACGATGTTAGTGAATTAGGTGGTATGTTTTTTAAAAAAAAAACTAAATGATAAAATAATTCTTGGTCCACCCCGTATAACAAAAAAAAACAAATTATTTTGCAAATATTTTACTAGCAATTTACTAATACCTTTAATCAAAAATACAATAATATATTAGTTCTGTTAGATAAGAAGTGATTTGCCATTTCATTAAAGTGATAGTAAAACGAGTTTATGGAGAATAAGTTTTATATTAGTTTTTGATTGTAGGCTTAGCTTTTATTATACAATCGCTAATCGCAGTTTAATAAGACGCTATCCATAAACCTCCTAGAAATATTTGTTGTACGGATTGTCCTGGCGATTGACATGTCCTTTTGGGCCTTATTTAAAAAGTCGGATTAATTTTTAACCGACTTCCAAAAGAAGCAGGTTCTCAATTCTCAAATATATGTTTTTTTATGCATGTACACTGATTACTCCGGAACGGCGGCACTGATTTGAATGAAATTTTTTACGTTATGTTCTAGAAGTTTCTGCCTTGGTCCCATATTTTTTTGGACCAAATTGGTGTAGTAAAATCCGAGATGACGCTGACAATATAGCAGCCAAAAATATTAATTTTGTCCGATTTTCTCCAAAATCGGTATGGGGAAATTTTCAGGGTCGTACACAACAAATCTGAAATTATTTTTAAAAAATTCAATATGGCGGACAAGAAATTTAATTTTGTACGATTTTCTCCAAAATTGGTGTAGGGGAGTTTCCGAGGTCGCACATAGCAAATCTAGAATATTTTTTAAAAAATTCAATATGATGGATCCAATATGGTGAAGAAAACAATCTGTTTTGTCCGATTTTCTTCAAAACTGGTATGGAGTATGCAGTATATCATATATATCGGGCTAAGAAATTTACGTCTGAAGTTCTTTAAATATCGACATTGGAAGGTTTTGGGGCGAATATTATCAATCTAAAATTAATTTGAAATTTAAGACAGTGGATTTACTATGACAGATTAAATATTTGCTTGACTCAGCTTCACTGGTATTTGGAGAACTCTAAGAATCAAAGAATTTTTAGTGGTTCGTTTTAGGGTGATTTACAACTTTGGATAAAACTGGTACTTTTTTACCACCTGGGAGTCATTGCAAGGTACACTAATCTCCATTAGTACTTAGTTCAAATAATTTATGGATATCATAATGAATTCAAAACCAAAAATCGAAAAATAAAATTTTTATAAAAAAATTGAACCGACTTCTAAAAGTGCGCTAAAAAGTGAAAAGTGACTATATATTTTTATATGAAATTGAAATTTTAATTCGGCGCCAAATTATTTCCAAATGAAATAAATAACTACTAATATATACAAATTCTGGTAGAAAGCAATTACAAATAGCCTATTTTTAATCTGTTTATGTGAATCACATTTTGACTTTAAAAATTTCAATTTCATATAAAAATTTATAGTTATTTTTCACTTTTTAGCGCACTTTTAGAAGTCGGTTCAATTTCAATTTATAAAAATTTTATTTCACTCTCATGTTCTTGATTGAATGAAAAGTAAAATGAAAATCCTGTCAAAATCCTATCTGTAAAAAGGTGTCGCGCTTGTGACTTTTTGGTTTGGAGGGAACACTAGTGACGGGAAAAGTCCTATTATGCAATTTGATACATTGAAAGTGAAAAATGTCCATACGATAGGCCGTTTTCTCTACATTCAGCTGTTTCATGTACGAGGCATGTCCAGAAAGTAAGTGTACTGAATTTTTGTAGACTACAAATTTTTTTTTTAAATTACATGGTTGCATTAGTACATATGTAAGTTATTTTTCCATATAGTCGCCATTCTTCTCAATGCAGGTGATGAAGCGGAGTATCAACTTTTTGATGCCTTCCTCGAAGTAGTTTCCCGCCAACCCCTTCGTCCACTTCTCCACTTCCTCGTCGGCTGAGAACCTTTTTCCACCCATGTACAGCTTCAAGGAAGTGAAAAAATGGTAATCTGAAGGTGCCAGATCAAGGGAATACGCTGGATGGTTCAGGACATCCCATTTAAACGAGGCGAGCAGTTCCTGCGTGGCGTTGGCATTGTCGTGCAGCAGGCAGACTTCCTTTGTCAGCATGCCTCTCTTCTTGTTCTGAATCGCCCTCCGCAATTTTTTTAGGGTCTCACAGTATCTTACAGAGTTGATGGTCTCCCCTTGAGGCAAATATTCAATCAATCAGTCCCAAAACATGAATGCCATGATTTTCTTGGCTGGAATTGTGGTTTTGATCTTTTTGGCGGGGGGTGAAGAGGTGTGATGCCACTGTTGAGACTGCCTTTTGGTTTCAGGCGTGTAGTGTGTAACCCAAGTTTCATCTCCGGTAACAATGGAGCGGAGAAAGTCATCTCCATGGAGTTTGTAGCGCTTCAAAAATTCTTGCCCGGCCTCGACTCGATTCAACTTGTGTCTGTCAGCTGTTTTGGGAACCACCTCGCAGATAGTTTCCGATATCCGAGGGTTTTTGTGACGGTTTCGTGTAGTAGAGCTCTGGAGATTTGCGGAAACATCGCAGAAAGTTCATCCACAGTCACAATTGAAGGTCTTCCGCTCGTCTGATCGTCATGCACAGACGTACGACCATTTTTAAAGTCTCGACACCACTTGTACTTACTCGTACGATTCGTGGCTGTATCATCATATGCAGTTTTCACCTCATTATAAACCTCAACCGGAGCTTTTCCTTTTCAAACGATATAGCGGATGACGCGGCGCATTTCGCACTTGGCGGGGTATTGGATCGACATTTTTCACGAAACGTGCTGTCGTGTCGAGAGTTCTCAACGTACTGACCTTGAACCGGTCTCGTTGTGGAGGGGAGTGAGTCGAAAAAAAAATCCCTCCGACCGTGAGAGCCTCAGTACACTTACTTTCTGGACATGCCTCGTATTATTTTAATATTTCTAGTCACACATTTGACTAAAATTGTGAAGTGAGGAGCTGTTGAAAGTACATATCCGATTATTGAAAAAGTCTGTACTCATCTATGGGTCACCGAATGATGGGTGTAAGCGCGGGATGGGGTAGTTATTAGGTAAATGCTGGGGGATGAAACTCACAACCAAAAATACCTACCTCATCTCGGGTGCAAAAATACTTTATACTCCCGATAATGTATGGTAATATGATGTGGATTACATTAAGACCCAGGGCTGCGATTCAATAAAAGTAAAGGGAAAGAGAATGTCATAATAAAGATCTTCCATCTTTGTTCAGTCTGTAGTAACACATAAATACGTCACTGTCCTAAAAGAGATAAGGAATGGGAATGTCAAAAAATATGCTTACAGAACCGGGGCTCAGGGTTGCGATTCTATAAAAAATAAAGGGAAAGAGAATGTCATAATAAGGAACGTCCATGTTTGTTCAGTCTGTAGTAACGCAAAAGTATGGCACTGTTCTAAAAGAAATAAGGAAAGGGAATGTCAAAAAATATGGTTACAGAATCGGGCCCCAGCAAACCTATGAATTCATTTTGGATTAAAATAAATTAGTTATAAAGACGGTAACATCAAAACTGAGACACATTGTACTGCAAAATTCCGAAATTTTCCACTCTGAAGTTAAAACATAAATTATTTAACCGCAGCATTGGACGGTTATTATTGCGTATTCATATATAAAAAATTTATTGGTGTTTATACCGAATGTCCCAGCAAGATAAAAATATATTTATTAATTTAAATAAAACACCTCGAAGTAAAATGCAGGCAAATGAAAATTTCAAAGGACGGCCAAATGTGTGTTGAACACGCATTACGTTGAGATTCCGTAGTAGTTATTTCTTCTTTCTTTTTTTAGGTTTCTTGTATTATTGCTTTAATTCTCCTAACTGGGGGTCTTAGTCTTGCTAGCAGAATTTCCAATCATATCCTGAATATACTCTTAAAGTTCAAGGTTATTTTTAGATACCCTACAACGTTTGTATCGGCATTTTTTCTTAAAACAAGTATTTACGATATTGTTGGAAGAATCTAATTTCATCTTTTCCTAGCCACCAAAATTTGACCTTGACCAAGAACATACCCGATTGCAAAATTTTCTGCTCTTTTCATTTCCAAGATGACCTTGAAGTTGCCTTAAAGGCTTTGATCAAGGTCACAATCAAGGTATTTTTAGAATCTCTGTCCGATTTTTTGATAATTTTTTCCCAAAGCTTGTATTTACGAAGTTAGTGGGGGTGTTCTACATATACAGTATGATCAGTAAGGTCCGCATCATATGGGATTTTTTTTTATTAATAGCTTTATTCCAAATTTAACTTTGGTATCAATTACTGCTTCAATCGAGATGAAAACTAACCAAGAATTAGTAGTCACAGGATTAGCATTATCTGTCAATTTTATTTTTTTTCCAAAAAAAAATCAAAAGTGGGGTTATATCTCAAAATATCGAAAAAAGTTATTAGAAAAAGTTTTTCTAAATGCAAAATTTCAACTGTATAAGATAATTTTGATTTTTTGCCCATTTTTTGTAAATCGCACCACTATTGCAGAATAAGATTCAACGCAACCTACATAAAACCTCTAAGTTTTGACAATGCTTCATCCCAGACATATTTTGTTTAAAGTAGCGCCATATTAAATGTGTATTTTTCTACAAAACCCAAATGGGACTGTTAAAATTTGGTCATATGTGATGCAAAGTTGAAAGATGAAATAAAAGCAGCTATAAGAAACAAAAATGGAAAATCACTAGGTCCAGATCAAATCCCAGTAAAAATCTTAAAATGCATGAATGATGATACCATGGATATATTGTTAGATTTGTTCAACACAGTATATAAAACGGGGAATATACCCAGAGAATGGTTTCTCTCCACCTTTTGCGCTATTCCAAAAAACAAAATTGCAAAAGACTGCAGCGAATATAGAACAATATCTTTGATAAGCCATGTACTCAAGGTGTTTTTAAAAGTAATGCATGGACGCATTTATAAAGAACTTGAAAAGGGGATAGATGATAGTCAGTTTGGATTCAGAAATGATATAGGCACCAGAGACGCGTTGTTTGCACTTAATGTGCTTTCACAGAGGTGTATGGATATGAACACCGATATACACATTTGTTATGTTGACTTCGAAAAGGCTTTTGATAAAATTAGACATGAAAAACTAGTCGAGATTCTAAGAAGAAAAAAACATAGACAACAAAGATTTAAGAATAATAACCAACCTATATTGGAATCAACGCGCAGAAATAATAGTAGATAACGAAACAAGTCCGGAAATTGAAATAGGGAGAGGAGTGAGACAAGGATGCATTTTGTCACCCCTACTATTTAATATGTACAGTGAATCGATTTTCGAAGAAGCACTGTTAACGGAAAGTAAGGGAATAATAATAAACGGAAGAGCTGTAAACAACATAAGATTTGCAGACAACACTGCAATCATAGTTGGCTCCGCTGAAGAACTCCAATAACGTTTGCGAGCAACACGAATTAAAAATGAACACCAAAAAGACTAAATATATGGTAATAAATAAAAAGCAAAACATGCAAACAAGCATAAAATTGCGAGGTGTGAATTTAGAAAGAGTGCAAAAATACAAATACTTGAGCACATGGATAACAGCAAATAATAAACAAACAACAGAAATAAGAACGAGAATAGAAATGGCAAGAAATGCGTTTGTAAAACTGAAAACCATTCTGTGTAGCAGAGACATCACTCTAGAACTAAGAATGAGAATTTTAAGATTTTATGTATTTTCAGTGCTGCAGTATGGGTTGGAAGGCTGGCCACTAAAACAAGAACACATAAATAAACTGCAAGCGTTTGAAATGTGGTGTTACAGAAGGATGTTGAGAATATCTTGGACGGAGAGAAAAAAAAAACGTAGACGTATTGCTAGCGATGAATAAAAACTATTAAATAATTAACATAAAAATAAGGAAACTGCAATATCTTGAACATATAGTGAGAGGCCAGCGATACGAGTTGCTTAGATTGATCATGCAGGGTAACATAGAAGGAAGAAGAAATATCGGAAAAAGAAGAATTTCATGGTTGAGAAATTTGAGAGAGTGGTTCAATTGTAGCTCAGTAGAACTTTTTCGAGTGGCGGCAAATAGAGTGAGAGTGGCAATGATGATATCCAACCTTTGATAGGAGATGGCACCTGAAGAAGAAGAAGATGCAAAATTTATTTGTTTTTGACCGTGTATAAGGTAATTTCATAAAATAACTATTTCTGAAAACGTAGTTTGTGTCTAAAAGTAATACACATTATAATTAAGACAAATAAGTACACATTGTTATCAGTAAAGTCTGCATTAGGAGCAAAATAAATTTTTGTTTAACTTTTGATTTTTTTATTAGAAAATTTGACTCTTTTCAATTAAATTATTTCCTTAATATTAATGTGTATTACTTTTAGACTTAAACTACGTTTTCAAAAATAGTTATTTCATGAAGTTACTTTATACAGGGTCAAAACCAAATAAACTTTGCATTACATATGACAAAATTTTAATAGTCCTATTTGGATTTTGTAGAAAAACACACATTTAACATGGCGCTACTTTAAACAAAATATACCTGGAATCAAGCATTGTCAAAACTAAGAAGTTTTATGTAGGTCCCGTTGAATCGTATTTTGCAATAGTGGTGCAAATTCCAAAAAAAAAAATGGCAAAAAATTTAAATTATCTTATACAGCTGAAATTTTGCATATAGACTAAAATTTGCATTAAAAAAAACTTTTTCTCATATTTTTTTGATATTTTGAGATATAATCCCACTTTTGAATTTTTTTTTGAAAAAAAAATTTGACAGATAATGCTAATCACGTAACTACAATTTTTTGGGTTAAATTTCATCTCGATCGAAACAGAAATTGTCGCCAATGCCAAATTTCGAATAAAGCTATTAATAAAAAAAAATTCTATATGATGCGGACTTTACTATAATGAAACGTTATTGGTCATATGATTTTAAAATAAAATAGAAAATTCTCGGTTGTGCAGACATGGATTGCTGGTAACCATTACTTTCACATTAAAAAGTGCGGAGAACTCCAAGAGACTGGAGAAACTTCGGGTGCGGAAAATTACGACAGCGCTGTTTCATTCTATACAACATTGTTGGTGTATCTTGCTGTGTTATTGAATGATCCGTCGAGATGTCGCTGTCCGTATTTTAACTGCTGTTTTTTCATTTTGAAAATTATAGATAGGGTATGACTGCGAGATGATGGGTTATATCGAATGCAATGACCAAATGAGAACGAAACAGCGCTATCGTCATTTTCCGAATCTGAATCTCTCCATTGTCCTGGAGTTATCTGCATTTTTTAATGCGAAAATAATGTTTACCAACAATCTATGTCCACACAACCCAGAATTTAATATATATATGGAGTAGAACGCGAACAGTAAATGCAAACTTCGTTCCAACCATATCCTTTCGGTGTTGCACAGTTTGAACAAATTGCTAAGGAACACAATTTATTCTATTCCACCACCATCGAGATGATGGCAAAACTTACCCTCCCCGCCACAGTGATACGGCAGATATACATGTTTCGTCTCTACTAGACTCATCAGGGTAGCGACATGCACCTGACTGTGCAAAAGACACATCAATGAGGATATATCCACTGCTATTGCATCTTACACGGAGATATCCGCGAAAGCCGCATAAACATATATACGCCATCCGGCAGGAGGTCGGCGAAGTCGCGTTCAGTATTTGCATGCTTCCTTTTGATCTGTTCTTTGCACAGCCAGGTGGCATGTCGGTACCCTGATGAGTCTAGTAGAGACGAAATATGTACCTCTGCCGTATCACTGTGGCGGGGAGGGTAAGTTTTAACTTTCTTCTCGGTATGGTGGTACGGGTAGGCCATCATTTCGATGGTGGTGGAATAGGATAAATTGTGTTCCTTAGCAATTTGTTCAAACTGTGCAACCTCTAATACGGAAAGGACATGGTTGGAACGAAGTTTGCATTTACTGTTGGCATTCTACTTCATTCATAGACGGAGCTGCATATGGTTGTACGTTTTGCTGAATGTGATTTCAGCACTACAACGGCATAATGTGGATATATCTACTGCTATTGCATCTCATATATATATATATATATATATATATATATATATATATATATATATATATATATATATATATATATATATATATATATATAGGCTATTGATTATAAAGGAAAAAATCAGGTAATAAGGAACAAATTAGTAATAGCATTTTGATGATTGAATATGTTCCTGTGGCACTCAAATATGATAAAATTACAAAGTGTTGCTAAATTTAGGGGTGCGTTCTTAAGAACGGGATAAAAACGGCACTTGTTCAGTTTTTCAAAAATAACTTAAAAACTATGAATTTTTAGTATATGCATATTCAATTTTTTTTATAAAGAATTGAATTTTCTATCGAAAAATATTCTTCGAAGGTTAAATAAACTTATTTTTTTCCGTAAAATAAATGTAAAAAACAAAGGGACAAAAATTAAAAATTCGTGAATTGTTTTTTCAAACCTTTGTCCATACCTTTTTTTGAGTAAATATAGGTACAAGCACTTAAAATGAGTTTTTAGACAAATTTGGCTGAGATATAGCCGCTTCAAATTTACTTCTTTTTTGCAATTTTTCTTTTACATCATTTTGTTTTGCATTTTTTATTTAAATACATATATATATATATATATATATATATATATATATATATATATATATATATATATATATATATATAATTTGCAATAAACCCAGGACAACCCGTATATTGTATAAACCACAACAACAAAAAGCACATGGAAGTCGTCCTTGAGTATACGAAGTATACCTCTGGGTGCTTTATTTTCAGGCAATCCACAACTGGGGACTTTTTATCACAGATCGTCAGCTGTTCGATCAGTCATCATCGGCAAAGAAAGTTCGCATAGTAGTGCAGTAGAAATCGACCTCAAGACATCCCAATTCTTGGTGAAATTTTTTTACATTTTTCGGTGGAAGATTCATTTTACGTGACCTACATGTGACTTTACGATTTTTAGTGAGAATTTATGTTGTGAAATTTTCTGAAAGAGGGTGAAGGAAAAGTACCAAGAAAATCGTAGATACAATGGAACCTGTCAAGTTGACAGGAGGATCTCCTGCGCTGCAATACCTGGCAGCGGCTTCTGGTAAGTTATTCTTTTTTTACACTTAATATTTTAAATTAAAAATTTTCAAAACTTTATGTTATTTGGATCTACTCGATCATATATATATATATATATATATATATATATATATATATATATATATATATATATATATATATATATATATATATATTGTATTTAAAAAGTCAGTTTTCAGCTTTGTAAAATGACACCTGTCAAAAATTAGGCAATTAAGCCACATGGGAACATATGATTCAGAATTAATCTGGGAATACATTTGTTCGTTCGTTTGTTTTCTTGTAGAAATTTGCAGACGTTTTGCCAAAATCTCATTTGGCATCTTCTGTGCTTGGTGGTTGTAGATCAATTGAGTTGATATATATATATATATATATATATATATATATATATATATATATATATATATATATATATATATATACTGTCCATACTTTACCTTTACCAAATTTATCCTTCGCCAACATCAGCTACTGGTATCGTTGCAGTGTAAGCTCATCAACAATAACAAGTTTACTACTTTCTAAATTTTTTCGTATTGGAAAACACTATATTTCGCTGTTTAACAGATAAAAACCTCACAATAATTGGTGTCGGCTTTGATGTTTTGTCTTGTTGTTTACCAATTCGGTAGTAATAATCCAATTCAATATCGCTCCAAGTTTCGTAAGTAAAACTTCAGAAACTTTAGTTTTAAGATCCCTGTTGTCCTCGGAAACTCTGTTCGAGGCTTGTTCATATAGAAATATATATTAGCAACTATTTATATCCGACAGAAAAATAAATTTATTTACTTCGTACTGAAATCTTAATTTTTAAAAGTTTTTCCTATACAAGGAATTCCTCTGTCTATTTCCTTCTTACTTATAAAGTCCTATGGAGCTATTTCTTTATTTGCGAACTATAATGTATAATCATAATCAGAGTTTCAAAGACTGTTAAAAAAAAGCAATTACAATACAACAGGGCCGTATTTTCAAAAATGGTATACCGGGTGTCAACGGATCTATTAGACAAGTCATAATTTCTAGAGTATTATGTGTATCAAAATGAGAATTGGTACAGGTAAATGGTATGTGAAGGGGAGAGTTTTCGCATATTTTCCGGCCACTTCCGGTTTCACCGGAAATGGGCCCCGGTTTTGAATTTTTAAATGGAACACCCTGTATATTTTAACATTTTTGGATTTCTGAGACAATTCTAGATCAGAATGTGACATTTTAAAAACTTTCTACGTCTACTTCATTTTTTTAGAGCCACTTTTAAAATTGCATCTAGGTGGCCGTGATCGGACACAAACTAATCTAAGGGCCTTAGGTGATGTCAAAAAAATACAATCGCAAAGTTTTAGTTACTAGTATGAAAGACAGGAATAAGACAAGTTAACAAAATTACGTTTTCATTTCTAACTATTAATTTTCAAATGGCCACCCCTTTTTGACAACTAATTTTCGAAAAAAGCATTCTTTGACGAATCTAACGGTACTAATTTATTTGCGATTGGATTAGACATAAGAACAGAAATTAAATATTATTAAGCAAAATACTGGATAATTTATTTACTTATGACAAGTGCGCCATGGACAGCCATGATGCATAATAATTTGCAACTGTTTTTATCAAGTCTTCTTTGGAAAACAAAGCACTCACTTAAGTAGATAATGACAGTGACATACGCTCTAAGAACAGACGTAAAAGTTTCTTAATTTTCGTTAAGTTTAGTTTAAATTTTCGTTAAAATAATGTATCCTCAAAGTGAAAAAGTGGATATGTTATGTATATTTGGAGAGTGTCATAGAAATTCAAGGAATGCTGCCGAGTTGTATGCTCATAGATATCCGAATCGGCAACATCCAGCCCATCAGTATTTACCGTATGTCGAGACTCGTTTTAGGCAAACAGGAAATCAAGAGGCGGAACAGAGGTTTATCATAAATGAAGAGACTGAGATTAACGTACTTGCTATGGTTGAGGTTGATAAAAGAGTTTCGTTAAGAAAAATTAGTCAAGAACTGCAGATAAGTTATGAATCAGCAAGAAAAATACTGAAAAAGCATGGATATCGAGCATTTAAATATCAGTTACATCAACATTTGTGTACTGAGGATGGCGATAGACGGGTAGTGTTTTGTGATTGGCTGCTTCAAAATCATACAGTTAACCCAAATTTTATCGATTTTATTCTATTTTCCGACGAATCCCGATTTACAAATAATGGTATGTTCAATAAGCAAAATACTCGGTACTGGGCCCAACAAAATCAACATGAAATGAGAGAAGGCCATTTTCAAGAAAGATTTGGCGTCAATGTCTGGGCTGGTATCATTGGAAACAGAATAATTGGGCCAATATTGTTTCATGGTCAGTTAACAGGGGTTAGTTAGATACTTAGGTTTTCTTCAAAATGAAATCGAAAATCATCTCAATGATATACCTTTAGCAGTTTTACGGCGAATTTACTTTCAACAAGATGGAGCACCACCTCACAATACTAGAGAAGTTCTTAATTATTTAATAGAGCATTTTAGTAATCGAATTATTGCAACCAATGGTCCGGTACGGTGGCCAGCCCGCTCACCAGATCTTACTGTGCTCGATTTCTTTGTCTGGGGATATGTTAAAGAAAGGGTTTACTATGGAGCAGCCCCAGCTACTCTTGAAATATTAGAAGAAAGAATTTACGAGCATTTAGAAGTAAAACGCCCCAAATGCTACAAAACGTGTTGAGAGAAACAACTGAACGAGCTGAAATGTATCGTGAAAAAGAAGGAATGCACTTTGAACATTTACTACACTAAACTTTTTAACAAATTCAGCTACTGTACTTTCAAATATTTTAAGTGCGTCGTCTAAGTTATTAGTTTATTTTGTTAGTTTTTTGTTAATTTTGTTAAATTTTTAATCCAATTCCTGTCTTTCATACTAGTCACTAAAACTTTGCGATTGTATTTTTTTGACATCACCTAAGGCCGTTAGATTAGTTTGCGTCCGATCATAGCCACCTAGATGCAATTTTAAAAATGGCTCTAAAAAATGAAGTAGACGTAAAAAGTTTTTAAAATGTCACATTCTAATCTAGAATTGTCTCAGAAATCCAAAGATGTTAAAATATACAGGGTGTTCTATTTAAGAATTCAAAACCAGGGCCATTTCTGGTGAAACCGGAAGTGACCGGAAAGTGGAAAATATGCGATAACTTTCCTCTTCACATAACATTTACCTGTACCAATTCTCATTTTGATACACATAATACTCTAGAAATTATGACTTGTCTAATAGATTCGTTGACACCCGGTATATATATACATAGGGTGTGACATAGACATAGAAAAAAAGAGATACAATGCCGTAAATGGGTGCCCAGCGAATTACCTTATCGGCTTTAAGTTTGTCATTTGCAAGTTAGTTTTTTTTAAATACGGACTTGTCTTTTATATGTTTAACCGAAATAAAAGTATTGCATAGTTGCTACTATATATATATATATATATATATATATATATATATATATATATATATATATATATATATATTGTAATATTTTCTTGGGTATAGGTTTTTCTATTAGAGAAACAAAGGATAACATCTTTTCTGACGTTTTGCTCTACATAGTGAGCTTCTTCAAAGAGCTCGTATATTTATTTTAAATCTTGAAAGTAGTTTTGTGTGTATGTTAAAAATAAATTCAATTATTCATAATAATAGATAAAAACCTTACAATAATAGGTCCCGGCTTTGATGTTTTGTCTTGTTGTTTACCAATTTGATAGCAATAATCCAATTCAATATCGCGAAGTCCAAGTTTCGTAGGTAAAACTTCAAAGACTTTAAGATCACTCTTGTCCTCGGGAAATCCATGAAAGCGAAGTGGATTTATTTCTTTAAATATAATTCCTTCTTTCAGTTTGCACATTTTTTAATTGGCTTGTTCATATATAAATATATATTTGCAACTATTTATACCCGGCAGAAAATTAGATTTATTTATTTCCTACTGAAATCCTAATTTATAAAAAATTTTCATATACAAGGAATTCCTCTATCTATCTCCTTCTTACTTATAACATCTTATGGAGCTATTTATTTATTTGCGAAGTATAAGACATAATTATAATCAGGATATCAAATATTGTTAAAAAAAACAATTACAATATTACAGAGCCGTATTTAAAAACAATAGTACATATTATAAAATATTTATCACTATCACTACATAGTATAAAACAAAGTCGCTTTCTCTGTCCCTATGTCCCTTTGTATGCTTAAATCTTTAAAACTACGCACCGGATTTTGATGCGGTTTTTTTCAATAGATAGAGTGATTCAAGAGGAAGGTTTATATGTATAATAACATCCATTAAATAGTGGAGAAATACTGTTATTTTTGAGGTTTCTAATGTGATGTCGTTAATTATCATATTTTTTTCCGCTTACATTGCAAACGCAGGCTGAACCCTACGAGATTTATCAAAATAATGTACTAATTATTTGTACACATTGAAAAGGTCTACAGAAAACTCCGCGATGGTATATGTCTATCTCTCATGGATATCCCACAATAACATTTTTTTGTCATTTACTTTTTACGACAAATAATGGCAAATTTTGAAGCGATTTTAACCAATACAGCATTAATCCTTATCCAATTAAATAGCTTAAATACATTGTTGATTTAATATAGATCTATATGGTCCTTTACAGCACAAGATTTAAATGAATATTTTCGAAGATATTACAGATTTAAAATTGCGAGAAGTAGCGCTTGCGGCGGTACTGGCCGACCGGGGCGGCGGCAGCGTGCCTATAAATAGCGCGTCGGAGACCGATGTAATAATTGTTGTAAAAATAAAATAAATAGTCACAGTTTTCCTGTAGTGTATTTAGTATCAGCATTGCACCCGTGCGAAGCCGGGGCGGGTCGCTAGTAATATTATAATATAATATAAATAATATCATAATTTTCTTTGAAACAATAAACGTAGAGTATTTAAATAATTTAAACACTTTGTACTTGGAAGACCAGACCATTTTTTCATCTTATGCGAGATTTTAACCAATCTCACGTGCGCTCTATTAGTTGTAAGTCTGGGCTAAACGGTGGCTAATTAAATTCTTGAGTTTGAACCGCATTAATCAGTGACTATGTTAGCTGCTCGTAGTCGAGCGTTATCGTGTATTAATACAAATCTTTCTTATCCAATATGACCGACATATAGCAAAATATAATTTTGCAGGATGTTTTCGATGCAAAGGTCACCGTTGAATCACTTCCACGAGCTCGATGCAACTAATTCCTAAACATTATCACACTTTGATAGACGTGATTTGTTCAGCTGGTATTTATAATTGAATTTAAGTCTCATTCAGGAACAAGATATTGTTTTAATTATCGATATTCCTATGGAACACTTAAAATGTTCTTAAATAGCTGTTTATCAACTTTTGCACCCTTGACCGTATCTTCGGACGAGATTTTTAGTCGCTGGATGCTTCTTTAACCGACTTCACTTCATTCCGGAAGCACACCCTAAATCTCTGCGATCCATCAGACTCACACAATTTTGTTCCTTCTTAATCAAAATGAAAAGGCAAGATTTCAAAAATTGCAAAATAGAGCCATGAGAGTTATACTCTCAGGTACAAGAAGAACATCAATTAACTACATGTTGAGGGAAATGCAATGGTTATCGGTGGAGGACTTCTTTCACTATCAAACATTGATCTTTATTTTTAAAATCAGATCGGGTAGTTCTCCTACGTATATACAAAATCATACTAATTATAATAGAAATATACATGCATATGACACTAGATCGAAGGATGACTTTTATATTCCTCCAGTATTAAAGAGACAAACACAAACCTCTGTATTCTTTAAGAGTCTAAACAGTTTTAATCAATTGCCCACAAATATTAAATGTTTAAAATCTGTAAATAAGTTTAAGCGGTGTCTGAAGCAGTATTTTTTTTAATAGAGTCTATCCTTGAGACATGAACTTTCTTTGTTTTTTTTTTAGATTTGTGTCAGTTTAGTTTAGTATGTCATTGTTCTGCAACGCTTGGCGATGTTTAATTGTTGTTTTTAATTTTAAAATATGAATTTAGTTGTTAAGATTTATGTGTAATTATATTAGTCTATGACTAAATAAAGGATTTATATATCGTTTATTTTAAAAACGATGGAGAAAGCAGTTGATAATTATATCAGAACAAAATTGTTGAACAGGCGCCACTGCATCCTCACCAACATGCGTATCAAGCGGGTAGTTCTACGGAAACCGCACTGATACAATTAACAGATGAGATTCAAAAAACACTGAACAGGAAGGAAAGTGTATTATGTGCCTTACTTGATATAGAAGGGGCTTTTGACAACACTTCACATGAGGCAGGCAAAAGAGCACTGGAAGTGGACAGAACGACATCCAAATGGATAGAACGACTTCTCTCCACTAGAATAGGACAGGACACTATCACCCTCTGTACCACCAGAGGATGCCCTCAGGGAGGAATACCCCTCTCCACGTATGTGGACCTTAATTATAGACCAGCAACTCTGTGATCTGACTGACATCGGCATATCTTGTCGGGCTATACCGATGATGTGGTCGTGATCGCAAGAGGCAATTTCGAGAACACCCTTTGTGACATAATTCAAAGAGGCCTTAAATACATTAGAGAATGGTGCCAGATGATGGGACTAAACATCAAACCCACAAAAACCACCCTAGTAGCCTTCACAAGGAAAAGAAACCTTAATTTGAAGATCATCAAAATGGATGGGAATGTTATTGAGTGGAAGTTAGAGGTCAAATATCTGGGACTGACCACAGATAATAAACTCCTCTGGAATAAGCATGAAAAAGAAGTAATCAACAAGGCCACAAAAGCCTTGATGGTCTGTAGGAACTTTGCGGAAAAAAGATGGGGTACAAACCCAAAAATCCTACAAGGATGTACACTGCAATAGTGAGACCAATCATCACATATAGGGCAGTGATCTGGAGCAAAAGTCTGGCTAATACGAGAGCTAACCTCGCGAAAGTTCAAAGACTGGTCTGTGCATGTATAACCGGGGCAATGAAAACCTGTCCAATGGCCGCCATGGAAGTAATCATAAATCTCACACCTCTACATATATTTCTAGAGAACATGGCGAAGAGGACGATTTATAGGATGATGAGAGACCAGGTCATAAAACGAAGGCCCAATCTCTCATCCAGAAATCATTAAATCTGGGACATACCCCAAGATGAAATGAAAAAGAAATTCAACTTTGTGAAAAACTTCAATACAAAGTTGAGTGGCAAGAACAAATGGGACAGAAACACCATTAAAAAAATCAGCAAGAAATCCACTATATGGGTCCAAACAAAAGGGGGAACTGTAGTAGAAATGTATGGACCCGGCACCAGACACTACGAAAACTTGGGTAAGTCACCAAGAATTTTTCAGGTAGAAATACATGCCATTAAGATGTGTATTCAGTTTAACAAGGAGAAAAACTATAACAGCCAAGAGATTATCATCTTCACGGATAGTTAAGCAGCCATCAGTACGCTGAGCTCTCAAGTTATCAATTCCAAGATGGTCTGGGAATGCCTAGAGGAACTAAATGATTTGAGTAAGAATAATAAAGTCACACTCATGTGGGTACTGAGACATACCAGGATAGAGGGAAATGAAATAGTAGACAGGTTCGCGAGGCAAGGGGCCGAGATACCTTTCCTGGGGCCAAAACGTTTCTGAGGAATCAGTAGTATCGTAATGCTGAAAGAACTAAAGATAAAAGAAGAAAGTAGGGGATCCAATTGTTGGACGGAGCTGCAAGTATTGAGACAAACGAAAATACTTCTGGGGAACTACGACCAGAAGAGATCAAAGAATGTATAAGCTTGAGTAAAGACTAGCTCAGAGTTCTGACAGGGCTCCTGACGGGGCATTGCCACCAGAATGGACACCTCAAGAAACTCGGACTGGTACAAAGAGAAGAGTACGGATTCTATGAGGAGAAGGACGAAACCTCTCTTTGCAGAATGCAGCGCTCTAGAAAACCCTAGGATGCGGTTCTTGGTAGCACCAAATCGAAGAAGATTCCTGAGAGAAATAGGGCTGGAGAATCTGCTCTAGTCGATAAGGTAAGTCTTATGACTGGACAGTAGTAGGGGGCACAATAGATCTGCCAGGTTGCAGTGTACAGACCTCCAACTCTACGCACATACATTCGAGGATGATTCGATAAGTTCTCGGCCTGAGAGGGCGCTAGTAGGATCAAATAACCATAATATTTTGTAAGCATTAACCTTAAGATGACGTCCTGCATAGTTTCAGATGTTTGCGTTCAGTTGCTTGTTCGTGGCGATCAAGTGAACACATACACATAAGGTCTGATATTTTTTGAAAGATGGATAAAATTGGAGTTCGAGCGGTTATAAAGTACTTTGTTTTAAAGGGCTTAACTCCTACGGACATTAAAAATGAGTTAGATTCTACTTTAAAGGATTCTTCTCCTTCGTTTTCGACAGTAAAAAAATGGGCTGCTGAATTTAATCGTGGTCGTATATCAATTCAAGATGATCAGCGCTCGGGACGCCCAAAAGCCGCTACAACTGACGAAATTGTCACAAAAATTCACAATGTCATACTTCATGACCGTCAATTGACAGTACGAAAGCTTGCTGGTATAGCAAACATCTCGATAGATCGTGTCCACTACATTTTACATGATATTCTTGGCATGAAAAAGCTTTCTGCGCGATGGGTGCCGTGTTTGTTAACAGTCGACCAAAAACACCTTCGAATGAACAATTTGCAAGAGTATTTTGACTTATTCAGACGCCATCCTGCTGAATTTCTTCGACGTTTTATAACTGTAGATGAAACATGAATTCACCATTACACGCCAGAGACAAAGCAGCAGTCTAAACAATGGGTGGGGGTAGGTAAAAGTGCGCCAAAAAAAGCAAAAACGGTTCCGTCTGCAGGAAAAGTCATGGCAACAGTTTTTTGGGATTCACATGGCGTCGTTCTTATACACTATTTAGAACAAGGCGGCAAGACCATCACTGGGGAGCATTACGTTTCACTACTGAATCGTTTGCAGCATGTTATTAAGGCTAAACGTCCACATCTTGCCAAAAAAAAAGTGCTCTTTCCTCAGGATAACGCGCCTGCACATAAATCTATGGTTGTTGCTGCAAAACTAAATGATCTACGTTTCGAAGTGCTTCCACATGCGCCATATTCGCCCGATCTGACTCCCAGCGATTACTTTCTCTTCCCAAACTTGAAAAAATAGCTTGCTGGACGAAAATTTCCTTCAAATAATGAAATCACAGCAGCGACAACAGCTTATTTTGTAGAGTTGGACAAATCGCATTATACTACGGGTATTAAAATGTTAGAACATCGTTGGTCTAAATGTATTGAAGTACAAGGAGACTATGTTGAAAAATAAATAAAAACTTTTTCAAAAATTTTTTGTTTTCTTTAGCAGGCCGAGAACTTATCGAATCATCCTCGTAGATACATACAACCGACTTCAAAGCAGGAGGTTATCAACTGGACTTTATATATATATATATATATATATATATATATATATATATATATATATATATATATATGGAAGTGAATTATTTTATCCAAAATTTGTGTAGAGGGTGTAAATTACGGATTCGAAATTATTTTTAAAAAGTTCAATATGGTGGATCCAGTATAGAGGACTAAAAATTTTACATCTCTCGGTTTTATTCAAAACTGGAGAGATGATATGTCATTAGTGAATAATCCTCCTATTAGATCAGTACATGTATATGTTTTCAGTGCAACTTAAACATTATTTTCAAGCATTAATAATACCTAACAAAAAAATACTCCATAAATTTGTCCACGAGTGTAATAACAAACTTATTTGTCAGCAAGTTTTTCTATATTTAACTCAATCAATTTTTCCTACGAATAAAATGATAAAATAACGAAATAAATTAAATTGTAAATATTTGCCAGACATCGATATCGACAAGCTCCTTGTCTAACCATCATGAATTCATAAATCATTACCCTATTTACATTTCTACGCGAAAATTCATTCTATGTTAATGGGAAATTTCCATTTAATTTAAATAAATTCGTAAATGGGCAAGATCGATTTATCGGTTCGACTGAAAACACTCGCGTATATGGTAATATTTAGACTCAGTAGCGCACCGGAAATTTTTATTGTGTGGATGTATTATTTTAAAGTTATTAAAAATCGCTTTCCTTCACAAAAACTAACGTCCATAAAATCTGTATATATACAGAGTGATTCTCTGGAAAATTTATCGATCGATTATGGAAAAACTAAAGGGTGTTTTTTATAGAGGTATAAAACTTTAAGTTAGCAACACTTTTTTAACTGGCGGCCATTTTGTCAGCTGTCAAGTGATATATGTTTAGTTTGGTTTGGCATTTCAACATGAATAGACTGACGCTTGAACAACGCTTCTAAATTGTGCAAATTTATTTTGAAAATCATGGTTCTGTTCGAAATACGTATCGCGCACTACGTCCATTTTACGGTCAACATAATCCTCCATCAGAGCAATTAATTCGATTAACTATGGAACGTTTTCGCACCACGTTTACTCTAAATGATAATACGTGTCCACAGAGACGTCGTACAGTACGTACAGAAGACGTCATTGCGGCTGTAGAGCGTAGCGTAGAGGAAGACCCGAATCAGTCTATCCGCCATCGTGCACAGGAATTGGATATGTGTCTATTCAGTTTAGGGAAGATTTTGCAGAAAGATCTTGGTTTGCGTGCTTACAAAATCCAACTCGTGCAAGAACTGAAGCCACACGATCACCTAGCAAGGCGTAGATTCGGTGAATGAAGCGAATTTTGTTTAGAGATGAAGCTCACTTTTGTTTGAATGGGTACGTCAATAAACAAAACTGCCGTATTTGGAGTGATGATAATCCTCAAGTGTATGTTGAGACACCGTTACATCCAGAAAAACTGACTGTTTGGTGTGCTTTATGGGCTGGTGGAATCATTGGTCCGTACTTCTTTAAAAACGATGCTGGTCAGAACGTTATAGTCAATGGTGACCGCTATAGAGCCATGATTACTGACTTTTTCGTTCATCAATTGAACAACCATGATGTGCAGGAGCTGTGGTTTCAACAAGACGGCGCAACATGTCACACAGCTCGTGCCACAATTGATTTATTGAAGGAAACGTTTGGTAACCGCATAGTTTCACGTTTCGAACCCGTGAATTGGCCTCCAAGATCGTGCGACTTAACGCCGCTAGACTATTTTCTGTGGGGATATGTGAAGTCGCTAGTCTACGCCGATAAGCCCGAAACGATTGATCACTTGGAGGACAACATTCGCCGCGTTATTGCCGATATACGACCACAAATGTTGGAAAAAGTCATCGAAAATTGGACCTCCAGATTAGACTACGTCCGAGCCAACCGTGGCGGTCATATGCCAGAAGTCATATTTAAATTATAGTACCAGAAGGTTATCTTTCATTCAATTTCATGTCAATTTAAAAAATTCATCTTTGTTTTATTCCATTTAAAAGTTCTATACCTCTATAAAAAACACCCTTTATAATTAGGAAGAATCTGAAAATTTGAGAGTGTACTAACGGGCATGGGAGATAGCCGGTTATGATATTTTCAAAATGGCGGCACTTCCAGTTATACCGGAAGTAGATGTCAACTTGCTTATTTTAAATAGAATACCCCATATATTATTACATTTTTGATTTCTAAGTAAAATTTTAGACACATTTTATGAATAATATTCTATACTTAAGTCTCACCGTTTTGGACATATTTAAATTTTTATGTCAAAAATTACGTTTGTGGACAACTTAACTATAAATTTTTTCTAGTCTTTATTATTTAATTTGAGTTAGTTTTCTTGTAGACGAAGATCGACTTTAGTAGTCTTTTTATGATATTTTGAAAATTATTAGTATAGAGTGGTCAAAAAAGAAGAATAAAAATTATATTTAAAAAATCGTCAAAAGTCAATTTTTTCCGATAGAAAGCACTCATTTTATAATTTTATCTTATTAAGCATTAAAAAATAACTTTGTATAAGGTTGTCTAATCCAAAAATTTATAGTTTTCAAAATATTGGCAATTCAACATTTTTCTATTGTAAAAATGCTATACGGCTTTTAAGTTTTGTTATTAGTTAGCCATGACCGCGAGGCGTGGCGGAAATAAAACAATTAAACCCTACAGAATTGTCACTATTTCTTGCCATTTGACATTCATTAATAATAATTATGCCGGGGCGATTAAATTACACGCACGAAGATTATTTAAACTTACTTATTATTTATGGAGAATGTGATAGAGTTCTTTCAATAACATGCGATACACTCGCGATCCGATATTCGCAGAAACAGAAACCAACACCACCAACTGTTAAAAGGATTATAGAAAACTTCAAGAACTTTGAATCCATAAAAGCAAAAAGAAATAGAAATAAACCAATTGTTAATAATGAAAATTTTGAAACCACAATTTTAGGATATTTCGCCGCATATCCGACAATATCTACAAGGCAAGTAGCATTAGAGTCTGGATTATCTCAAACATCAGTTTTAAGGATTTTATGGAAACACAAGTTTCATCCTTATGTATATTCCATAGTACAACATTTAAAAGGCACTGATTTTCCACGAAGGTAGAGTTCTGTCAATTTATTTTACTTCGGTCACAAGAAAATGCTGGTTTTTTGGATAATATTATTTGGTGGGACGAAGCCAAATTCACAAAAAAATGGATTGTTTAATCGATGCAATTCCCACTATTGGGGCGACTCAAACGTACATCCATTTAGAGAATTAAATTTTCAACAGTCTTGGCAGTTTAACGTGTATTGTGCTATAAGAAATGAGGGCGTCGTCGCCCTAAAATTCTACCAAGATAATCTGAATGGTAAGCTAGCCATTTTTGAAGACTTCTAGATACAAAATACGTTTTTTAACTTATAGGTGAGAACTACTTCGACATCTTTAGATAGCTTACCGCTGGTTGGTCACAGAAATCTGTTTTATCAACATGATGGGGCGCCTCCACATAATAGTCATTTAATTAACAATCATATGAAAAACTTGTTTTATGATCAATGGATAGCCAAGAATGGGCCACATCTTTGGCCACCTGGCTCCCCCGATCTAACAGTACTTGATTTTTTTATTTGGGGGACAATTAAAATAAAGTATACAACACCGCATTAACCACTATGGAAGATTGCATGCAGCGCGTCAGAATAGCATTTGAAGAACTTGATCCTCAGTTAATAAGAAGAGCCACCCATGAAGAGTTCCTGCTTAGGTGCGAAAAATGTTTGGAAGTTCAAGGGCATCAATATGAACATTCACTCAAATAATTTTGATAATTTTATTTTATTAACAACTGGTTTATTTCTATTTATTTTAGGTTTTATAGATCCAAAGTTCTTGAAGTTTTTTATAATTAACCGACTTCTAAAAGAAGGAGGTTCTCAATTCGTCGACTATGTATTTTTTTTTATGTATGTACACCGATTATTCCGGAACGGCTGCACCGATTTGAATGAAATTTTTTACGTTATGTTCAGGAAGTTGCTGCGGTGGACCCATATTTTTTTAAATGAAATTGGTGCAGTAAAATCCAAGATGGCGCTTACAATATGGCGGCCAAAAAAATTAATTTTGTCCGATTTTCTTCAAAATTAGTATGGAGGAATTTTCGGGGTTGTACCCAACGAATATGAAATTATTTTTAAAAAATTCAAAATGGCGGATCCAATATGGCGGACAAAAAAATCGATTTTGTCCCATTTTCGTCAAAATTGGTACGAGGGAGTTTTCGGGGTCGCACATAACGAATCTAAAATTATTTTTTAAAAATTCAATATGGCGTATCGAATATGGTGGATAAAAAATTAATTTTGTCCGATTTTTTTCAAAATTGATATGAGAGAGTTTTTGGGATAGCACATTACGAATCTAATATTATTTAAAAGAAATTAAATATGGCGGATCTAAGATGGAGGATTAAAGATTCTACATCTCTCGATTTTGTCTAAAGTCAGTATTAGAAAATTGTTGTTAGTGTTAATTACGAAATTAAAATATTTTTTGAAAAACTCAATCTGGCGAATTCAATATGGTGTCCTAAAAATTTTACATTTTTCGACTTCCTCTAAAACTGATATAGAGGGTTCTTGAGGATGTAAATTATGAATTCAATAGTATTTTTTCAGGATTCAATATGGCGAATACAATATAGCTGACTAAAAATTTTACATTTTTCGATTTTGCTCAAATGTGGAACTGAATCGTTTTTCAGGATGTAAATAGCAAATAAAAAAATATTTTAAGAAAATCTAATATGTCAGAAGCAATATAACCGTTTAGAAATTTTAAATTTCTGGATTTGATCTAAAATTTGTATTAGGGGGATTTGAAGGATTTAAATTTAGATTAGATTAAGATGTTAAAATTTTTTTTTTTTTTGATTTTCAATATGGCGGATTAAATATGGTGGGTTGAAAATTTTACCTTATTTGCATTTTTTCAAATTTGGTATTAGGGAGTTGGGGAGTGGTGTATTACGAATATGAAGGTAATTTCTTACAGCTATTAGGTTGATAAGATATAATATCAAGGGATTGAAAATTTTACATTATCCGGTTCTATCTAAAATTGATATTGCGGGGTTCTTGGGGCGTATACAAACTCAATATATAGTATAAAATATATCGGGCTAAGAAATTTACGTCTCAAATTCTTTAAATATCGATATTGGACGGTTTTGGGGCCTATATTACCAATCTAAAATTAATTTGAAATTTAAGATAGTGAAATTACTATGACAGACTAAATATTTGTTTGACACAATTTCATTGGTATTTGGAGAAGTCTAAGAATCAAAGAATTTTTAATGGTTCATTTTAGGTTGATTTACAATTCTGAATAAAATGGGTACTTTTTTGCCACTTTGTAGTCATTGCGAGGTACACTACTCTCGATTAGCATTTAGTTCAAATAATTTATGAATATCATGATGCATTCAAAACTAAAAATCGAAAAATAAAATTTTTATAAAAAAATTGAACCGACTTCTAAAAATGCGCTAAAAAGTGAAAAATAACTTTAAATTTTTATATGAAATTGAAATTTTTGAAGTCGGCGCCAAATTATTTCTAAATGAAATAAATAACTACCAATATATACAACTTATGGTAGGAAAGCAATTACAAATAAAGTATTTTTAATCTGTTTATGCGAATGTCAGGTATTAGTTTGGCGCCGACTTCAAAAATTTCAATTTCAAGTTATTTTTCACTTTTTAGCGCACTTTTAGAAGTCGATTCAATTTTTTTATAAACATTTTATCTTTTTAACAATTAGTAGTGTTGGTTTCTGTTTCTTCGAATATCGAATCGCGAATGTATCGTACATAAAATATGCCTAGAATTTTACGTAGAAATCAAAAATGCAATAATATATAGGGCATTCCATTTAAAAGATACAGGTTGACATCTACTTTCGGTATAACTGGAAGTGAAGCCATCTTAAAAATATTTTAGCCGACTATCACCCATACACGTAGTATAGTATCAAATTTTCAAATTCTTCTTAACTATTGTTTTCCCACATTCAATCGATAAATCTCCCATAGAATCGCCCTCTATACCCAATATATTAGAAACATTCATTCATTCATTCATACCAGCCCGTTTTCATCCACTCCTGAATGTAGGCCTCTTCCATATTTTTCCATTTCTGTCGGTCCGTAGCGATCCCCATCCAGTTTTTTCCGGCAATTTTCTGGATGTCGTCACGCCATCTCTTTTGGGGCCTGCCAACACTTCTCTTGTTCTCTCTTGGCCGCCATGCTGTTATCTTGTATGTCCATCTGTCTTGCGATGTCCAGCCCATCTCCATTTTAGCTGCGCTACTCGTTTGCTCACATCTTCTGATTTCTTCATTTGGAACTCTATCTCGTAAACTAATTCCCAGCATAGCCCTTTCCATTGCTCGTTGTGTAACCCGAAGCTTATTAATGGCTTTACATGTTAGGGAGGTTGTTTCAATACCATAAGTAAGAACTGGCAGGATGCACGACTCGTAGACTTTTCTTTTCAGACTTATGGGGGTGTTACTGGATTTAAGAATGAATCTGAGTTTGCCAAAAGCTACCCAGTTGAGACTTATTCTTCTAGGAATTTCAGCCGATTGATTTTCCTTCCTTATTTGTATTTTATGACCTAGATATATGTATTCTCTTACGTTTTCTATTATTTTATCTTCAACTTTAATTTGTATTTGTTCTAGACTCATTATTTTTGTTTTTGACAAGTTCATTTTGAGTCCTATCCTAGCTGAGGCTTGATGAAGTTCTTGTATCATACATTGGAGTTGTTCTGGTGAATCACTGATTATAACAATATCATCAGCAAATCTTAAGTGGTTTAGTCGTGTTCCGTCTATGTTAATTCCCTTGTCATGCCAGTCCAAGCCCCTAAATACATCTTCAAGTGCCAACGTGAACAATTTTGGAGAGATTGTGTCTCCCCGACGTACGCCTCTTTTTATAGGTATCCTCGAGGTTTTTATATCCTCGTCTATTGTAACTTGCATGTAAGCGTTTTCATATATATGCTGAATCAGAGCAGAGTATCTTAAATCAATCCGAGCATTGTCCAGTGCTTTGAGAACTGCCCATGATTCGATAGAATCGAACGCCTTCTGGTAATCAACGAAAGCCAAATGCAGAGGTATATTATATTCCGTGGTTTTTTCGATAAGCGTGTGTACTATCTGTAGATGGTCTATTGTACAGAAGTTCCTGCGAAATCCGGCTTGTTCTGAAGGTTGGTATGCGTCCAACTTTTGCGTCAGTCTGTTAGTTATTATTTTTGTAAGAAGTTTGTACAAGTGGGACAGTAAGCTAATTGGCCGATAATTTTCTATGTTATTTCTATCGCCTTTTTCGTATAATATGATGACTTCTGCGTTTTCCCATGCCTCGGGTATTTTTCCATATATTAAGCACTTGTTCAACAAAATTCTCACGCTTTCTCTTAGTTGTTCTCCCCCTATTTTTAACATTTCGGCGGTTATACGATCCTCGCCAGGGCTTTTATTATTTTTCATTTGACTAAGCGCTTTCATTAACTCTGCGGTATTTATTTCGGACATCTCTTCTGAACCGACATTTCTTACTTCCTTTCTTTCGTAGTAAGGACCTTGAGTTTTTGGACTTTATAACTCTGTATAAAAGTCCTGGACAGCTATCGTGATTTCCTCCCGGGTACTAACTAATTGGCCTTGTTTAGTTTTAAGTCCGGAAATTTATGTCCATTAGAAACATATTACGTAATAATGATAATAAACTGGGCATTAAAAACCTTAAAAATCTGTTCCGAGAGGCTCGTTAGCGAATTGTCGAAAAAACTATCCTTGTTTTCAATGTACTAATTAATTGATTCAAAGTGACCCAATAAAAATTAAAATTTATTCCTTTTAAATCTGTAGGTATTCGTCATATCAAGTTTATTGCTATTGTAAATTTTCCACACATATAAAATAGTTTTAAATTATTTAAACTTTATTGTTTGTAAATAAACATTAATCTCTTAAAGATGTGCTTTAAACTGAGTAAAAATAATGAGTTAGGCATGTGTGGAATACACAATAGGTTTAATTCAAGGAAAAACAACCAGCATTGTCGCGATAGATAATTTGTTATTCAAGGTAGTTGCAAAATAATTTTATTTTAATCGTTCCACTTTTTTTCAATGCTTCCAAGAAAGAGATTAACATATGGGGTTTGTCACTTAGTGTAAACCTAGTAAAAGACCTCACTTTGAAGAAGTGAAGATAATGGTATGGATCTCTCGGGACGTGAGTCACATTCGTACCTCTGCACTAAAAGAGATCTCACCATTTAAAGGGCTTTATTTATTTGTTGCGCTTATTCTGTGATATGTTGTATTTCTGTCTGACAAAAATTTTGAAATAGATTTTAAACCAATTTCTCGATGAGCTAGAGACTTAAAACTTGAAACATAACTCAGAATGGGATGACATTGCAATATTATGACCCTGAAACTGTTAAACAGTTAAGCTGTCAAAAGCTACCTGGTTGAACACCTAACCGTCCCAGGCACATTATTTTTAAACAGAGAGCCGCTAAGCCACTCTTGAGGTTAGTCAGATTGACACCGCGAGTAAAATGTAATATATATATATATATATATATATATATATATATATATATATATATATATATATATACTGGTCTTTAAATTTTTTGGGTGTTTTCTTGGTTTCAAATTCATTTGCTTTTATGTTTTATATTAGACCGGTCTCGATGTTAACCATTAGGTCCCAAAACAGGTGGCGCTAAAGAAATAGAGTTACCCTTACCACTCTCCGCCCCTTTTCAAGTTAGCCGCATAAGCCCTAGAAGGTAGAGACCTTACCAGAGCCACCTAATTAAATAAGATCAATTAGCTTTTCTTTTTATAACAAATTTGGCGTTCAACCAAAATTCTTTTGATATATCAAAAATCCATTACTTATAACAAAAATTCCTTATTTTTAACAACACATACACTAGGGATTTTACAACTTTTAATTTGAGAAGTTTAACAATGTGTAAAAAAAGCATTCTTAGTTGGAAAGTCCTAAATAAAAAAAAAACGGATTTCAGACCATCTGGTAGAGGTTAATATGACATCTTCACCTTTAACTTTAAGATTTTTTTTTAACAAACTGGTAAAAATATTGTTCTTTGTTAGTAATCTTCATTGTTATTACTAGTTAAATAAAAATTTTTAGTAAAAATTTTTGGCCAGTGTTAATTTTCATGCAATTTAAAAAATTTTGTCTATCGCGTTTTTTTTTAAACTAAAATTTATTACACTGACGTCAGCAAGTTTTATTTTCGACCCGCTTTCTTTTATTAAATTGATGCAATAATTTTAAACTCAAATAATTCAATTTTCAAAAAATATATAACAGGTTTTTTGTTTGTATCTCATTTTTAATTCTGTGCCAAGGACAGTGATTTGCTTTTAACTTAAAAATGTTTCTCTTTCCCTTTCTACAGTACAAGTCACTTTGATACATGGTTGTGATTACGAAGGAAGCCGTTTATATTTTGAAAATAACAAACGCAAACACATATTTATCATTCAAACTGGTTTTATTTTTTCTGAGAATATTCTCCACGATGATCATATACTTCTGCGTGCGGTTGAACTAATCAAAAAAACATTTTTACCACTGTGAAGATGACATCACAAAAACATGTTTTTTTGAACAAATTAGTTGTCTCTTATGACGTACTAATGTATAGAAACAAAAAGAAATCATTATATATTCCAAACGGTGTATATCTTTACGTCAAAATTTAACAAATGCATCAAACTAGCGACATTTCTTTTTGATAACTGTAACAGGATCGGAGTGGCCCATTCTACTATTTTCTTTTTGTTATTTAAAAAGAAATTTATCAAATGTTTATAAGCAAGTTTCACAAACTATATATCCCTAAGGAAGAAAAATGTTATACATAAAAATTGTTAAATTGAAGTTCTTCCTTCTGTATAGACATATCGGTAATTCATATCGCGTTTATATAGGGTTATTTAATGAGGAGTTTAAATGCTTATAATCGGCTCGTTATTTTAAGTGACATTTTAAATATGAAATAGCGGATTAAAATAATCAACAAGAACCAAACTGAACATCAAGTAAAACCGATATGACCAGAAATAATGATTTTTTCTAATTCGTTGCCTGGCCAGATTCTAGCCCGTATTTTATTAACATTTAACCGCGGCTTCGCCTGCGTATATATAAGAAAAAGGAACATCGGGTGTTTAATATTTTTATTGGACAGATTATAAAATATTTAATTAATAGATCCCTTCATTTTATAAGGTTCGAAAACCACTAATTCGATTTACAAGGGTTTCTTTTTCATTAATCACTTTAGTGTTTTTTCTGCTCTACGACTTTGTTGCATCTGTTTGTAATTTAGATATTTTACTGCCGATGATGAAAATTTGTGCTTTGCAAACACATACAATACTCTGTCAGAACCGAACTAGAGCTTCTTAACACACTAGTTGAGTAAACTGAGTTTCATTTCCTCTTTTAGAATATTACTACACTGAGAGATGTACTACAGCCAAAAATAATTTACTTTACGTATTAGTACATTCGTTAATAAGCATTGCCTTTTTAATGTGTTGCTTTTAGCTAGTAATTTTGATAATGTACTAAAAATTTTAGATACACACTTTTTAATATTAGGATTACTAGGGTAATGCTTGAAGGTACAAGTGTGCGTGCTTATATATATATATATATATATATATATATATATATATATATATATATATATATATATATATATATATAAAGGGTGTTTTTTATAGAGGTATAGAACTTTAAGCTGGCAACACTTTTTTAACTGGCGGCCATTTTGTCAGCTGTCAAGTGATTTATGTTTAGTTTGGTTTGGCATTTCAACATGAATAGACTGACGCCTGAATAACGCTTCCAAATTGTGCAAATTTATTTTGAAAATCATGGTTCTGTTCGAAATACGTATCGCGCACTACGTCCATTTTACGGTCAACATAATCGTCCATCAGAGCAATTAATTCGATTAACTATGGAATGTTTTCGCACCACGTTTACTCTAAAAGATAATACGCATCCACAGAGACGTCGTACAGTGCGTACAGAAGAAGTCATTGCTGCTGTAGAGCGTAGCGTAGAGGAAGACCCGAATCAGTCTATTCGCCATCGTGCACAGGAATTAGATATGTGTCCATTCACTTTATGGAAGATTTTACGAAAAGGCGTAGATTCGGTGAATGAGCCCAAAACAAAATTGCCGTTGATCCCGATTTTCATAAGCGAATTTTGTTTAGCGATGAAGCTCACTTTTGTTTGAATGGATACGTCAATAAACAAAACTGCCGTATTTGGAGTGATGATAATCCTCAAGTGTATGTTGAGACACCGTTACATCCAGAAAAACTGACTGTTTGGTGTGCTTTATGGGCTGGTGGAATCATTGGTCCGTACTTCTTTAAAAACGATGCTGGTCAGAACGTTACAGTCAATGGTGACCGCTATAGAGCCATGATTACTGACTTTTTCGTTCATCAATTGAACAAACATGATGTGCAGGAGCTGTGGTTTCAACAAGACAGCGCAACATGTCACACAACTCGTGCCACAATTGATTTATTGAAGGAAACGTTTGGTAACCACATATTTGCACGTTTCGGACCCGTGAATTGGCCTCCAAGATCGTGCGACTTAACGCCGCTAGACTATTTTCTGTGGGGATATGTGAAGTCGCTAGTCTACGCCGATAAGCCCGAAACGATTGATCACTTGGAGGACAACATTCGCCGCATTATTGCCGATATACGGCCAAATATGTTGGAAAAAGTTATCAAAAATTGGACCTCCAGATTAGACTACGTCCGAGCCAGCCGTGGCGGTCATATGCCAGAAGTCATATTTAAATTATAATGCCAGAAGGTTATCTTTCGAATAAAGTAAATTTCATGTTAATTTAAAAAATTCATCTTTGTTTTATTCCATTTAAAACTTCTATATCTCTATAAAAAACACCCTTTATATATATATATATATATATATATATATATATATATATATATATATATATATATATATATATATGTGTGTGTGTGTGTGTGTGTGTGTGCATGATAATGTGTATGTTTACTTTTAAAACTGAACCTATGATGTTGTAATGTTTCACCTACTAAATTTATGACAATAATAGCTTTATTTATTTATTTATTTTATAAAGTAAGTCATTTATATTCCAAATTATTGGTAACTATTTCGGTAACAGAAAAAAAGTTATACACAATTTGTTCATAAAGTTCTTTTTTATTGTAATACTACAGTTAGATATAAAAAAATTCGGGTAATCTAATTGAAAATTAAGAATAATTTGACTATTCTAATAGAATCGGACCTAAAAAGCAGTATTCTTAGAAACAATAGATAACTATACAATATCCTAGATATTGAAAGTGTTTTATACTCAACTACTGTAATTTTATGACTTGACTGCAATAACAGAAGTAGTTAAGCTACAGAAATATTGAATAAAGAGCTAAATAATTAGTTAATCATCTTCATTAAATGACCTAGTTTTCTTAAAAGTAAATATAGAAATTTAAAAAAATGTGTGCCCCAACAGGTAAGATTTAACACAACGCACGACTCATGGCTCTGAGTCTTTTATTGACCTAGAACAACAAAGTAAAAAAACCGTTAGTTTGAGGTGAGGTTATGTATTACAATTCTTCTCAAAGAAAACAGATGTTTTTTGTGTTTCTTTTTTGTTACGGCCCTGTGAGGCAATTTTATCTCTTTCATTATTATGGATAAAAATAAGGAGAGAAAATCACTATATCTTTTAGTATTTTACGACTCCTACTGCATCTGGAGTAGGTAAGCGTGTTAACCTTCATATTTTTATAAAGATATAAACGAGATATTTTGTAGAATTACTAAATTTTAGATAATAAAACATGTTAAAAATTATAAAACAAATATAAATGTTCGTTTAATTTTGTAAATAACTTATTTTTCTTTATTCCGAGAGGAAGACAGAAAATCGAAATTAACAACCCTAGTTATATTTACGAGGAACATTTTTTTTGGATGTATGGTAACTAAAAGCCGTTATAAATAACTAAATTTTTAAAGATATACACCGTTTGGGCTATATATTATTTTATTTGATTATACAGTATGTCCCACGACGAAATATCTCGATTGATTTCTCAGGAAAGAGGTTTTGCAAAATTTACAAAACTCGATGGGAGTATTTCGGTTAAGATATTTTCAAAATGGTAGTAGTCTATTTTCTGAAAAATCAATCGCGGCAGTTCGTCGTGGGATACCCTGTTATAGCCTTCAAGGAAACATAAACATTTATAACAATTTTGATTACTGAATTAATTATAGGATCCTAGTGAAGTCGTTTGGCCTGAGATCATTAAGGGAACCATATTTAAACTTTTAAACGGAATTATTAACAGTTCATAGCACTACAATAAAATAAGAATTTCAGCCACTTTGGGCTAACACGACACACAACAATATCTTACTGATTCAGTACTTTGAGTTATATAACCACTTTTCATGCAAATTCTAATCCTTTACCTACCTTTTATTATCAATTTAATAATTTAATTTTTCTTTTCATTTTAGGTAACTTAGCAATCGTTACAGATGGAATGCACTACGGATGGCCTTCTCCATCCCTCCCTCAGATACTTAACAACACAAATTCGTCTCTATGCATCACTCCAGAGGAAGGCGCCTTAATGGCTGTAATGCCCCTGTTAGGGGCCGTTTTAGGAGCTCTAACTGCCGCAAACATCGTGGACTATTTTGGAAGAAAGAAGACAATAATTTTTACCTCTGTGCCGTTTTTCTTCGCCTGGCTGATGGTGGCCTTTGCAACTAATGTGATATATCTTTACGTAGCTAGGTAAGTTTTGGGCATATTCATATTGTTACGATTTTGTCTCTTTAAAAATTGTTAACTGGGTTCGTAAAATAAAACACCTTTCACTAAGACTTCCAATACTTATATTAACTACTTGTCAACACAGCCAAAACACCATCTTATCTTATTACTACTTCTTAATATATATATATATATATATATATATATATATATATATATATATACAACCAACTATACTATGCTTATCCTTTCTCTATTATATACCTATGGAAATTCCTATAGAAATCTAGAGCATAAAAGTTGAGATCTATCTAGAAATATGAATCATCGATATAATATTCTTTTCGGCACATTATAATAAAGATGACTCATCACACCGGAATATGAGAGTGTATCAATAAGTTTTCTTCTAGTCATTCGTAACAATATAAAATAAATATTGATAGAGACACGTAAAAGGAATGAATGGAATATAATCCCACCAATATGAAACAACAATAATTAAAGTCGTATAAATTCCTCTTCTAAATCTCAAACTCCTCATTGTGCAGACACAAATTGCTTTTGTTTTATTGGCTATTTTAAATGACTTCTAGTAGGGTTATATTTACATATTTTTCCTAAAAACTAGATTATTTTCGAATTCTTATGAATTTTTATATTGCACTACAAGAGACCGTATTTATATTAATATGAGTTAAAGATAATTAACATCATTATAATCTAACATTTTGTTTAGAAAATCCTTGTCTTCACAACGATTTAAAATAACAAAAAGTTTGCTTTTTTTATTGGTCATGAAAAGCAAAAAAACCGAAAGCCAAATTATATAAAAATATTTCTGTTTGTCAAATATCAAAAAAGTAGCTTCCCCAACTAGACCAATGTCTGTTTTAAGTTGGCTGTGAAAGGGGGCACGCTAATCCTCCAGAATATACGTAACAATAAATACGATATGTTCCCTCTCAAAAAGTTGTGGAAAAATTATTAATGAAAAAAAAAAACGTGTCTTTTCTCCTTTTCTTTCTTATAACTTTGAAAATATTTATTTTAAAGGAAAGTCGAAGAAAGAAAATAGTTTCGTAATTATATATATATATATATATATATATATATATATATATATATATATATATATATATATATATATATATATATATAATAAAATAGAATAAAATGTTGGCGAAGCGGACGTGAAAATTTGTCAATCTACATGATTCTCGTATTAAAAAGTGCGGAGCACTCCAAAGTATGGAATAACTCCGGGTCCGACAGATGGCGACAGCGCTGTTTCGTCCTAATATGGGACTCGTCAGGCCACCGCAGTCGGTACAAACCATCATCTCGCCTTTGCATCGTATAAGCCATACTTATAATCAAAATACGGCAAATAAGACGACAAAGGCGACATCTCGATGGTCCACTTGATAATACAAGAACCATACAGATTAACAAAGTTTGTAAGAGAACCGTCATATGGTGGCGCGACGGTGAATTAAAACAGAAATATGTAAAATCGAGTACACGAAACGCGCTGCCCAAAAGATAGGGGTCGCATTTTTCGGTACTGGCGTCCGCTTCGCCAATATTTTATTCTATTTTATTTAAAATTACACGGACAAAAACTTATCTACATATTTATTTACTTGTTTGGCTTTGAAACACGCTAAACAATGCTCTCATGGTGGGATCGTTTGGTGCGGCACGTGGCTTTGGCTGCTTAAATAGCGGTATGCTTGCTTGCCAGTACCGAAAAATGCGACCCCTATCTTTTGGGCAGCGCGTTTCGTGTACTCGATTTTACATATTTCTGTTTTAATTCACCGTCGCGCCACCATATTACGGTTCTCTTACAAACTTTGTTAATCTGTATGGTTCTTGTATTATCAAGTGGACCATCGAGATGTCGCCTTTGTCGTCTTATTTGCCGTATTTTGATTATAAGTATGGCTTATACGATGCAAAGGCGAGATGATGGTTTGTACCGACTGCGGTGGCCTGACGAGTACCATATTAGGACGAAACAGCGCTGTCGCCATCTGTCGGACCCGGAGTTATTCCATACTTTGGAGTGCTCCGCACTTTTTAATACGAGAATCATGTAGATTGACAAATTTTCACGTCCGCTTCGCCAATATTTTATTCTATTTTATTTTAAATTACACGGACAAAAACTTATCTACATATTTATATATATATATATATATATATATATATATATATATATATATATATATATATATATATGGTTTCATAGCGTTCTACGCCTTCCGGTTCCCAGTCTTCATTGTTTTCTGTCTTTCCAATCCCCTGGAAGTAAGTTTCTTTCGGACATGGCTCGGTTAATGCCCTTAATCCAGGTAACTTTTGGTCTTCCTCTTTTTATTTTTTCATTTGGTGTCCATTTTAGGATTTGCTTTGGTAGACGTTCGTCCGTCATTCTCCCCACATGTCCATACTATACCAGCTGATTGTTCGATTTCATCGAGAATAGTTTTCTTTACGCCCATAATCTCTCTAATTCTCTCGTTATCCGTTCGATCCTTCACTTTCCGGCAGATCTTCGCCAAAAGTCCATTTCAAGAGCCAGCAGTTTACGTTCTAAAGTTTTATTTATCTGCCATGTTTCACATCCATACAATACAACGCTTTTAAATATTGCATTATATAAAAGATGTTTTCTTTGATTGGAGATGTTTGTTGACCATAATAGTGAGTTTAGGCATCCGATAGCTTTTTTCCCTTTAGTTATTCGCTCCAATATTTCTTCTTCAGTTCGTCCACTTTGACTGATCTTTGTTCCATTATAGGTATAATCAACACAAGATTTTATTATGATATTGTCATCCACTTCCAAATCTGTTTCTTCTCCACCGATACACATATATTTAGTTTTACTGCAGTTGACAGTTAATCCCCACTCTGCGTATTCTTTAAATAGTTTCCTCGTCATAAATTCGAGGTCTTCTTTATCTTGGGTCACTACCACTTAGTCAGCTGCAAAATGAAGCGTATATAAATGGGTGTCATTATTTAATTCTATTCCGATTCTACTGTATGATCTTCTCCAATTCTTTAAAGCTTCATTGAGGTATATTTTAAAGAGAGTTGATGATAGACAACATCCCTGGCGAAGGCCTTTGGTCACATGAAAGCTTTCTGATAAGTTATTGCCGATCTTAATTCTGGAGAATGCTTGGTCGTATAGTTGTTTGATGGCTTGGCGCTGTATTGTTAATTGGAGACTTCTCCATCACGTGCCATAATTTCTGGATTGGCACCTTATCATATGCTTTTGTGAGGTCAACAAAAATCAGATGAACCTCTCTATTTCTTGCCACCTTCTTTTCATTAAGTTGGATTAAACTAAATATATGATCTACGCACGATCGGCCAGCTCTAAAGTCGGCTTGTTTTTCAATTTATTGGGGGCCATATTCTGTTTCTACGATGTTTCTAAGCAGTTTTCCGTATACTGTACTCATTGTGCTGGTTACAGTTATACATCTATAGTTTGAGCATTCGTCGCGTCTTCCTTTTTTGTGGATTGGTGTTATCCAGCCTTCTTTCCATATAGTTGGGATAGGGTCATCATTATTAAGGAGTCTGTTAAATAGTTCTTGAAGAAAGGATGTTAGTTTTTTAGTACCGTTTTTTAACAGTTCAGCAGGTATTCCTTCCGGTCCAGCTGCTCTCCTATTTTTCAATGAATCCACAGCCCTACATACCTTCTCCTTTGTTACCTCTATATAGTGGCCTTGTACGTTGTACCGTCTTGGGGAGTTAACGAGGTACTCTTGTCGGTCTTCGGTAAGCTGCGTTTGATAATGGGTTATCCACTTTTTGATTGCGATTGGTTGTAAGTTAATCTTGTTTGTGGTGTCTGATCTTAGTGTCTTTATTAATTTCCAGGCTTCTGATGATCTTGTACCTCCTACATATGTATTTAGTTTAGTGCATTTCCTGTTCCATGTGTCGTTTTTGTTTTTGTTATGATCCGATTTTAATTTTTGAAAAAGCGTTTGAGATCTCTGGTATATGTAAACCAATTTTAACTAAATTTGGCAAGTTGTTTGATCATACCATAAAGTTGTCTTTCCCCAAATATGAAGGTCTTCAGAGAAACGTAAGTGGTCGAAAAATGATTTTTTTTTTGGTCTTTTTTTTAATTATTACTATTTTGCGACAAGAATAATCAATTTTCAATTTTTCAACCAACTCTGCCTTATAGGAAATTTAATTGTGAAGCTTTTTTCTCTCTTCAATTTCCTCCAAAATGAATACTTTTAAAGTTATAAGAAAGAAAAGTAAAAAAAAAAGTTTTTTTTTAAATTTTTTTACACATTTTCATTAATTAATAAATTTTCCACAACTTTTTGAAAGGGAGCATATCATAGTTATTATTATGTGGGTTATTCTGGTGGGTTTAGAGCAAAAAATACCGTTCCCTCTCTCAACAGCCAAATAATGATGGATTTTTACAGATCCGCACTGATCTAAACGACTATGAACAACGGCCAAACAAACCTATTATATTTATATATATATATATATATATATATATATATATATATATATATATATATATATATATATATATACATATATATATATATATATATATATATATATATATATATACATATATATATATATATATATATATATATATATATATATATATATATTTATTTTCTTGATTCTTGAACCATAGATTATATCATTTTTCTTAATTTTGTATTTTCTTGGGTTTAGGTTCTATAATTAATAAAACACAAAACGATTGACGTTTCGCCCTTTATTCAAGGCATTTTCAAAATTTTTTCCTAAAAAAATATATAATTAAAATACATCAAATAAAAAACATATTTTACCATTTTGGAAAACAAACAAGATACTTAAAAACAGTAGTCAAAACTTTAAAACATTTTAAAAATATTTAATTTTACCAGTACATACCTTGACATTTTGCTGTTTTGTTTCTAAATAAACTTTAAATTTTCATCGTTTACTGAGGATACGTGGAATGCGAATGTGTTTTATTTTTTTAATATTTTTTATATTTTACAATGTATAAAAAAACAAATAAGGTATATGTTTGGTTTTATGTTTAAGAGGATATTCTATTTTTGATTTTTATTTGACCGGATCGAATACTTAATAGTTTTGTTTAAATTAGGTTTGCGTAAATGTGGCTCAAATTTCCCATATCTGTTCTGTCGTTAACAGTGTTTTTATCTTTTTTAATTTCAATCATTTCCTTTATCTGTAATTTTTGGTAATTCATATCTTTGTTTTTTATAATGGTACTGTTATAATCAAAAGTGTGTTTTTCGTCCTGTGTGTGTTTGTTTAACGCTGTTGAGGCGTTTTTTGTATATTTATGGCCATTTAATCTGTTCTTCAGTAATTGGCTCGTCATGCCTATATATTTTTTGGGACAATTTGTGCAAGGGATCGAATATATTATATTTGATTTATTCATTAGAGGAGTTTTACTTTTTAAATTTGTGAATAATGTATTTAATTTATTATGTGACCTGTGGCATACGATAATATCATGCTTTTTTAAAATGTATTTTATTTTTTCTGACAGCTCACTAGTGTAAGGTAACGCCACATATTTCTGCTGTTTATGTTCTATGTTTTTTGTCTTTACGTTGCTATAAAACTTATATGTTCGTTTATCAATTATTTTGGTGATAGTCTTTTCGTTGAAATTATTATTTATTAGTGTCTCTTTTACTTTTTGAAGTATTTTTGGTCGGAATTCTGGAGATGTTAGGGAGATAGCACGATCAGATAGACCGATTATAACGCTATTTTTTTGAGTTTTTGAATGATTAGAGAAATAGTTTAGATATCTACCTGACCAAGTTGGTTTGGTGTACCATTCAGTTAAAATTTTGTTTTTTCTGCGTATCATCTAATCATTCAAAAACTCAAAAAAATAGCGTTATAATCGGTCTATCTGATCATGCTATCTCCCTAACATCTCCAGAATTCCGACCAAAAATACTTCAAAAAGTAAAAGAGGCACTAATAAATAATAATTTCAACGAAAAGACTATCACCAAAATAATTGATAAACGAACATATAAGTTTTATAACAACGTAAAGACAAAAAATATAGAACATAAACAGCAGAAATATGTGGCATTACCTTACACTAGTGAGCTGTCAGAAAAAATAAAATACATTTTAAAAAAGCATGATATTATCGTATGCCACAGGTCACATAATAAATTAAATACATTAGTCACAAATTTAAAAAGTAAAACTCCTCTAATGAATAAATCAAATATAATATATTCGATCCCTTGCACAAATTGTCCCAAAAAATATATAGGCATGACGAGCCAATTACTGAAGAACAGATTAAATGGCCATAAATATACAAAAAACGCCTCAACAGCGGTAAACAAACACACACAGGACGAAAAACACACTTTTGATTATAACAATATCAAAATAAAAAACAACGATATTAATTACCAAAAATTACAGATAAAGGAAATGATTGAAATTAAGAAAAATAAAAACACTGTTAACGACAGAACAGATATGGGAAATTTGAGCCACATTTACGCAAGCCTAATTTAAACAAAAATATTAAGTATTCGATCCGGTCAAATAAGAATCAAAAATTGAATATCCTCTTAAACATAAAACCAAACATATACCTTATTTGTTTTTTTATGCATTGTAAAATATAAAAAATATTAAAAAAATAAAACACATTCGATTTCCACGTATCCTCAGTAGACAATGTAAAATTTGTATTTTATATATATATATATATATATATATATATATATATATATATATATATATATATATATATATATAATGAAAGGAAAAAACCTTATATAAATTAATATTTTAAATAAAACTACAATATAATATAGGAAAAATAAAAAAGGAGTTAAAAACCGCAACTTCTACGGAATCCCAACGTAATGCGCATCTGACACGTATTTACATTATTTTTGCACTTTGTATAAATACTATTGATTAAGATTATTAATTTCTTACATAAATCTTTTTAATATACACAAAACTTAAATAACAGAGTTCACGAGCAGTACGAAGAAATGATTATATTAATCAATATTCAGTCTACCGTTACCCAACAATCGACCCATAATTACGTCTTATAGCAAATATGTATATGCAAATTTTTACTGTGCCACTTCTTACGAAATGAAAATACTCGTATTTAGGTTTAAGTCATATCTGAAGATAAAAAAACCGCGTATGTTGGAAAAACCCATAGAATTAATTTATTCCAACGCTGCAGGTGTAAACAATAATAGTACTACTGCGACTTGAGAAAGTATTTATTTCTAAAAATACGGAAATAAAGTGCGTAGATAAACTAATGTTATTTTTCAAGATATGCCAATTACCTCAGGAATGAGACTTTAAAATAATAATAAAATGCAAATGGAATTATTTTCAATTTGCATTTTATGTTTATTTTTGCTTTTTATCGTTCTAATCTTCCTGTCCTAGATTAGAATATTTTTGCCGCATATTTCCCAGAAAGGTTTTTTTTATGGAACATAAAGAATTATACGTATATACAAGGTATGTCCCAAAAGTATCCGACGTGTATTTATAACTTCGCGTCTTTCGAAGCGGCCTCTGTAGGTTACGAGCGTAACCAGTGGTCCCTCACGAACTCACCAATTACGATTGGCCATATTAGTTCACGCGTATAGTGTTTTCGTTTACAGTGCCTTTTTTACGTTCGTCGAATTTTGTTATCGCGGAAAATCATGGGGAGATGTGAACAAAGAATTTGCATTAAGTTTTGCATTAAACTCGAAAGAAGTTGTGTAACAAATATATATATACAGTGCCTTCATTTCAAAACGAACCATCCTTAATAACTTTGTTAAATAGAAAAATTTTAAAAAAAGAAAAAACACGTCAATTTAGATATACAGGGGGAAGTTTAATTTTGCATTTGTTAAAAGTCTGTCAATCACCTCCTCACCTCCAGCTAACCTCACTTTGATATGTCAAATGGGAACCCCCACCTTGTGACACATCATTGTAAGCAGCATAAAATTGTCTATCCAACCGTATAAAAAAAATTAAATCGGTTGACGTACAAGCGAACAGTGTGCAAAAATGTCTTGTAATAATGCATAATATATCGGCCTCG
The DNA here is from genome assembly GCA_034092305.1 of Diaprepes abbreviatus. NCBI lineage: Eukaryota > Metazoa > Arthropoda > Insecta > Coleoptera > Curculionidae > Diaprepes > Diaprepes abbreviatus. Next base: position 277,090 of record JASJET010000040.1, read on the forward strand.
AACTTTAGTATGTCAAATGATTACCCTATAGTGTGATACATCATTTTAAAGGGCATACTATCTCCTATTTAGCCAATAAAAAAAAACAAAATCTGTTGATGTACAAGCGAATAGTAAGAAAAGATGTGTGGTAATAATAGACACCTTATCACATTAAACTTTATTATGTCAAATGGCTACTTCATAGAGTAAAATATTATTTTAAATTTAAAATAAATATTTTTTTAAAATAATAAACAGTTAAAATATTTGCGAGAAAAAAACTAAGCCTGTTTTAAAATTCATCGCAAAATTCATTGCAGTCTAATCAATCTAGTGTATTTATTTCAATGATATTTTTTGCGGTACCTGATAGGTACATGAAATCACTGCAATAAATAAAATTTTTAAGATCTTTAAACACCAGTTGTTTATTATTGTTAAAATTGTCATTGTGACGCCTAGTTGAAACGTGAATATAAATGGTGTATACGCTAGTCGAAAGAATAGAAATAATTTTTCTCTATGGAGCTGAAGATCGGTGCGCTCGTAGAACCGCCAGAGCATTTAACGAGAGGCATCAAGACAAAAACGTGGGCCATAAATATGTACTCGAATTGGTACGAAAGTTTGAAGAAACGGGATCCGTTTGTAATAAAAAATCTATTGAGAAAAGGGTTGTAGATGAAGCATGCCAAATCGAGGTACTAGGACAGTTTGCAATAGATCCAACTTTATCCATCTCAAAGGTCGCAGATTTAACCAACATTTCTGCTGGCTCTGTGCATAAAGTTTTAAAACAAAATAAGTTTTTTCCCTACAAAATTCAAATTCTTCAAGAACTCGGAGAAGACGATTTTGATAGGAGAATTCAATTTTGCGAATTAATGTGCCAACGAATTGACGAGGACCCCCATTTACCTAAGAATATCTGCTTTAGTGATGAATCAACTTTTTTTCTAAATGGACTGGTTAACAGACATAACTGCAGATACTGGGATAATGAAAATCCGCACCTTTTCCGAGAAGGGCATACTCAATATCCCGAAAAAATTAACGTGTGGGCAGGAATTTATGGCAATGAAATCATCGGGCCATTTTTTTTGGAAGATAATTTAACTGGGCAAATTTATTTAAACCTTTTAGAAAACACAATATACCCTGCCATTGTGCAATCTTTAGAAAATCAAGTGGATGAAAATGCTGTTATGGTACTAAATGAAAATAATTTGCATTTCCAGCAAGATGGAGCTCCCCCGCACTACGCTTTGTCAATTCGAGAGTGGCTTGATGAACATTTTCCAGGGACGTGGATTGGCAGACGTGGTGCAATTGAATGGCCAGCACGGTCTCCAGACCTAACCCCTCTAGACTTTTTTCTTTGGGGGTATTTAAAAAGCAAGGTTTATAAAACCCCACCTGAAAATATTGAGGATTTAAAAGATCGAATTGTTCGGGAATGTAGAGGAATTAGCAGAGAAACCCTTGCCAATGTTCGTGGGGAATTTCAAAATAGGCTTTTTTATTGTCTCGCTAATAACGGCGCACATTTTGAACATTTAATAAAATAATTTTCTTCAACTGAATAAAACTGAATAAACTGCTTATATTTAACACACATTTTTGCATCCTAATTGCCTATAACGTCTATTAACTTAATTTTTTTTGACATCGTTGGATAGCAGATCGTACGTCCTTTAAAATGATGTATCACACTATAGGGTAATCATTTGACATACCAAAGTTCGATGCCGATATATTATGCATTATTACAAGACATTTTTGCACACTATTCGCTTGTACGTCAACCGATTTAATTTTTTTTATACGGTTGGATAGACAATTTTATGCTGCTTACAATGATGTGTCACAAGGTGGGGTTCCCATTTGACATATCAAAGTGAGGTTAGCTGGAGGTGAGGAGGTGATTGACAGACTTTTAACAAATGCAAAATTAAACTTCCCCCTGTATATCTAAATTGACGTATTTTTTCTTTTTTTTAAATTTTTCTATTTAACAAAGTTATTAAGGATGGTTCGTTTTGAAATGAAGGCACTGTATATATATATATATATATATATATATATATATATATATATATATATATATATATATATATATATATGTATATATATATATAAAGAGAGAGAGAGAGAGAGAGAGAGAGAGTGTTCTGCAGACACAAACGTGTTTTATTGTTTTATACTTTAAAAAAACAAGGGGACAAATCACAGCTGAATATTTTAATACTTATTGTAAAATATTAAAGAATGTTATTGTGAAAGCTAAACAGTTAAGTAATAGAAACCATATTAATTCCTCTGAGAATAAAGTTAGGGCTACCTAAACAAATTACTGATCGAAAGATAAAACCAGTACAGTTATTGAAAATTTTTCTTCCAAATATAGTGATCCTTTTAAGCTAGTCAATAGTTTAAATAATTATTTTATAAATTCATGCCCTACCATTGACTCTCGATGTGATAATTCACAGATTGAAGGGAAAGGAACAAATTCCATTTATTTGTTTCCTACTGATTCTAATGAGATATTGAAGGTTATAAAGGGTTTAAAAAACAAGAAGTCGGTTGGAGATGATCAGATACTTGTTTCTATTTTAAAAGATGTAGATGACTTTATTTCTGAGCCTTTATCTTTTATTGTAAATATGTGTTTTACTACAGGTATTTTTCCGGGTAAGCTGAAAAATGCCCATATTAGAGCAATCTATAAGAAGGGGGAGAAATCTGAAGAAAAGAATTATAGACCAATCTCGCTATTGCCTAATATAAGCAAGATTTTTGAAAAAATTTTATTTCAGAGAATTGTAACATTTCTGGATAAGTTCTCTATAATATCAGATAAACAAAATGGCTTTAGAAAAGGGAAATCCACAGTAAGAGCTCTGTACCAAACACGTATACAAATTATAGATTCTCTAAATAAAAAAAGCAAACATTGACCGTGTGCCCTGATGTCTCTAAAGCCTTTGATGCTGTGGATCATAAAACTTTATTATTAAAACTAGAAATGTATGGTATAAGGGGTAACGCGCTGCAATTAATAAGATCGTATTTGACGGACAGGACTCAGTGTGTTGTGGAGTCTGATCTCTATGGTAGGGCTATAGTGTTAAAATGAAGAGGAACGTCCCTCAAAGTTCAAGTATTGAACCTCTTTTGTATATTCTTTATACAAATGATTTACCCGTAATCTCTGGAGAGCAGACTGTACTATATGCTGATGATACATCGCTTATATTCAGTGAAAGCACGGCGGAGTTGCTATCGATGAAGGTTCAATCTGTGATCGACACTCTCGATGGGTACTTTCGGTCCAACAGCCTGTCGCTAAATGTTTCCAAGACACAGTGTATTATGTTTGGTAACAGATTGAATAATCAATTTACAGTAACATTTGAGGATACAACAATAACATCAGTTGAGAGCGCTGTTTTTTTGGGACTAAACGTCGATAGAAGATTGGACTGGGGGGCGCACATCGAGAGAGTTGCCACTAGAATATCTCAGTATTGTTTCGCATTAAGAATTATTTCGGAGAAAGTTGGAATCGATGCAGCTCTGTCAGCTTACCATGCATTTGTACAGTCCAGACTCAGATATGGTTTGATGATTTGGGGCAATTCCTGTGATGTTAATAGAATTTTGATTCTGCAAAAAAGATGTTTACGATGTATTTTTGCAATGAAACAACAAGACAGTTGCAGGACTGTGTTTATTAGTAACAATATTTTGACGGTTATAGGTATGTACATTTTGGATTCGGTGATGTTTATTGTTGATAACAGGGATCTTTTTGAGGATGCATCTGTTAAACATAACTACATTACTAGAAATAAAACAAATCTGCTTTCTGATAAAGATAACTTTAGTTTTTTTCAGAAAAATGTCGAGTTTTCTATAATAAAAGTTAATAATTCTTTACCTGAAAATGTACATTTACTACCGAGAAATAGATTAAACTGTGTCCTGAAAATCTTTTTATGTAAAAAAGCCTTCTATACATTGAAAGAGGTTTATGAGTGTGATAAAGGCAGTATTGTCTCGATTACAATTTTTGTTGTTGGCTGTATTATTGAATTTTAAATGTATGTAAGTGTACTTGTTATTTAATTTTTGTCTCATTTATAATATTGCCCTTTATCTTAAGTTTTAGTTGTTTTGTTTTTACTACATTAACTTGATAGAATTATTCAAGAAAGATATTTAAAACTGTATAATTATTGTTGAGGTTTTTTCTTTTTCATTTTTTTATCTACAGCTGAAAATGAACCATAATTTTTATTATGATGTTTATTACAGTAATGATATTTTTTGACATTGTTTCATGCCCTTATGGGTTTTTTTGTAAGTAATACTTATTAGAATAAATAAAGACTTATCTATCTACCTATGTATCTATATATATATATATATATATATATATATATATATATATATATATATATATATATATATATTATAACAATATAACTCTTTAAAACATTTAATATATATATATATATATATATATATATATATATATATATATATATAGGTGTGTGTGTGTACAGTATGTCCCAAAAGTACCAGAACGGCAGAATATTTTCTCAGCAAAGCATTTTAGAGAAAAATGTTTCAGACGAGAGTAGTGGAAATCAAACAGATCATCTGATAATGGCTTTAACTTTAAAAGTCATTTGAAAATTAAGTTGAGTTTTCCAAATAGAAACTCCCATTCTTTATTACAGAAATGGAAAGCGGAGAAAATTTCCTATTCAACGATATAAATAACATAGGAGATCTAATGACATCTAGAGTTCATTTCAAGGTCAAATATCCTTTTTTTTCATAAATTGATGTAAAATCGACTCGGACACAAAGGTACATTTTTTCAAGTTGATTTCCTACTACGTTCGTCAGAAACAATTTTCTCTAAAATGCTTTGCTGAGAGAATATTTTGCTGTTATTTGACCTTGATCTGACCTCTAGACGTCATTGGATCCCCTATATTATTTATACTATACCAAACTTTTCACCGTTTTACATTTCTGCAATAAAACATGGGAGTGTCTATTTGGTTAACTTAACATTCAAATGACTTTAAAGGTCAAGGTTAATGTTACCATCAGATGCGCCATTTGATTTCCTTCAATTTTCATCTGAAACATTTTTCTCTAAAATGCTTGGCTGAGAAAATATTCTGCGGTTTCCGTACTTTTGGAACACCCTGGATATGTATATACATATATATATATATATATATATATATATATATATATATATATATATATATATATATATATATTTATTTTGTTTTTTCGAAATCGATGGTATGTCCGGTTGTTTGGTGATGTTGAAATAGGGCTGAGGTTGTCTGTTTGTTTTTGAGGCTATTTTTATGTTCTCATTCGAATCCAAAGGTGCAAAAATCAAATCATATATCAAAGTTCAAATTACTCTAAACTATACGAAACTGAAATTACATTATTATTTTTAAGTTTATACTGTTTTTATCCGCAAGAAAGTAACAAAAATTTTATTTCCGGCTTGATTCGGAGTTAAATAATATGAAATCGATGACACCATTACGAATCATTTTAGAACAGAACTAACTAAAAACAACACTTGTGCTACAACAACAAAGGTCTACATTTTAAAACGACGCCTGAGAACACTTTCTTATATAAATGAACTCCATCCACATTCCAAGTCTATTTAATTGTTAAAACATAATCTCCATGATACTGTATACTAAAATATTAATTTCACTTTTTCAGATTTATTGCCGGAGTAGCCGACGGAATCACCTTCACAGTGGTCCCCATGTACATAGGAGAAATCGCTCATCCCAACGTTCGTGGCCTCCTAGGTTCGAGTTGCTCGGTCAGCTGGATCCTAGGCTTCCTCCTCATCAACCTCATCGGTTCCTACCTCAATATTAGCATTACCGCACTTGTATCTTCTTCTTTATGTGTTATAACAATTTTAACTTTCATTTGGATGCCCGAAAGTCCATATTACCTCTTAATGAAAAACAAAACTGCCAAAGCGAAGGAGAGCTTGAGAAAATTCAGAGCAAACGTCGATATAGACGAGGAAATTAAGCGAATGAGGACATCTATACAAACGAGTTCGAAAAACAAAGGGAGATTTTTAGATTTATTCAGAATTCCCAGTAATAGAAAAGCTGTGATCATCGTTGTGGGCTTAAGAGGATTTCAGCAGTTCAGTGGAACTACAGCTATAGTTTTTTATGCGCAAGAAATTTTTAAACAGGCTGGAAGCGATGTTTCGCCCAAGGAAGCATCGATAATATACTTCGCGGTAATGTTGGTGATGACAATGATATCTTCCAGTATAGTGGACAAAGCAGGAAGGAGACCGTTGCTAATCATTTCGATGACCGGTTCAATAATAGCCCTTTTTATTGAAGGAACTTATTTTTATATTAAAAATAAGACTAACGAAAATATTACAGATTTTGAATATGTTCCTGTAGCTAGCCTGATACTCTTTGTGATATTTTTCAGTATCGGAATGCAAAGCATCCCGATATGTCTTCTTGGAGAATTATTCCCTACAACTGTAAAGGCGTACGCGTTATGTTTGGCTGACGTTTACTTCAGTATTGTAGCAACTATAGCCTCAAAATTCCTCCAAGTTATGATGACCACATATGGAATTCACATGGCATTCTATGGTTTTACGATTTTTTCGATTCTAGGGTTAATTTTTATAATTTTCGTTGTACCGGAAACTAAAGGGAAAAGCTTGGAGGAAATACAAGAATACTTAAAAGGAGAAGTTTCTACAAGATTTAGGATTGAAATGGAGCCGATTACCGTGAATGGAGAGAAAGAAAAGGTTTATAGTCCTGTAGATGCTTTGGTATCAAGTAAGATGCACTTGCCAGATTAAAAACAGGGCCAATATATAATCGAGTATTCATACAAAATTACTTTGCCTTAAATATTTTTTTCTCTAATGTTTAATTGCTAATTTGTGCCAATTATTAAATTCAGCAGAAGGATTATTATTCTGGGATATCATACATATTGAACCTTTGTCACGCACTCAAAACAAATTTCACCTTTCTTATAACTCTGTCCGGACCACGGATTTCTGAAAATAAATGGATGACAGGTGGTAATGGAGCTGTCAAACGAAAAATGTCCGGAGTATGCTCTGCGCCATTTTGGGTAAAAGTGACGTTTTGGCACGTCAAATTAACCGTCAAAAGTCAGAAAATAGTGTCATTGTTGTTATTATTGTGAAATAATCTTTGTTTTTCCTTGGATTAAATTTATTTTAAACAACTTAATAACCCAGTAATATGCACCAAGCCATCAGTCAAATATTTAGGTGTAAATATAGACCACAAAATTATCTTCAATTTGCACTTTGGAACTGTTAAACAAAAAATGTATACAAAGGGCCAAATACCTTAAGGGTCTAATATACAAAGAAAAAGGCATATCAAGAAAAACAACTCATATATACAAAGCAATGTACTGACTTTAATAGGAATACATACCTCCTATATACAGTAATTGCAGGAAGCCAGCACTCATAAAACTTGAAACGGTAGAAACCACTGCTCTATATAGAATTACTAAAATCCATCGTCCTAGCTATCCACCAATCAATTATTGTATGAATTCACTAAACATCTAGCCGATTATTGCAAGACTTCCTGTCCTGACAAGTAAGTTTGAAAGAAAAACTGAAACTTGACCGGTGATAGAGGAACTGTGTACGACCAGGAGCCGGAACCATAGGCCAGCCCGAAGAACCCCCCATTAATGATACTATTCAACCTTTAATATACTTTTTTTATTAGTTTGTGAAGATTTGTAGGGGCTTGAAGACCAAACGTGCTATAAATAAGCTTTTTTATTCTGAAGGATCTCGTTTGTTAGCTTGTAGGGTTCAAATTTATATGTCCTAATAAATTATAATCAATATTATTTATTTAGTTGTAGTGTAGTATAGTGTTTAACACAGTCTAAGGAAGTAAAATGTTGCATTTAACGTTATTTGAATATAAAATTGAATGTTATTTATTTAAGTAAAAGTTTTAAATATCTTACAAATTGTTACTTCTCAAATTTTTAATAAGTTGTGTTGATGAAAACAATTATGTTACACTTAACTGTTTCAAAGTAAGATACTCGACCGTTTGGGGATATAGGGACACAAGTGTTTATGTTAAATCCATAATTAGAAGTAGCCGTAGAAAAACAATTTTTAAACAGCACGCTTATACTATTGAGACATGAACAGAATTTAATGTAATAATTTTGTATGTCTATAATCTCAAATTTACTTGAAATTTGCGAAACATTCAACTTTCTAAGGAAATTTTAATTAGAAAATACTGAAAATAACAGGGTACTACCTAATTAACATTTCAACTGATTTTTCAAAAAATAAATCGTTTTGAAGAAACGGTTCCTCAAAATATTGCTTTTTTTAAGGACTGGTTATTTTTAACAACCAAAAATATAATAAAAATTTTTAATTTATTTTTACGACCGAACAATAGTATGACAGACGTCCACACATAATCATTTGACACAAATTGGATAAGTTGGGTAAGGTTATAACGTAATACTGTCATTTTATCTCTTTCTACCATTCGTTTCGTTCAACTACTTATGTCGATGAAATTTCGGAAAGGTATGCAAATTGCTTCAAACCTTGTCAGTGGGAGGTAAACGATTACGCTTAGTCGTTATAATTTTTCAGTGGCGACAGCGTATTCACTGTTATTATAGCTTCACCTTACCGAAAATGGCGCATAGCATGGTCCGGACATTTTTTGTTTATTTGACGATCAGTACATATACTTTATAAGTGCGTGGTCCGGACCATGCTATGCGCCATTTTGAGTAAAGTGAAGTTATAACAACAGTGAATACGCTGTCGCCACTGAAAAATTATAACGACTAAACGTAATCGTTTACCTCCCACTGACAAGGTTTGAAGCAATTTGCATACCTTTCCGAAATTTCATCGGCATAAGTAGTTGAACGAAACGAATGGTAGAAAGAGATAAAATGACAGTATTAGGTTATAACCTCACCCAACTGATCCAATTCGTGTCAATTGATTGTTATGTTAGATGTCTGCCATACTATTGGTCGATCGTAAAATAGATTAAAATTTTTTATTATATTTTTGGTTGTTAAAAATAACTAGTCATTAAAAAAAGCAGTATGTTGACGAACCGTTTCTTCAAAACGTTTTATTTTTTGAAAAAACAGTTGAAATGTTATTTAGGTGGTACCCTGTTATTTTCAGTATTTTAATTCCTAATTAAAATATCCTTAGAAAGTTGAATGCCCCGCAAATTTCAAGTAAATTTGAGATTATAGACATACAAAATTATTACACTAAATTCTGTTTATATTTCAATAGTATGAGTTGTATTCCTACGGCTAGTTCTAATTATGGATCTAACATAAACACTTGTGTCCATATATCCATAACAGTCGAGTATCTTACTTTGAAACAGTTAAGTGTAACATAATTGTTTTCATCAACACAACTTATAAAAAATTTGAGAAATAACAATTTGCAAGATATTTAAAACTTTTATTTAAATAAGTAACATTAAATTTTATATTCAAATAATGTTAAATGCAATATTTGACTTCCTTACGCTGTGTTAAACACTATACTACACTACAATTAAATAAAAATTATTATGATTATAATTTATTACGACCCTACAGGCCAACAAACGAGGTCCTCCAGAATAAAAAGCTTATTTATAGTACGTTTGGTCTTCAAGCCCCTACAGATCTTCACAAAATAATACAAAAAGTATATTAAAGGTTGAATAGTATCATTAATGGAAGTCTTCTGGCTCGCCCATGGTTCCGGCCCCTGGTCGTACACAGTTCCTCTATCACCGGTCAAGGTTGAGGTTTTCTTTCAAACTTAGTTGTCAGAACAGGAAATCTTGCAATAATCGGCTGGATGTTTAGTGAATTCATACAATACCCAAACAGCACAAATACGTCTTAAAGACGTCCCTAAAACGTTGTATAGACGTCTTATGTTACAAAAGGTAACGTCTTTAAGACATTTGCTTACAACGTCTTATGGATGCCCCTTCCCAACATTAAAACCACATATTCCACCAATAAAATTATGTACATTAAAAAGGGTCCCTTTAATTTTTTTGTTTGTCTTGTTTACAAATTCAAACCGTAATTATTCAAAAGTCCAAGAAATAACTTTAATTAAGCAAAAATCAAGAGCAAAATATACACTACCATTTTAAATAACTACAAGTTCCGCATCAATAATTTGCTTTAAAAAATATGTTCAACATAATCTCTTTATACAAAAAAATACATAACTTAAGCATAATGTAAACTTTTTCTAATTTGAAATTGAGGAAGTGAGGTTGAAGAGCAAATATTTTCAGAACTACTACTGTTCGAACTATAAGTGAACCTATCAAATTTAAGCCTTAGTTTATCCCTTCGATATAATAACTCTAAAAGGTAGACTATCAACAAAATAAAAGTTTATTAAAATAAAAAGTACACAAATCTTTAAATAGTTTTAAAAACAAGAATTTTTATTTAGTCGAATAACAAATCTGGTCTGATGCCCTTTTCAGCCATGTTTGGATTGAAATTTCCTCATTCTTCCGACTTTTTGCCAGTCCTGTTGTGTCTCTAGATCCTAATAACAAACTGATTATAATTTTATAGGATAAAGTTTATCATTTGTGGGAGTAAATTTTTTGATATTTTTGCGAATTTTTATAATTGTCTTCTACTATAGAATCGTGACTTATGCTATTTCAAGGTTAATATGTATAATGAAAGACAGAACTTACTCATAATAAGTCTCGCCAAGTCGGAATCGTAGAACTTTCTCTTTCCTTTTCATACTAATCAACTCTACATGGTAATTTTACAAGCTCACTTTACAAAGTCATAAATGCTCCCTACTCCCAGTTTTGAAATTTCTAAAACCTTAAACAAAATTACTTCTTGTAATTAACAAAACTTTATTTTCTATGTTCTTTAAATATAAACCAATCATCAGGAACAAAATAAATCTTACAGGTTTTTTAGGTTTTAGTGAAGCACTCCATAAACAAACATTTCGCCTTCCACTTCATTAGTAATATTTCTTGTAATATTTAGGACCGGGTCTGGATGAGCTGTGCAAGATAATATTTTTGAAGATTTCATTTCATACTTCTAACATAGAGTTACTACAAAAATATAAGCGGTAAAACATTCGGAAATTTCCTGTGACACAACCTATAAATAACGTTACTGTTTTTCCTAAGTACATATGAGGCTCGATCTTACCTTAAGTATTACATAAACACGAATAAAAAAGATTTTCAGAGGCACATAGATAAATCAATTATTTTAATAAAATTCTTTCAAAAGCTAAATTTTCACAGTCGGCACTCCAACAACATTAAAAATGAATAACGACATGACGAAACACAAATAAAAAACTGAAAAATGACAGTTGACAGAAACAAAAGGCGGGATTTTTAAAGTTATAGTTTCGCTGGCATCATATATATATATATATATATATATATATATATTTATGTGTGTCATTGTTATCGGTACATCAAACAGTCTGTGACAAAAAACACCAAAGCATTGATAAAAAAGATCACGCAAAAGTTCTATTAACCAAGGTCGTAGTGAGGCTACTAAAAATTTGTCGTTCAATCAAAAATTTTAACCTCAATTTATATTCAGCTGAGCTCTGTGCGGCGTTGCAAACTTATTACCCAACTGCGACAAAATCTATAGGGAAGGAAATGTTTTTTTAGTTTTTATCAACTAAATTATACACAACTGTATTTATTTTCATATTAAATGTAGTATGTAGACTTTTAAAAGATATCTTAAAGACGTTGTATATAGACGTCTTATGGACGTCTTTAAACAACGTCTATAAGACGCCTTATTTATGTCTTAAGACGTTCAAACATAATCTGGATATAAAAATGACGTCTATAAGACGTCTAGTGCTGTGTGGGTAATTGAATGGTGGACAGCTAGGACGATGGATTTTAGTCATACTACATAGAGCAGTGGTTTTTACCATTTCAAGTTTTATGAGTGCTGGCTTTCTGCAATTACTGTATGTAGGGGTATATATTCCTATTAAAGTCAGCATATTGCTTTATATATATGAGTTGTTATTCTTGATATGCCTTTTTCTTTGTATCACTCCTAAGGTATTTGGCTCTTTGTATACATTTTTGTTTAACAGTTCCAAAGTGCCAATTTAAGATAATTTTGTGGTCTGTATTTATACCTAAATATTTGACTGATGGCTTGGTACATATTACTTGGTTGTTAAGTTATATAAAATAAATTTAATCCAAGGAAAAACAAAGGTTTTAATGACAATCAATAACTTCACAACAATGACACTATTTTTTTGACTTTTGACGGTTAATTTGACGTGCCAAAAAGTCACTTTACCCAAAATGGCGCCGAGCATACTCCGGACATTTTTCGTTTGACAGCTCCATTACAATCTGTCATTCATTTTATTTTCAGAAATCCGTGGCAGAGAACAAGTCCACACTCACATAAATTGTATATGCGCGTACAAATTCTTGCCGCTTGCCACACACAACTTAAATTTTTACTAATGTGGACGCGGCTTTAAATTTAGAGCCTGTATTACACGTAATTGTTTCACAACGGAATCACAACTTCGCGTAGAACAGTAGTTGAACAAATATAAAACGAAGAATGCTAACAGCTGAATTATGTTAATGTTTGGTAAATAATTATGTACTTTCTTTTTATTGGTCCTAATTAGCATTTGTTTGTACATATATTTTTTTGTATTATTTACAAATAAAATTATATATATATTTTCTACAACATATGTTATTTTATTTGTTTCAAATAAAAAATCTTTATTTTTTTGAAAATTTGTTTACGTACCCCCTATTTCGAGTTCGTACAATACGATTTTGGCATTCATTTTCCAAATTCTTTTTATTTGTTCACGAAAACTAAAAGAAATCACTGTTCCCTTCAAGGTAATTTTTATTTTTTGAAAAAGAGCTTAAGCTTTGTAATTATTATTGTTAGTTGCTACTGGTTAAAGTAGATTGTATTTAATATAATTCAACCCAGGCGCGGATCTAAGGGGGGGAGGCGGTGAGGGCGATCGCCCCCCCCCCTCCAAGAGCTTTGAGTTCAGGAAAATAGACCCAATTTTGCCTCTTATACTATAGTTTATTCAAGAACTAGAAAGAGTGATAAATCTTTTTTACCCTTTTTTCTTCGAAAACTACCTGTGTTCTTTAGTCCGGTGTCTTTGGCAAGATCTGTTAGACATATATATTTTTCATAGGAATGGGTTAGAAATTACGTAATCAAAAATACCGGTCTATAATAATAGACTATTTGGGTTGGATAACAATAAATATTTGGAGGTGTGAAGTATTAAAAAGGATTTTAATCCTTGTCATAGGCGTCGGAAGGAGGTTTATTTTATCACGAAGTATTTATGGCATAGAATAGTATTTCGGTAATAAACTTAAAATAAAAAGTTTTTATAATATTATTTTATTCCTTATGATTTTTGAATAATTCACATACATTACAAAATGTAGATAATTTTGACATATTTAACACAAATCACAACTGTATTTTTATTATTTTTAATTTTATTATAGAAACCGTTTTAGGCACATTCAGATTAAAACGCAATCTTATTCTCTCAAGTTATAATTTAAATACATACAAAATACCCATTGTCCAAAATACAAAAAATTAAACATATACAAAAAAATAAATTTGTCCATATAATATTAAAATATTTTTGGGGCTGTCGGTCATTTTATTATTAATTAAAAACCTTTTTAGGACATTTGACGTTTCAGTTTATTTATTTCTTAAACCATCTGCAGTTTTTATATGTTACAGTTAAAATTAGACCTACTTGTTTTTATTTCTATTGCACTGACATCGTAATTTAATTTACTTTATTATATGGAAATACGATAGCCCAAAAAAATAAAATAAATATGGTAATTCTACACGCTTAAGAAAAAGACAGAAATACAATAATAAAATCATAAAAAACTTACGGCTAATTGGAATTAAATATATATATATATATATATATATATATATATATATATATATATATATATATATATATATATATATGAAAAAGTTATTTTATTCTCCTTACGACCGTTAAGAAAGGGGACAGACAGTATATTCTCTGCGAATTCCACTCTGGTTCTCTCTCCATACTAGTTTCGACCACCTAATGGTCTCATCAGTGGAGCTGTAACGAACCGAGAGTAAAATGCACAGAGAACAAATGTCTACTTAAAATCCCCATATCGTAAAATATCGGCAGGATATTACCTGCAGAACTTGATGCCGGACTGCTATCTTAAACAGTACAAACGAACATCTGAATATACCCCGGAGCGGTAGGAAATTTATTAAAAATAAACAAATTCACGGTCCATACATTTGAAAAAGTTATTTTATTCTCCTTACGACCGTTAAGAAAGGGGACAGACAGTATATTCTTTGTTTATTTTTAATAAATTTCCTACCGCTCCGGGGTATATTCAGATGTTCGTTTGTACTGTTTAAGATAGCAGTCCGGCATCAAGTTCTGCAGGTAATATCCTGCCGATATTTTACGATATGGGGATTTTAAGTAGACATTTGTTCTCTGTGCATTTTACTCTCGGTTCGTTACAGCTCCACTGATGAGACCATTAGGTGGTCGAAACTAGTATGGAGAGAGAACCAGAGTGGAATTCGCAGAGAATATACTGTCTGTCCCCTTTCTTAACGGTCGTAAGGAGAATAAAATAACTTTTTCAAATGTATGGACCGTGAATTTGTTTATTTTTAATAAATTTCCTACCGCTCCGGGGTATATTCAGATGTTCGTTTGTACTGTTTAAGATAGCAGTCCGGCATCAAGTTCTGCAGGTAATATCCTGCCGATATTTTACGATATGGGGATTTTAAGTAGACATTTGTTCTCTGTGCATTTTACTCTCGGTTCGTTACAGCTCCACTGATGAGACCATTAGGTGGTCGAAACTAGTATGGAGAGAGAACCAGAGTGGAATTCGCAGAGAATATACTGTCTGTCCCCTTTCTTAACGGTCGTAAGGAGAATAAAATAACTTTTTCAAATGTATGGACCGTGAATTTGTTTATTTTTAATATATATATATATATATATATATATATATATATATATATAATAAAATAGAATAAAATATTGGCGAAGCGGACGTGAAAATTTGTCAATCTACATGATTCTCGTATTAAAAAGTGCGGAGCACTCCAAAGTATGGAATAACTCCGGGTCCGACAGATGGCGACAGCGCTGTTTCGTCCTAATATGGGACTCGTCAGGCCACCGCAGTCGGTACAAACCATCATCTCGCCTTTGCATCGTATAAGCCATATTTATAATCAAGATACGGCAAATAAGACGACAAAGGCGACATCTCGATGGTCCACTTGATAATACAAGAACCATACAGATTAACAAAGTTTGTAAGAGAACCGTCATATGGTGGCGCGACGGTGAATTAAAACAGAAATATGTAAAATCGAGTACACGAAACGCGCTGCCCAAAAGATAGGGGTCGCATATGACGGTTCTCTTACAAACTTTGTTAATCTGTATGGTTCTTGTATTATCAAGTGGACCATCGAGATGTCGCCTTTGTCGTCTTATTTGCCGTATCTTGATTATAAGTATGGCTTATACGATGCAAAGGCGAGATGATGGTTTGTACCGACTGCGGTGGCCTGACGAGTCCCATATTAGGACGAAACAGCGCTGTCGCCATCTGTCGGACCCGGAGTTATTCCATACTTTGGAGTGCTCCGCACTTTTTAATACGAGAATCATGTAGATTGACAAATTTTCACGTCCGCGTCGCCAATATTTTATTCTATTTTATTTTAAATTACACGGACAAAAACTTATCTACATATTTATATATATATATATATATATATATATATATATATATATATATATATATATATATATATATATATATAAAATTAAAGAGTGGGACACACTAAAATAAAAATATGTATAAACAACATTAAACAATAAAATACAACAAAAACAAAAATTTTAATAATAAATTGTGTTTACACTGGTAAACATTACGTATCTAATTCCTAATCAAAGTCGGTGAACCTGTTCAAATTAATTATAAATGGTTCCTCTATCTCACCGATCATCATAAATTTTTCCCAATTTAACGCAGTAACTTTATTCAAAAAAATCTCTCAAAAGTTTAGTTAAATTACTAATTTCGTAAGTTGTGTTATTTCTAGCAACTCTACCTTTTACTTGAGAGAGATATTTTTTTCTCCAACGGACAGTTTCTGGTTTTTCCCAGCAAAAATTAAGTTCTCTGAGCAGTTTCCAGAGTTCCGTTCTTTTAATTTCAGGTAAATCATGGTCTTAATTGATTTTAGTTAGAATTTTGTCGACGGTTGGGATTTGCTTCCCATAATAAGTATGTACAACTCCTTTTATTGCAGTTTACATCTCTTCTTCCAATGAGGTTTTTCGTCTGCCTGTGATCGAATGTGGCTTGGGAGTATTAACATTTCTAGTCGTTTTTTTCTCCTTCAGTATTCGGTACATAGTAGATTTTCCAACTCCCGCCATGTTGAAACACATCTTAACAGAGCTTTTAACATTATTATCTAGATATTAATATCTTACGGCATCATAAACATTCATGGTAGTAAGTTTTTCGTTGAGGAAAAAATGCCCTGGTTTAACGATTTTGGAATAAATATAGAGGTGGAAGCCATATCTTTTGGGTATCTGACTAATCTCAAAGAATATGTAAAAACAAGCGCAAACAAGATAAATCACTAAGGACACACTGTAAAGTGTAGTTTGCTCACTAAATTGAACTATTAGAAATTTTAATGTTGCTGTAAATTTATAAAAGTTTATAATATTCAAATATAATTAAATATAATTAGATTTACGGCAGTTCTCAGTTACCTGCGGAACTGGAGCAGGTACGTTGGTTTCGGTAATAGTTTTATTACTCTCTCTAGTTCTTGAATAGAGTAAAGGAATGTGTATGCTTGCGATCGCTTCCCCCCCCCTCCCAAGAGCTTTGGGTTCAGGAAAATAGAACCGATTCTGCCTTTTATATTAGGAATGTGTATGCTGCTGGCATCCCCCCCCCCTGTTAGCAACTTGTTTTTTCTTGTGATCGTCCCCCCTCTTCAAGAGCTTCAAATTCAGAAAAATATACCCGACTTTGCCTTTTACACTAATAATGGAAATGTTGCTGGTGTCTCCCCCCCCCCCCCCCGCCGTCAACTTGTTTTCGCTTGCCATACTGTACTTTTGTGATATCACCCCCCCCCCAAAGAGAGAGGCTGGATCCGCCCCTGTTTCAACCAGTGGCGTAGCTAAGGGTATGTACCCCCCGCAGATTTTTGAAGACGCCCTACTATTTTGCACCAGTCTTGATCCTCCGTATTTGAAGAGTAGACTTGAATAAGGGGCTAAGTACTAAAAATAGGAAATGTTATTTTTTTCTTTAAAAAGGTGGTTCCACGCGTCGTTTCCTATTAAAGGGGCAAACTGCCATCATTGTTATTTTGTTTTGTAAGTAAATGACACGTTTTTTCGTGTATCATCCATTTCGCAGTGTTTGTTCTATCGAAAGTATTGTGTTTTTGCAATTGTGCGTAATATAAACAATAAAATGAATATAGAAAACTATGATAATATTAAGAAAACTAAATATGGAAGTGGAATTAAGTTTAAGGTCCAACAAAAACTTAAAGTGGCCGGTAAAGAATATGTATGTGTATTATTTCTTTTATTTCATTCAAAGAATTCACAACAGGTAATGAATACGAGGTTTGTCCCAAAAGTATCGAGCCTACCTTCATATCTCCGCATTGGTGTCATTCTTTATCAACCGGTGAGTGACATCCTTCAAAGTAGTCCCCATTTAATTGAATAACACGTTCTCAGCGGTGTTTCCACTTCCTGAAGCAGTCCTGGAAGTCAGTTTTCGGAATTGCCTTCAGTGCCTTCGTCGCATTAGTTTCAATCGTCTCTTTGTCATCGAACCGGTGTCCTTTGAGCGGCATTTTTAATCTGGGAAAGAGCCAAAAGTCGCAGGGAGCTACGTCGGGACTGTACGGAGGCTGGCGAAGCTGCACGACTTGGTGCTTTGTTAAATATTGCTGCACAAGGTTCCATGAATGCGCTGGCGCATTGTCGTGGTGAAGCAACCAATCACCGCTTGTCCAAAGCTGTGGCCGTTTTCTTCTGACTGCGTCACGCAATCTTTTCAATACTTCAACGTAGTATTCTTTAGTGATACTGTGACCTCTCGGAGCATATTCGTAGTGCACAACACCTTCATAATCAAAGAAAACAGTCAACATTGTCTTCACTTTACTCCGACTTTGACGTACTTTTTTTGGTCTTGGCGATTCAGAAAACTTCCACTGTGAAGATTGTCGCTTTGTTTCTGGATCATAGCCGTAAACTCATGATTCATCACCAGTAATAATCTTCTTGGGTGCATTTTTGTCATTAGAAACCATTTCCAAGTGGTCCTGAACGATTTCAAAGCGAAGATTCTTCTACTCTGTCGTTAGCAATTTTGAGATGAATTTCGGACACACGTTAGCGATTGCCAAATTCTCGGTTAAAATTCTCCAAACAGTAGTTTTTGGTATTCCAAGATCACTTTCTAGTTCGCGTACAATCAATCGATGATCTCTTTCAATTGCAAGTCGAACGCGCTCGACATTTACTGGTGTTATTGCGCCCGAAGATCGGCCAGAGCGAGAATCACTAGCAACTGACGTGCGGCCATCTTTAAACCGCTTGTACCACTCTTTTATTCTTGCTTTACTCTCTAGATGCCTTATTCAGCATATTAATTGTTTCCGAGCAAGTTTTTCCAAGATTAAAGCAAAACTTGATGCAAATTCGTTGATCTAATTTTTCCGTCATTTTTTACAATAACAAAATGCGACGAACGAAAAAAAAGACACTGTAAACAAACGCACACCGTTCACGAACTAACACGTCCAGTCGGTAACTGCGCACACCAACGAGTTCGTGAAGTGGTGGTGACGCCCATGCCCCACAGAGGTCGCTCGGAAGTTTTGACGCAGAAATATGAATGCAGGCTCGATACTTTTGGGACAAACCTCGTATACTTTTTAACTATATATATATATATATATATATATATATATATATATATATATATATATATATATATATATATATATATATATATATATATATATATATATATATATATGCGATTTATAGTCGTCCAACAGGCTATAACAGCAATAATGGTAATAACATATTGACGATAGCACAAAACAGAAGCAAAATATTTATAGTGATGTTAGAAATGTCAACCATCCATTTCTAAACACGTACATATTCTTTTTTCAAAACTACTGCTAACTCTGGACAACATTTGTGGGGTTACAGTTTGAAAAGCGTCTCTTATGCGTATTTTCATATCTTGTGGTGTTGTCAGGGACGCATTGTAGACAATTCCTTTTATGTATCCCCATAAAAAGAAATCTGGTTCAATTAAGTCCGGAGATCTCGGGGGCCAATTTTGAAATCCATTTCTTCCAATCCACCTGTTTCGAAAGTCGACATTTAATTGCCGGACCTCGAAATGATAATGAAGCGGAGTTCCATCCAGTTGAAGTCACATAGTGATTCTAATATTTAAAAGGACACCCTCTAATAAGACTGAAAGTTGATGTAAAAGAAAATCACTAAACATCAAACCATTTAAAGATCCTTCAAAAAAGGAAGGTTCAATTAAGTATGGACCCAGTATTCCTCCCCACACATTAACCGACCACCTATTCTAGTTTCTCATAACTCTATTCATGCGAATTTGAATCAGGATAGTAATGGAAGTTGTGTCTATTCATGAAACCATTGTTATGAAAAGTACATTTATCACTAAACAACACATTATCAAAAAAGTGTTCATTTTCTGCCGCTTTATCTAACACCCACAAGCAGAATTCAGTTCAGTTGTCAAAATCATTTCCGTGAAGCTCTTGACAAAGCTGGATTTTATAAGGATGAAATCTGTATTTGTTAAGAATCCTTGAAACACTTGCTTGGCTAGTGTTAGTATTTTCGCATATATGATTCTGACTAATACTGGGATTTTCGATCACTGAACTAAGTACAGTAAGAACATTTTCTTCATCCTCAATGACAGGTTTTTTATAACTGACACTTCCATTTTCTCGAAACTGGTTTAATAGTCCCACAAAGACGGCTGGTTTAGGATGGTTTCTTTCAGGAAACCTTTGAGCATAGACTTGAGAAGCCAACAAACAATTTTGATGACATTCTCCGAGGATAAAAATCATATAAAAACGCGGATAAATCTTTATTTTGACAAATCAACAACACAACAATATTCAAATAACTCAATTCAATAAATAACGTTTCACAGTTACAAAAAATAATATCGCTTTTACAGCAACAGGCTTTGCAGACTAAACTGGCAGATTAAATGAATTATCTGATGTTTCTAAATACCATAGACAACTAGGTAGATTAAAACATATATGCAAAAATCACAAAATGCAGAAAATGATTATTTGGCATATTCTGTGAAAACGCGAAGACTTAGCTATAGAACCCCCTTATACCATTCGATAGGTATTTAAAAGGTACATTTTCTGGTAAGTAAAAAAGTATAGCGTTATATTTGAATTAATCAAATTATAGCCACTTAAATTTCTTATTTGATTAATTTTAATTTTTGGACACCGTGTATAATATAGCAAGTTTATTATAATTGCGATATAAGATATGATTTATTAATAATAATAATCATGTTTATTCATGATATACATACAAAAAGTATTTTCACATGTCAAATATAAAACTACATATTATAGTAAAAACAAGAACAAATCAGTCTAAAATTATTAAAAACACAAAACTTTTTCAACAAGTCAATTTTAGAAGTAAAACAAGTACAGTGAGGGAATCATCTGTGCTTTTCCCGTCATATTAAATCATTGAAATTATTTAAAAGAAACTCTTCAATACTGTGAAAAGCTCTTTTCTTCAGAAGTTTTTCATTTTGGACTTACACTGCTGTGCACCGAGGTTTTCAACAACATTAGGAAGCACATTAAAAAATATTGTTACACTTCACTGTAAATTTCGAGTACATAACTGAAATACTTCTTAAGTATTTGAAACATAAAAATTAAGTTAGATTTTATCAAAATTCAAATTATTTAATTATAATAAAAATATAAGGGGAGGTACTATATATGTGTATAATACCTATATATTTCAAGTGAATGTATGTATTTCACTACTCACTTAGCATGAGATGTTCTACTCTACTTTCTTTTTTAGTTTTGGATTACGCACATGGGTACGCGATATCCTATGATTTTCTGAGCATCGATCGTGTATTATTACAATGGAACTTTGTCCTTTTTGTACTAAAGAATTAAAAATTGAAACATTCAGTCAGCAATTAAAAGTGTGATAAAATCCACCCTCAAAAGAGATGCTGGCAAACATATACTTTTAAGCAGTGTTGAAAATGTTAAAGTGCATGATAAATGTTATAAAAGCTATACACGTAAGAATGTTACTGCTGCTAAGAAAAGAAAAAAAAAGTGAAGAAGATTTATCATCTGCAGGATCCAGCAGATATATAAAAGATGCCTTTAATGGTTCTGATACCACATCAGGATTTTTCAATATTGAAAAAAAAGTTTGTATTATATATTGCGAACCTGAATGATAAGTCTCTAGCTGAATGTGGTTCAGTATCATTTAAAATCAAGTCCAAGAATATGATATTTATACTGTTACAATTACCTCCGACACCTGATGCTGCAAGATTGCATGGAATGCGAACTTATTTCCAAATACAACAATGAAAAGGGCACGAATAAAATTGTAAACCCTCTATTAAAGAAAGAAAGATCGTTTGAATTGGTTTTGACTCAGCCAGGCAAAAATAACTTGCCGTATAGAAGGTTACACAATATGTTACATTTACAGTTAAAAAAAATCCATTACTTGTTTCCTGCTAATTCTGATGAGATATTAAAGGTTAGAAAGGGTTTAAAAAACACGAAGTTGGTTGGAGATGATCAGATACATATTTCTATTTTAAAAGATGTAGGTGACATTATTTCTGAGCCTTTATCTTTTATAATAAATTTGTGTTTTACAACAAGTATTTTTTCAAGTAAGCGAAAAAATGCTCATATTTAGAGCAATCTATTAGAAAGGGGAGAAATCTAAAGAAAATAATTATAGACCAATCTCGCTATTGCCTAATATAAGCAAGGTTTTCGAAAAAGTTTTATATCAGAGAATTTTAATATTTTTGAATAAGTTTTTTGTAATATAAGATAAGCAAAATGGCTTTACAAAAGGGAAATCCACAGTAAGAGGTTTATACCAAACACTTTCACAAATTCTAGAATCACTAAATAAAAAAGAAAACACTGGTCATGTGCCTGGATCTGTCTAAAGCCTTTGATGCTGTGGATCATAAAACATTATTGTTAAAACTTGAAATGTATGATATAAGGGGTAATGCTCTGGAATAAATAAGATCGTATTTGATGGACAGGACTCAGTGTGTGATGGAGTCTGATCTCTATGGTAGGAACATAGTGTCTCATAGGGTTAAAATGAAGAGGGGCGTCCCTCAGGGTTCAATACTTGAACCTCTTTTGCATATTCTTCATACAAAGGATTTACTCGAAATCTCTGGAGAGCAGACTGTACTATATGCTGATGATACATCGCTTATATTCAGTAAAAGCACGGCGGAGTTGCTATCGATGAAGGTTCAATCTGTGATGGACATTCTCGATGGGTACTTTCGGTCCAACAGCATGTCGCTAAATGTTTCCAAAACACGGTGCATTATGTTGGCAACAGATTAAATAATCAATTTACATTAACATTTGAGGATACAACAATAACATCAGTTGAGAGCGCTGTTGTTTTGGGACTAAACATCGATAGAAGGTTGGACTGGAGGACGCACATCTAGAGACTTGCCACTAAAATATCTCAGTATTGTTTTGCATTAAAAATTATTTTGGAGAGAGAGGGAATCGATGCAGCTCTGTCAGCTTACCGTGCATTTGTACGGTCCAGACTCAGATATGGTTTGATATTTTGGGATAATTCCTGTGATATTAATAGAGGTTTGATTCTGCAAAAAAAAAAAAGTTACTTTATTTTTTTAATTAAACAACAAGACAGTTGCAGAAATATCTTTATTAGTAATAATATTTTGACGGTTATAGGTATGTACATTTTGGATTCAGTGATGTTTATTATTGATAACAGGGATCTTTTTGAGGATGCATCTATTAAACATATATACATTTCTAGAAATAAAACAAATCTGCTTTCTGATAAATATAACTTTAGTTATTTGCAGAAAAATATCGAGTTTTCTGTAATAAAAGTTTTTAATTCTTTACCTGAAAATGTACATTTCCTACCGAGAAATAGATTAAAGTGTGTTCTAAAAATCTTTTTGTGTAAAAAAGCCTTCTATACTTTGGAGTTTTATCCCAGATAGCACAAGATTTCCATTGGATATCCAGAATAGGTACATACAATGTCCTGTATGTCCATGGACCGTTTATGGATGTCCATTAGATGTGATGACCTGTAATCTATATGGACGTCCATATCTGGATGTCCAGTGTAAGTCCATCAGACGTCCATTAATTAAATTTCGGGTTGTCGGTAAAATCGGATACTGTAATATCGGCCTGTAGAATTGTCATTTCTTAACCCGCCGGCCCGCCAGGATCACAAAATATCCCTTCAGATATTTTGTGCCCATTATTGTGTTGACGTCGAGCTAAAAAAGACCTCTGGAGTTTTAGTTGAGCTAAAATCAAGTGTGCTTTTTATTTGAAGAAGATGCCACCGTTAAAGGTAAGTATAGTTATTTTTAATTTAATTTTTTTAATTATACCAAAAATTACCGAACGAAACTACAGACATGCCCGACGAAAAGCTGATAATTTAGTATCAAACTCGCACAAATTTGAAAGTGAACAAAATATTCAGTATCAAAACACGTATGTTAAAATATAGCTTTTGTAGCTATACTTTTTCATACAATCACTTATTTAAATGGAAATTACTACAAATAAGTGCAAATATTTTGATAGACCAATGAATTTTGTATCTTGTTGGTTAAAATGGAGCACAGATAGAGTTGTAAATTTGTGTAATAATAAAATTGTAAATTTTAGAGAAAATTCTCTCTGACAAAGTCATTATTGAGTAATCAGTCTAATAAGATTGCTGGCATTAATAAATGTTATCAAAATTTATAATGGAATAAAAGCTATAGCAAATTTGAATAATTATATTAATTTTTTTATGACTATTTTGAATTAAACGGTAGTAAAAGTTTACATTGATGTGTATTTTTGTGCAGTATAATTGTTAAAAAATATATAATAAAGTTTTGACAGTTCGACTCTAGGTTTAGACTTAAAATTTAATTTATTTTAATTATTTTTTAGATGAATTTTCCACAGATTGGTCCAAATAAAATTCCTATGTGAAAGCCAATTTGTACCAAATTAGAGAGGATATTCAGGTAATCTTAAATAGGGAAAAAACAACAGGTTTCTACAAAGAATTTTCTGCAGGAGTTCAACTATCCTTTTACTTAAGAAAATAATCAGCTGCCTCAAGTTACATAAGATCTTCAGGACAATTTAAACTTTAAAGATGCAGTAAGTTTATTACACTTCTCCTGAAATAAAAGCTGAAACTTATTCGAGTAATGCTTCTTTATGTTTATGAGTCTATTGATAAAAAAAAACTTAATTTACAGGATTATTTTATATATATTTTTTTACTTTGATTCTTAAAGTCAAAAATATTCTTAGGTTAGCATATGTGGAATTAACGTTTAATTATCTCAATAAAGTAATATAATTTTAGGTTTTACAATTAGCGAAAATTAGAGGAAATTATACCTATTAACTTATTAAAAAATATTTTATTGTAACAATGACAGATAGGCTTTCCAAGAATTATACATATGATGGAACAGTAAAGTGCCCTTTAAAGAACTTATGTTCACTATTTGTAGGTAAGTTACCACTTAAATATAAAAATTTGATGAAAAAAATCTCTCTGTTTTATTTGTCATACTCGTAAATAATAAGAACAAATTAGGTGTCAGATTTCACATGTTGAACTCTAGATCCTCTTGTTCTGATAATACCCAGACAAAAAGTGTGTTAAAATTTTTTTTCTGGCCTGTTGGTTCAAGCACTCTAAGCAATAACGATGCATTTGGTTTTATATATATATATATATATATATATATATATATATATATATATATATATATATATATATATATAGAGAGAGAGAGAGAGAGAGAGATTTAAATTCCTACAAAACCATAAAATACTGCATCATTTACCGTTAAACCTTATTAATTTTCAGCTGCGGTAGAAGAATGGGGGGCCGATAAAAAAACAGCCGAAGACGAGATTAGACAATGGCAGAAGAGATTAAACGACAGAAATAAATCTAGAAAAAAATAATTATTGTAACAATAAAAAGTCTTTATTTAAATAATTGGTATATTTTCTATTACCCAATTGAAATTGTACCTATTACTATGGAACCAGATAACTTATTCATAGCGATCCTTCTACAGCTTGAACAATTTAAATCAATTGAAGCTATATTTTGTAGCACTTACAATTCGACTAATTATAAAATTTTATATTCTTATATAGTATTGTATTAAAAACTTGACAATTGTAATCAA
Source organism: Diaprepes abbreviatus (assembly GCA_034092305.1). NCBI lineage: Eukaryota > Metazoa > Arthropoda > Insecta > Coleoptera > Curculionidae > Diaprepes > Diaprepes abbreviatus. The sequence continues at coordinate 302,985 of JASJET010000040.1, forward strand.
TAAGTGTAATATGTGGATCCAGTTCCTGTTACCTGGTTCGCTAATGTAATTTATATCTGTTTAATTTTTGGGACTAATAGGGCCATCTATGGTTACTTGTTATCGACGTTTTGATGACATGAGTGGTCTGTGCCTTCAGAAGTGCAGATTAATTAGGTACTGTAAGCTTTCGGACTCTAAGCAAATTCTGAAAATATTTACCATTCTCGTTAGCGGAACGTCAAGAAGAGGGAACAATAGATATCTATTTATCCAAAAAGCACAATACCATCGGATAATATGTCCACAATCGGGTCAAGAATGTACAATATATGGACATCCAAAATTAGTCCTATTAATATCAAAACATGATCCATACTTGGACAATATATGTAATCCAAAAAGACATCCATGAGTGGGACAATCGTATAGTCCAGTGGATATCCATAGGATGTTGGTGAACAAATTCTGGACATCCCATGGATACCCAGTATGTCCAGCTTTGGATAAACGATGGATATCCAGTGGACTGAAGTGTGCTATTTGGGATGAGAGTGATAAAGGCAGCAGTCTCGAAGTAGAATTTTTGTTATTAACAGTACCATTAAATTTTAATTGTGTGCAAGTTTTCTTGTTATTTAAATTTCTTTTCATTTATAATAATGCCCTTTATTTTAAGTTTTAATTGTTTTGTTTTTACTACATTAATTTGATAGAATTATTCAAGAAAGGTATTTAAAACTGTATAATTATTGTTGAGGTTTTTTTCCTTATTTTTTTATCTACAGCTAAGAATGAACTATAATTTTTATTATGATGTTTATTACAGTAATGATTTTTTTTGAGATTATTCCATGCCCTTATGGGTTTTTTTGTAAGTGATACTTATTGGAATAAATAAAGACTGATCTATCTAACTAAACATGATAAATCCCGAGTTTTTCTATAGGAATATTCTTAAGGAATGGGGTGGGACCTTCAAACTTCATTAATAAATAAAATAAAATAAAATTCATTTATTGCAACAAATAGTAATAAATATAATTTACAATTTATTTTCACTTTGACTTTCTCTTCGTGACGAGTAATATCAGTATAGTGTTTTCCTCGTTTTTATTTTATTTTCACTTTGACTTTCTCCTCGTGACAAGTAATATCAGTCCAGTGTTTTTCCATAAGTTTTTCTTGAATTTTGATTTAACGTGAAATGGCTCGAACTAAGCAGAGAGCCCGTAAATCGATGGAAAGTAAAGTTCCCCGTAAACAATTTGTCAGCAAAGCCGCAAGAAAATCGGCACCATACACTGGGAGAGTTAAGAAGCCCCATCGTTACTGTCTTGGTACGGTAGCTCTTCGTGAAATCAGAAGATACCAAAAGTCTACAGAATTGCTCATCAGAAAACTGCCATTCCAACGTCTTGTGAGAGAAATTGCATAAGATTTCAAGACTGATCTTCGGTTCCAATCTGCTGCTATTGGAGCTTTCAGGAAGCCAGTGAAGCATACCTTGTCGGTTTATTTGAAGACACAAATTTATGCTCCATTGACTTCAAGAGTGTAAGTATTATGCCAAAAGATTTTCTATTGGCACGCCGAATTCGTGGTGAACAAGCCCAAGTTAGTTTTAAGATTCATTGTATTAAATTCAACATAATTTTAAAATGTCGTTTTCAGAAGTATACATGCCAGTTGTGTCGTAACATAGATGTTCTATGTTTGCCATTTTTATCACATTTAATGAACACTTACGTAAATTTCACTGTATTTTTGTCACAAATAAAAAATGTGTTTAGAATTTTGTTACTTTTCTTTGTTAATTTTCGTAGAAATTTCTTTAACTTAATGGAATAGTACACAGATTTGTATTACGTTTATCTTAAGGTCTTACTTTACTTTGTAATGATTGGGTATTTTTTGTAGATGTGTGGTAAACAGGGTGGCCACCCTCGGATGTAAAGAATTCGGTCGATGCGATGTTTCGTAGAAATTCCGGAAATTTCGATAATTTTCGGTAGATTTCCCAAATGCCATATTTATGCTCTGTAATCAACGATTCATTTGATATTACGTATAACACTAGAACTCTTTGGAAACACCATTTAGTTAATTCTCCTGTCCTAAATCATAAAAAGTCAGTTCGATCTTTTTGTAATTTAACGTCGGGGATTCACCGAGAGGTTTTACATACTACGTTTACATCGATGACTTTAAACCGATTCGACAGTGAAGTAGCTTTTAAATCAATTTTAAACCTATTCGTTTTTTTTTCGGTGACTTGAATATGCCCACACAGCACTAAACGTCTTATAGACGTCATTTTTATATCCAGATTATGTCTGAACGTCTTAAGACATAAATAATGCGTCTTATAGACGTTGTTTTAAAGACGTCCATAAGACGTCTATATACAACGTCTTTAAGATATCTTTTAAACGTCTACCTACTACATTTTATATGAAAATAAATACAGTTGTGTATAATTTAGTTGATAAAAACTAAAAAGCATTTCCTTCCCTATGGATTTTGTCGCAGTTGGGTAATAAGTTTGCAACGCCGCACAGAGCTCAGCTGAATACAAGTTGAGGTTAAAATTTTTGATTGAACGACAAATTTTTAGTAGCCTAGTGAGGCTTGGACCTTGGTTAATAGAACTTTTGCGTGATCTTTTTTTATCAATACTTTGGTGCTTTTTGTCACAGACTGTTTGATGTACCGATAACAATGACACACATAAATATATATATATATATATATATATATATATATATATATATATATATATATATATATATATATATATATATATATATATATATATGATGCCAGCGAAACTATAACTTTAAAAAACCCGCTTTTTGTTTCTGTCAACTGTCATTTTTCAGTTTTGTATTTGTGTTTCGTCATGTCGTTATTCATTTTTAATGTTATTGGGGTGCCGATTGTGAAAATTTATCTTTTGAAAGAATTTTATTAAAATAGTTGATTTATCTATGTGCCTCTTAAAAACTTTTTTATTCGTGTTTATGTAATACTTAAGGTAAGATCGAGAATCATATGTACTTGGGAAAAACAGTAACGTTATTTATAGGTTGTGTTACAGGAAATTCCCGAATGCTTTACCGCTTATATTTTTGTAGTAACTCTATGTTAGAATTATGAAATGAAATCTTCAAAAATATTATCTGTGCGAAAAAGGCTTGCACAGCTCATCCGCACCCGGTCCTAAATATTACAAGAAACATTACTAATGAAGTGGAAGGCGAAATGTTTGTTTATGGAGTGCTCCACTAATGAAACCTGTAAGATTTATTTTGTTCCTGATGATTGGTTTATATTTAAAGAACATAGAAAATAGAGTTTGGTTAATTACAAGAAGTAATTTTGTTTAAGGTTTTAGAAATTTCAAAACTGGGAGTAGGGAGCATTTATGACTTTGTAAAGCGAGCTTGTAAAATTACCATGTACAGTTGATTAATACGAAAAGGAAAGAGAAAGTTCTACGATTCCAACTTGGTGAGACTTATTATGAGTAAGTTCTGTCTTTTATTATACATATTAACCTTGAAATAGCATAAATCACGATTCTATAGTAGAGGACAATTATAAAAATTCGCAAAATATCAAAAAATTTGCTCCCACAAATGATAAACTTTATCCTATAAAATTAAAATCAGGTTGTTATTAGGATCTACAGAGACAACAGGACTGGCAAAAAGTCGGAAAAATGAGGAAATTTCAATCCAAACATGGCTGAAAAGGGCATCAGACCAGATTTGTTATTCGACTAAATAAAAATTCTTGTTTTTAAAACTATTTAAAGATTTGTGTACTTTTTATTTCAATAAACATTTATTTTGTTGATAGTCTACCTTTTAGAGTTATTATATCGAAGGGATAAACTAAGGCTTAAATTTGATAGGTTCACTTATAGTTCGAACAGTAGTAGTTCTGAAAATATTTGCTCTTCTACCTCACTTCTTAAATTTCAAATTAGAAAAAGTTTACATTATGTTTAAGTTATGTATTTTTTTGTATAAAGAGATTATGTTGAACATATTTTTTAAAGCAAATTATTCATGTGGAACTTGTAGTTATTTAAAATGGTAGTGTATATTTTGCTCTTGATTTTTTCTTAATTAAAGTTATTTCTTGGGCTTTTGAATAATTACGGTTTGACTTTGTACACAAGACAAACAAAAAAATTAAAGGGACCCTTTTTAATGTACATAATTTTATTGGTGGAATATGTCGTTTTAATGTTGGGAAGGGACGTCCATAAGACGTTGTAAGCAAATGTCTTAAAGACGTTACCTTTTGTAACATAAGACGTCTATACAACGTCTTATGGACGTCATTCGACTTTAATGCACATCCATAAGACGTCCTAAATGTTGAGATCAAACGTTTTATGGACGTCTTTAAGACGTATTTGTGCTGTTTGGGAACTTACATAGTACATTTACTATTGTTAAATAATTAGTAGTATCAAAGAAAATAAGTATATTTAGTCAATGGTAGTATCTTATTTCAAACGTCTAAGAGTCTTTTTTAAATGCCCATACGTCAAGTTTTTAAAAATGAGTGCAGACATACCCGGCAATGTTTGTATTTTTTACATTTTTGTTCATGTTTCTACATTTTTCTGTGTATGCAATAGAAAAAATGGTATTTACAAAATGCTTAATTAAGGAAAAATGACAAGAGATACAAAGAAAATGCAAGACGAGAATTTTATTTAAAATAATATATCAAATTTAAGGAAATGATCAAAAAAAAATTTTACTAGAGGAGTACCACATTTTTTTTACCCTACGGTAATATCCGTACACACGCCACTGAGTAAACTACGAAGTCAATTTTTTACTATTACTAGGGTAGTATCAAATTAAGCTCTGGCTAAAATTTAGTTTTATTATGTTCTAGCGTTCAAAAGTTATTACACTAAAACGGATTTTTAAAAAAATTTAAACACCCTAAAACTTACAATTCGAAGAGCAAAACTACATGTAAAAAAATAATTTTTTACTAAGGAATCCACTGTTTAATTTATTCCGAACCTTTTTGTTACACCCTGTATACGTAATATAAGAAATTATAAAAGGTTAACAAAGTTGAGTAATAGTGATGGTGATATTTTTGGAATTTGCATCAATAGCCTTGGATTTTAAATGTGTTGAAATCTGCAGAATTTCATTCTCGTTACTTAAAATTAAATGAAAGAAATTCTTGATATTATTGTTATAAAGTACTAAAATTTCTTGATTTGAGTTATTATTGTTGTTTATATTATTTGAGCTACTTAAATTGAAAGGTAAATTTTTGTATTTTTTTTTAGTAACTGTAGTTTTCTTAATTCTTGTCACTTTCCTTTGAAGAAAAATTTTAAAATTTTATTTTATCAGTATTGGTAGTTTAATTTCTTAATTGATTTAATTTAGCGCTTATAAAGGGTGTTTTTTATAGAGGTATAAAACTTTAAGTTGGCAACACTTTTTTAACTGGCTGCCATTTTGTCAGCTGTCAAGTGATTTATAAGTTATTAACAGGTTGTACACCGAAGAAATCAAGAAATTGACAGACTTTGTATTTCAGTGTATATTTGAATTATTACAATCGGCCAAGCGCTTTCGGTCTCTATCGGACCATCCTCAGGGCTCAGACCCTAAAAACGAGAGAATATGGTCAGCGAATTAGAGAACATATTAACAAACCTCGGGCCTCTGTGTTTGGTCACCATATTAGTTTTACCAAACACAGTTTCTCTCCTACTCATAATAGTAAAATCTTATACCACTCCAGGGGTAATAACTCTAAAACCTTGGATTACAGAGAGGATCTTGAAATATGCAGGGAGATAAAGAGAAACCCCGATCATTGCCTCAATGTAAGAATGAACAACGTAAATGACCGCAACCCCATTTTCAAACTTTTTCCTTAAATCATTAAACAATTTAAATGTCTGGGAGCTGTGATTGCGTGGGGTGCAATCTTATAATAATTTTGATCATCTTTTTCAGTTTCAGACACTTCATTCTAAATATATTAATAGTTTACACATTTCAGCAAATTTTAACTACGTCTATGTTCGTGTAATTTGTTGCTTTTTTACAAAAATGGAAATTATTTCACGCCACTGAACACAAGTGTTCGAAATAGATCACAGAATGGCCGATATCAGTAACGCTATAGATTAATAAACTTTAATGCCCTTTCTTTCTGCCTTTTTCCCCCTTTTTTGCTCATTGCCAATAATTTACTGATTTTAAATACAACTGACAGGGAATTCAAGAATGGAAACTCATACAGAAAATCCCTACTCAGGCTTTCACACACTTGTATGCAGTTTTGATTTTTGGAAAGTTTTATTGCCGTGTTATACTATGACTGTGTGTGGCATAACCTCACCCTTTTGGGTTGTTATTGAAAATGTTTATTGTTTTAATCATGTCAACGTGCACTGTGTATTGAATGTTCTGGTTTTAATTTTAATTTTAAATGTTTCTAAAAATTTTTTAATTGTATACATCCTGTCCTGTGTGGAGGCTAAGCTCGCGACTTTTCTCAAACTGGCAGGGTTGAGGTGTGCCCTTTGACGAGTGAGTGTGGTTGGTGAGTACTGAGTAAACTTATTTGCTGACCATATTCTCTCGTTTTTAGGGTCTGAGCCCTGAGGATGGTCCGATAGAGACCGAAAGCGCTTGGCCGATTGTAATAATTCAAATATACACTGAAATACAAAGTCTGTCAAGTGATTTATGTTTAGTTTGGTTTGGCATTTCAACATGAATAGACTGACGCCTGAACAACGCTTCCAAATTGTGCAAATTTATTTTGAAAATCATGGTTCTGTTCGAAATACGTATCGCGCACTACGTCCATTTTACGGTCAACATAATCGTCCATCAGAGCAATTAATTCAATTAACTATGGAATGTTTTCGCACCACGTTTACTCTAAATGATAATACGCATCCACAGAGACATCGTACAGTGCGTACAGAAGAAGTCATTGCTGCTGTAGAGCGTAGCGTAGAGGAAGACCCGAATCAGTCTATCCGCCATCGTGCACAGGAATTGGATGTGTGTCCATTCACTTTATGGAAGATTTTGCGGAAAGATCTTGGTTTGCGTGCTTACAAAATCCAACTCGTGCAAGAATTGAAGCCACACGATCACCTAGCAAGGCGTAGATTCGGTGAATGGGCCCAAAACAAGATTGCCGTTGATCCCGATTTTCATAAGCGAATTTTGTTTAGCGATGAAGCTCACTTTTGTTTGAATGGATACGTCAATAAACAAAACTGCCGTATTTGGAGTGAAGATAATCCTCAAGTGTATGTTGAGACACCGTTACATCCAGAAAAATTGACTGTTTGGTGTGCTTTATGGGCTGGTGGAATCATTGGTCCGTACTTCTTTAAAAACGATGCTGGTCAGAACGTTACAGTCAATGGTGACCGCTATAGAGCCATGATTACTGACTTTTTCGTTCATCAATTGAACAACCATGATGTGCAGGAGCTGTGGTTTCAACAAGACGGCGCAACATGTCACATAGCTCGTGCCACAATTGATTTATTGAAGGAAACGTTTTGTAACCGCATAGTTTCACGTTTCGGACCCGTGAATTGGCCTCCAAGATCGTGCGACTTAACGCCGCTAGACTATTTTCTGTGGGGATATGTGAAATCGCTAGTCTACGCCGATAAGCCCGAAACGATTGATCACTTGAAGGACAATATACGGCCACAAATGTTGGAAAAAGTCATTGAAAATTGGACCTCCAGACTAGACTACGTCCGAGCCAGCCGTGGCGGTCATATGCCAGAAGTCATATTTAAATTATAATGCCAGAAGGTTATCTTTCGAATAAAGTAAATTTCATACCAATTTAAAAAATTCATCTTTGTTTTATTCCATTTAAAAGTTCTATACCTCTATAAAAAAAACACCCTTTAGAAACTTCTGTATTATATAAAATTTCATAAATTTGCACTTTTTTAATCGAAAAAAACCAAGAAAAATTACCAAAAAACTGTAAATATAAAATCGCCGGTTGCATCTGTCAAATTTACTCGTCCCTAAGAGCCGTTTTACACACACCAGAATTAATCCGAAAATTATAACAAAAATTTTCAATAAATTTTTGTCGAAAATTCTTTGGAGATAATTTTTAAAATAAAATTCCACTCTGTTTGATACGTACAAGAAATCCGAATATAATTTTGGTGATAATTTTGTCCTTGCTCATGCGCATTTTCATAACATGTGACGTTCCAGCAGTTAAAAAGGAATATATAATCTGGGGATAACCTTAAAATGTCATAAATATGAAAGTTTCCAAACATATATAATCAAGAAACCACAAAATAAGGGATATTTTGTTCAAGAAACAATGAGTAAATATTGAGATTAAGTTGATTACCAAACGCGGGTTGTCAATTCTGCGTCGATTTTCGCGCACTATCTGCATTTTAGTCATAAAAATATAGAACACGTTCTATATTTTTATGCCGAAAATTTTCACCAAAATTTTAACAATAATTCTTTGATGTGAAAAACAGCAAATTAGTTTTATGAGAATTTTCGACATAATTATGAGATAAATTTTAATATAATTATAATTAAATATACCCACATATTATTTTCTTTTTATTAAAGCTGTATAGCGACACGTTTCTTCCGAAAATATTCCGGCCTTAGGAACATATATCATGATTTTTTTAAGTATATGGGGCATGTTTATCCTCCTTCTTTTAATGCGAATGAGGAAAAACAATAATAATTTGCTTTTATTGGATATTTCTTTACGCTGCCTATTTCTTCTTCTTTCTCAGTATTCTTCCCTGTCCCGCTTCCACGTAGTCTCTGACCGACGAAAATATTTTTTAATTAATATATCTAGGTCAGTTTAGATTACTTCAGGTTAGAATTAGTTTCCAAAATTAACTAAAACCAAGCAAAACCTAAACTAATCAAAATTTTTAGTTGGTTAATATTAATTTTACATTTCTTTTTACATTACAAAAATTAAACTATGTTGTTGACTGAGATAGACACATTTTATAAAGTTTTTTTAAAATAGAAATTTTTATCATGAAAATATTTTACATCTGGCAACGTCGCAGCGAATATTTGACCTTTCGAGTAATAGTCGTTAAAGTTTACGAAACGTATGTTTCTTTCTTGTTAAATATATAGGTTTTTCTTAATATGGTTGCTAAAATTTATGCAAAAAGTAGCGAAATAATTACCTAAAATTTATTTGAAGTAGTACCATTCAAAATAAATACGAAATTTCAGTGTTTTTGTTTTCCGGAAAACTGAAGAAAAGTTGTGAAAAACCAAGGGGTACATAACGAAATTTTTCAAAAAAAAGTCGTTTTCTTAGGTTTCATTTACTTGAAATAATTACTTCAAATATTTTTGATTACATTTCAAAAAAAAATTATGGATTTTTATATCGAACTATCGATATACCATAATGGAAAATTATTCGATTTATCGATATTTCAGCAACAACCCTAATGAAATGAAAGTGAAGTCGCTTGAACAACCGTTCACAGATTGTATATTCAGTTTTCCTATCGTGCTCTGTTTCTTGAGTTTTTTTCAATTAAATTAGCTGTTTTGGTCGTAAAAAGTTTATATTTCACAGCTTCATCTCTATCACTATTGTTCTACTAAAGTAAAGAATTATGAATAAATACTTTTACATGATTACATTACATTTGAAACACGAAAAATTTTGTAAATTAGGGTCATAAAAAGTGAATTACCACAAAATTTTGAAAATATTAAATAATATGGAACAGTCAGAAAGTAATAGTGAATTCCCTCATATGGTTGAAGTTGAAGATAACCCAGATTATTATTACCACTCCAACTTTAAAACTGTTAAGGTGGAAATGATGGACCCCAATTTTGATTATCCAAACGGTATTCTTCCTTCAGATTTTTGTGAAACAGAACTGACTGATGTTAAATTGGAAGCAAATGAAAGGTAAAATAATTTGGATTAAGCTCTACGAAATTTACATTTAATTTTTAATACTTCGTTAATGAATTTTAGATGGTTCCAATGATAAACATACCTTAATATTAACGAAAATATATTTAAAAACTATATAACTTATTTATTATTTTTAGTGTACCCTAAGGTTACCAGACAAACATTTTCCTGTTCTCATGTAGATAAATAAATATAAAAACAACAATGAAAAATAAAAAAAAGAACATGAAATAATGAAGACATTTTGCTTTTTGTTCTCACATATCTATCGAATTTTCTGAAATACTAACTCTGCTTTTATTCTGCAAGAATCCAACTAACCAATGCCAGAAAGTATACAAACTGCTCTTTTCTGACTTTTAAAAGCCCTTTTTGATGCACTGCTTCCACCACAGAACATCACTCCATAGCACTTGCAAAATTTACAATTTTTAAGTTTTCCTTGGTCAAATATTTTGACATTACTCGTAAGGAGTATGAAGCTGTGTTTATCTTATTGCATACCTCTAATGTATGTTTTGTTCAATCTAGATTAGGATTAACATGGATTCCAAGGATTTTTGTATCTTCCTCTGGTGTGATGTTCCTGGTTACAAACTCAGCCGACTCGGGAAGTGTCTGATTGTTTTGATTTGTTGAAAAATAAATGTGATGGGTCTTCTCAGTGTTCAGTATTAATCCTTACAAGAATTATTGATTATATAGCTCAAGGGTTCGACTAAATGATTGGAACATTTTTTTATTAAATCTCTTCCAATCTCCTTAATCCACAGCTCTTTTTGTTTTTTAAAGATCTTATAATTTTAAAAATTTCTTGTGTTATATGTGAGAGAATTATAGAATTTAAATTATTTTCAATATTACAGGATCTACTTTCTTGAGGCAAGGCAGCAACCAATGTTGGGACACTTTCAAGGACAAATTTGTTAAAATTATCTGAGATGATTTGAGGATCTCCTTCAATCTGACAATTTTTTTTTTGTTTTGAGCATTTACCTATTATTTCACTCACTATCTGCCAAATGCATTTAGACTCATTGTCATTTTGACTTTTTCTTTCAAAGTATTGATCATTCCTGTCTGAAGCTAACATTTTGTTACAGGTTTGTTTGATATCTCTGTATATTTCTCTGTATCTAGGGTCATTTTCACACATGACAAGTAGAGCATCTAGTTGACGTTTGCATCCTAACGTGTTTGGATTTTTTGTTATTTAACCTGTTTCTTTTTACTTTACTATTAATTGTTTTAAATGAAAAGCAGCGGTTAAAAAACTGTATTATATTGCATAAAAAAGAATCACTGGTCATTAATGTCCTGCTCTGGCAGACTGTACAGGGTGAGTCAACGATTGGATGAAGTAAGTTTGTGCCTTTTCGGTGAAATTAACAAAGAAACTATATTTATTGTTTGATACAGTTTATTTTTACGCAGATTTTAAAAATATTTAGGACTCTACAGGGTGAGCCAAAAAACTAGGACAGCATAAAGTTGTATTTTTTTAAATAGAACACCCTATATACGATTCGTATTTTCGATTTAGCTTATAATTTTAAATCTTTTTTATTAAGGGTTTACTATAACAAAACTTTATAGTTTCTGAGATAATTAAGTTTAAAGAAAAAAAGTCACATTTTCAAGCATCAATTCAATCCTAAATAACGTTTTCAATTTTGTGACAAATATATTCAAATTTGGAATTTAGCAAGGCCAAGGACAAGTTAACATAATTTTTACCTAATATTTGCAATAAAAGCTACAGGGTGTTGAACACATCGGCTCAAACCAAGAATTGCATGGACAGGATTTTGAAAGTCGTGTAAACTTTTGTCGTACAATAAATGCGGAGATTCAATTAAATCCAAATTTATTATGCAAGGTAATGTTTAGTGATGAAGCTACTTTTAGAAGTAACGGTGCCGTAAATAGACGCAACATGCATTATTATGCCACAGAAAACCCATTTTGGATTAGAGAGGTGCAACATCAAAACCACTGGTCATTAAATATTTGGTATGGTATTCATCATAATCGAATTATTGGACCCCACTTTTTTAATGAACCACTAAATGGCCATAGTTTCCTGAACTTTCTACAAGAAGAACTACCCCAACTGCTTCAAGGTCTCGATAGGGATGAGCTCGACAGTATGTGGTTCCAGCACGATGGTGCGCCTCCGCATTACCATCGTGAAGTTCGTGCGTTTTTGGACCAACGATATCCGCAAAAATGGATTGGACGTGGGGGTTTCATTGAGTGGCCACCAAGGTCTTGCGACATCACCCCATTAGATTTCTTCCTATGGGGTTATATTAAAAATAAGGTGTATGTTAATCCACCAACAACAGTGGAAGATATGCGAAACAGGATTAGGGATACCTGTAGAACAATAACGCCACTAATTTTGTCCAGGGTCCGAGAAAATCTGCAAAATAGACTAAATTTGTGCATTGCACAAGAGGGTCGTTTATTCGAACACTTATTAAAAAGAAATAATTAATTTCAGTATTTAATAGGTAATTTTTTTGTTTCAATTTAGTATAAAAGTAAATATGTATTTGCCTTGTCGTTATTGTTGTGTTAATTTTTTCACATTATGTTTAATTAAACTATTGCCGTTGTAATATAACGAATAATGTATTTCATCATATTTAACCACATTCTGTTTGTTTCTGTAGTTTATTTTTATTATTTTACAATGGCTACTATGATAATGAAGACTATTTCTTTAAAAAAGTATGGAAAATAAGAAAAACTGAAATATCTCAAAAACTATTATAAATAGGTATAGAATATATTGAACAAAACTTTTAGGATTTTTATTACTCTATTAAATAACATGAAAATATACAGGGGGTACCATTTAAAAAAAAAGATATTTATTCATTTAAACTTGTTCAAATTTGAGCCGATGTGTTCAACACCCTGTAGCTTTTATTGCAAATATTAGGTAAAAATTATGTTAACTTGTCCTTGGCCTTGCTAAATTCCAAATTTGAATATATTTGTCACAAAATTGAAAACGTTATTTAGGATTGAATTGATGCTTGAAAATGTGACTTTTTTTCTTTAAACTTAATTATCTCAGAAACTATAAAGTTTTGTTATAGTAAACCCTTAATAAAAAAGATTTAAAATTATAAGCTAAATCGAAAATAAGATTCGTATATAGGGTGTTCTATTTAAAGAAATACAACTTTATGCTGTCCTAGTTTTTTGGCTCACCCTGTAGAGTCCTAAATATTTTTAAAATCTGCGTAAAAATAAACTGTATCAAACAATAAATATAGTTTCTTTGTAAATTTCACCGAAAAGGCACAAACCTACTTCATCCAATCGTTGACTCACCCTGTACACTGTTCCCCATGTTTCGTTTCCAATCATATGCTTGAAATTTTCTTTATTATGTGCATTAAATATTCTTCCTCCATCACAGCTCTGAACACAATGTACCTGGATATTGAATGATACTATTTGTCCCTTGTCATCTGATAAGGGTGCATCAAAAATTCTTGAGTTGCATGACTCACAATTTCCTCCTATTTAACAGCAACATGTTAGAAACAAACCACTTTTCAGCGATTTTCTGTATCTCCAAGGAACCCAAAAACGAAGCCTCATGAGTTTCAACGGTAACAGAAATAGTGGTGTCATCCGCAAAGAGAGTATAATTTGTCTTTTGATCTATTAAAGGCAAATCACTTACATACGAGTATATAACAGAAAGTATAGGGCCCAAAATTGAGTCCTGAGGCACCCCAGTTTTGATTTCCTGCTTATTTGATGTTACACTACCATAGTGCACAGCCTGATTTCTTCCTGTAAGGTAAAATTTCAAAACTTGAATGCTGCAATTACTAAAATGATATGCTTTGAGCTTACGCAGAGGGATTCCAGGGTCAGCACAGTCAAAGGCCTTGAATTTAAATTTTTTTTGGCCTCTTTATACTGTTCATTTAGTAGAGCTGATTCCGGTTTTTTTATTAAGCCAAATACATCTTTATAATTTCCTAAGATGTCAGAAATTATGCATTTATTTGAAACTTGTATAGGTCCTATTACTTCTGTAGTAGAACTTGTGAGATCAAGTAGATGGGTTCCAAGCTGCATTCACATCGTCATTCCTAAACAAATCAGAATAATTTATTATGAGAAAATGTAGTCAGCCACATTTGGCTCAAAATTATTAACTTGAAATAAGTTGAGGCTGTTGGTTATAATATAGAACTTGGTCTCTGTTTCACATTAAGGTTTTGATTGGGATTAAAAATACCAAATATCGGAAAAACTCCAACAATTTAACAAAAAAACTGTTATTTTTTAGTGAAACGGCAAACAAGGAAGAATGTATTAAGAGCACTGTTAACAAAAATGAATTAAAAATATTGGAAACAGATTTTCTGAAGAATGAAGAAGAAAAAGATGGTCGGTAAGCTCCAGTTTTACTATTTAAAAAATGTTAGCAAAATTAATTCACTGATTCAGCAGAAAGTAGTTTAAAATGTAGCGCATTATATATACAGGGTGTCCAGGATAAGAAGAGGCGATTTGGGAATCTCGGTAACAGTAACAGATACGAATACACAAAAAAAAGTCCCGTAGATTGCGACGTCACTAGGTGATATAAATACAGCCCGAATTTATTGCAAGAGGTAGTGTGATTTCAATCTTAGAAAGAGTTAGTTCAAAAAGTACTTAGACAGTGCCAGTAGAGCGTTTCGCAGTTTGGTGAAAAAATGTTTTAAATACGGTTTTAAATATAATTCTTACAGTAAAAATTCTAAGTGTGTTTTGTAGTCTAGTAAACAGTCATTGGGGTTTAAAATAGGGTAAACCAAACTTTTAGCTCGCCCTACGTAGCCGCGATGTGTGGGTAAGAGAAATACGGACTATAAACTATAGTAATTAGTAGAAAAGTGAGCGTTTTGTCTAATTTTAATTTTGTTAAAGATAATATAGAAGAAAATGATAGTTGCTCCCTAATTAAGTTAAATTATCGTTGATTTCTTTTTGTAAACTAGTGCCGCTCGTACATAATTTTAATAAAACTTAAACTAAAATGGATATCAGTGTTTTAATGGTAAGAAAAGAGTTTATAAAGAAGTTCAAAGCAGTAGTAAGTACTCTAGGACCTCGTCCCGCTCTCCCTTATTAATTGAAGACGCTCTAGCCCCTCGGGAAGTTGGAAAAACTATATGAAAAAAAGAGATAAAAGAGGGGCTAGGCGTTACACCGTTAATAAAACATTTATTTATTTATTTAAAGAAATCGATAACGTCATCTTCAAGCTGCTTAATGAAAAAAGTTTTGCTCTAATTTTAATATTAACGCCAGAAAAAAATATAATTGAAAATCCTAAAATTCTGTTTTTTTTTAAATAACTCGAACACAAAAAGTCATATCAAAAATTTTTGATCATTATATCGTTGGTTATTAATTTCGCAACTTTTTTCCAGTTTTACCAAATCCGTATCTGTTACTGTTACCAAGATTCCCACGCCGGTCTTCCTTGTCTTGGGCACCCGGTATTCCTTTTTCTATTTCTAGTATGACGTTGAATTGCATCCGTAAGAAACCACATGAAAAATATTCAGCACTGAAATGTCCGCATTGCAAATACCAAACCATGAATAGAAAGAATTTTAATTGTCACATTTACAGACATAAAAATCCAGAGAATCTTTTGACATTTAAATGTAAGCAGTGTGATTTCCAAACTGTTTGGAGGAATAGCATGACCAAACATATCCTTAGGCACCGATCTCCGGAGGAAGTTACAAGTTTTAAATGCACTCAGTGTGCTTATCGAACGGTACTTAAAGAAGATTTGAAAAAGCATCTGATTGTTCATAAAGATCCGCATGTCGATGATTGTTTTAAATGTGCCCATTGCTATTATCATACATTTAGCAGGTTGGTATTACCAAAGAATTTTAATCGTGCAATGAGGCTTTTCTCCACTTCCACTTTGTTTTTAATTTTTTTAGATTCGCCAAGTGCGAATAAAGTAAACATGAACTTAATAACATTCCAGTTACTTAGACCATTGACTAAAATGTGGTCGGACTTGCGTTGTCTTTATTTTTATTTATTTTGATTTTTACGATACTTGATAACGATAAATAGATAGATAGATAGGTAGATAGATAGATAGATAGATAGATATTTGTGTCACAATTATTACAATTTTACACACGTCAGAATAAACATATAAAAATAAAAATTCCTACAAGATACAATAACAATCACACTGACAAACTTATGAGTTAAAAGATGTATCAAACTGGTGGTTTTCAATAAACAACAAAATATTAATTCCCTATCACATCACATATTTCAACAAAAAACTAAGTCTACATTAATAAAATCGTCAACTGAATAAAAGCTATTTTGCATCAGTATATTTTTAACTTTGCTTTTAAACAGATCAAATGATAGGTTCTTTAGATGCAAAGGAAGCTTGTTGTAAAATCGAGTAGCATAATAATTGACAGAATATCGACTCTTAGTCAGACGTACAAAGTCAGGGGCCATGCTTCCATGCCTTGTATTGTAATGGTGAATGTCACTATGCAGTGGAAATTGTTCCCGTCTTTCATGGATCCATAATAAACATTTAAATATATATACTGATGGCAATGTCAAAATGTTTAGATTCTTGAAGTGGTTTTTGACGTCTGCGCGAAAGCGCAGCCCCATAATAATTCTAATGGCCTTCCGTTGCAGACTGAAGAGTTTGCCAGAATGCGGTAAATGTCCCCAGATAAGAATTCCATATCATAGATGGGTGTGGATGAGGCTGAAGTAAACGCTCATACATGTTTCATGATTTGCAACTCGCACCAGATTTCTCAAAAGAAACAAATTCTTTGAAACTTTATTTGACACAATCTGAACGTATTCATTCCATAACAACTTTTGATCCATATGTAATCCCAAGAATTTAACAGTCTGCTGATCACCAATCAGCTGTTTTTGAGTAAATATGGCATTTTTAGTTTTATTAGCATTGAGACACAACTGATTGACATCAAACCACAGCGAGGCCCCCGACCGCACCTCAAGCGTCGCAAGCCGAAGGCTCGTTAAATCAGGGTTCATATTAGCCAAAGTTGTGTCGTCGGCATACAACACAACCCCGGAAGAAGAAGGGACACTACTTGGTAGATCGTTTATATATATTATGAACAGGACATGTCCCAATACCGAGCCCTGTGGCACCCAGACGCTCACTACACCGGTGTCTGAAAGATTATCATTATAATAAACACATTGAACTCTATTTTTTAAATAAGACTTAATTAGAGAGAGACTTGAAGAACCAAAACAATAGTGTTTCAATTTTGTTAGAAGAACATCATGTGAGATGCAATCGAAAGCCTTGCTGAGATCACAAAATGTAATCCCAGCGAAGCCACCACTCTCAAATTCAGACACAATGGTGCGCACCAAATCAAGAACAGCCAATTCAGTGCCCCTTCCCGCCCGAGAAGGCTCAAAGATATTAAAGGTTTCCATATAACCGTAAATTTGCTTTGATAGGATAATCTCAAAAACCTTTGAGACCACCGGAATAATGCTTATGGGCCTATAGTTCTGACAATCATCAATAGAACCTGTCTTATGAACAGGAATAACTTTAGATTTTTTAAAAGAGTCAGGAAATAAACCAGTCTTGATACATTTATTAAATAATATTGTTAGTGGGGATATAATGAGGTTTTTGATAGATTTAACCATTCTGACATTATTGTTATATATATATATATATATATATATATATATATATATATATATATATATATATATATATATATATATATATATATATATTGTCCGAACTTTTGAGACTATCTATGGCTTCCCTAACCTGATTCAGGGTAATATCGCGGAAATCAAACTGAAATGCACACTCGGAAAGAAAGTGAGTAGGTGAAATTTTTGATTGTTTTATATTCTTTATAAGCTCAAGTGGTTGATGTACAAAAAAGTTATTCATCTTATCAGCGTCCAATACATCGAAATAAGCCACTCTCTTCTTTAACGGTCGAGAATTGTTGACCACATCCGACATGGCCCGAACCTTGTTAGTCTTAGAACGTATATATATATTTCATTTGCATCTTTTTTACATTCGGCAATTTTGTTTCTATAAAAGCTTCTAAAATTTGTATAAAGCTCTTTATTTCCATCGGTAGGATTTTGTCG
This sequence comes from Diaprepes abbreviatus, assembly GCA_034092305.1. NCBI lineage: Eukaryota > Metazoa > Arthropoda > Insecta > Coleoptera > Curculionidae > Diaprepes > Diaprepes abbreviatus. The sequence goes on from JASJET010000040.1 coordinate 321,183, forward strand.
ATAAAAGTCATATAAAAAGTTCAATTTTTCTCGAAAAAACTTCAGGTTTGCATTATGCCAAGATATATTATGAGTTGTTTGATCTTTGTGTACACGAATTATTTTTGTGGTAAACGAGAGGTTCATTGCATAAGTTATTTTTCCAAAAAACATTTCAAACATTTCATTTAGAGAATAATCCTGATCACTGATAAATGAGAAATCAGTGAACTCTATGATATTAAAGAAGCAATTAATTCCATACGCTGTCACAGGAGTAATTGTTTTTTGTTCATAAGTGGGTTTTTCTTTAAATATATTTAAATCTATAGACGATTAGAGATACAACCTAATCGAAACGTCGTAAAAATCAAAATAAATAAAAATAAAGACAATGCAAGTCCGACCACATTTTAGTCAATCTTCAACATTGTCTACAACTTAGACCAGGTCACAAACTCGGTTAAAATATTAGTACATAGTTTCATCTTCCTTGCTTGCATATAAGCCCCGTTAGATCTTTATCTTTCCATTGTGCCATATCAATAAATGGCACGAGTTTTTATATCCTAGGTTACCGATTGTAAAAAATCCGCACATATAAGCAGGTGCTCCAGACATTCAAATAATTAATATGAAAAATAAAAAAGTATTCGAAAAAGTTTAAAAGCAATAATAATTAATAAACAACACAAACAGCACAAATACGTCTTAAAGACGTCCATAAAACGTTTGATCTCAACATTCAGGACGTCTTATGGATGTCCATAAAAGACGAATGACGTCCATAAGACGTTGTATAGACGTCTTATCTTACAAAAGGTAACGTCTTTAAGACATTTGCTTACAACGTCTTATGGACGTCCCTTCCCAACATTAAAACAACATATTCCACCAATAAAATTATGTATATTAAAAAGGGTCCCTTCAATTTTTTTGTTTGTCTTGTTTACAAAGTCAAACCTTAATTATTCAAAAGCCCAAGAAATAACTTTAATTAAGAAAAAATCAAGAGCAAAATATACACTACTATTTTAAATAACTACAAGTTCCGCATGAATAATTTGCTTTAAAAAATATCTTCAACATAATCTCTTTATACGAAAAAATACATAACTTAAGCATAATGTAAACTTTTTCTAATTTGAAATTTAAGAAGTGAGGTAGAAGAGCAAATATTTTCAGAACTACTAATGTTCGAACTATAAGTGAACCTATCAAATTTAAGCCTTAGTTTATCCCTTCGATATAATAACTCTAAAAGGTAGACTATCAACAAAATAAAAGTTTATTAAAATAAAAAGTACACAAATCTTTAAATAGTTTTAAAAACAAGAATTTTTATTTAGTCGAATAACAAATCTGGTCTAATGCCCTTTTCAGCCATATTTGGATTGAAATTGCCTCATTCTTCCGACTTTTTGCCAGTCCTGTTGTCTCTGTAGATCCTAATAACAAACTGATTTTAATTTTATAGGATAAAGTTTATCATTTGTGGGAGTAAATTTTTTGATATTTTTGCTAATTTTTATAATTGTCCTCTACTATAGAATCGTGACTTATGCTATTTCAAGGTTAATATGTATAATGAAAGACAGAACTTACTCATAATAAGTCTCGCCAAGTTGGAATCGTAGAACTTTCTCTTTCCTTTTCATACTAATCAACTGTACATGGTAATTTTACAAGCTCGCTTTACAAAGTCATAAATGCTCCCTACTCCCAGTTTTGAAATTTCTAAAACCTTAAACAAAATTATTTCTTGTAATTAACAAAACTCTATTTTCTATGTTTTTTAAATATAACCAATCATCAGGAACAAAATAAATCTTACAGGTTTCATTAGTGGAGCACTCCATAAACAAACATTTCGCCTTCTACTTCATTAGTAATATTTCTTGTAATATTTAGGACCGGGTCTGGATGAGCTGTGCAAGCCTTTTTCGCACAGATAATATTTTTGAAGATTTCATTTCATACTTCTAATAACATAGAGTTACTACAAAAATATAAGTGGTAAAGCATTCGGAAATTTTCTGTAACAGAACCTATAAATAACGTTACTATTTTCCCTAAGTACATATGATTCTCGATGTTACCTTAAGTATTACATAAACACGAATAAAAAAGATTTTCAGAGACACATAGACAAATCAACTATTTTAATAAAATTCTTTCAAAAGCTAAATTTTCACAGTCGGCACCCCAACAACATTAAAAATGAATAACGACATGACGAAACACAAAAACAAAAATGACAGAAACAAAAGGCGGGTTTTTTAAAGTTATAGTTTCGCTGGCATCATATTGTTATTGTTATCGGTACATCAAACAGTCTGTGACAAAAAGCACCAAAGTATTGATAAAAAAGATCACGCAAGAGTTCCATTAACCAAGGTCGTAGTGAGGCTACTAAAAATGTGTCGTTCAATCAAATATTTTAACCTCAACTTGTATTCAGCTGAGCTCTGGGCGGCGTTGCAAACTTATTACCCAACTGCGACAAAATCCATAGGGAAGGATATGCTTTTTAGTTTTTATCAACTAAATTATACATAACTGTATTTATTTTCATATAAAATGTAGTATGTAGACTTTTAAAAGATATCTTAAAGACGTTGTATATAGACGTCTTATGGACGTCTTTAAAACAACGTCCATAAGACGCCTTATTTATGTCTTAAGACGTTCAGACATAATCTGGATATAAAAATGACGTCTATAAGACGTCTAGTGCCGTGTGGGAATGTTTGATACTACCGTACTAGTTGCCACTGGAGTATTACCAGCCTTGAACATTTTACTAATATTAACCAAATATCCAATTTTATTTTCAGAGCTCATTTAATCAAGCACCTCCTCAGGCACAAATCTCCTGACGAAATTGAAAAATTCAAGTGTGATCAGTGTGAATACCGAGCAACACATAAAGAAAGGTTGAGGAAGCATTATCTCGTCCATAAGAATCTTGATGAAGTCACCATGTATAAATGTGATTTGTGTAGTTATCAAACGAATAGGAAAAGTAATTTGAAGCCCCACATCCTTCGGCATCAAAACCGAGAAGATATTGAGATGTTTAAGTGTTATAACTGCAATTATGAAACTATTGAGAAAGGTAGTTTGAAAAGACACCTGTTGCGATGTCATGTAAATAAAAGTGGTAATTAAGATTACCAGAATGATTTTTGTTTTTTGTAGATATTTCTTTCTAAAGTTTATTTATTTATTTAATGTTGAAAGATCCGAAAAAAGCGTACCTGTATTTTTACTTATTGATTTAACTTCTGCAAATCAAACCATAAATATGGACAATAGATGGTTTCTATATGGTGTCTCTAAAAGATTTGAGACTCAAAATATGAGGATCTAGGTGATAGTTTCCGAAATACAGGGTGTCTTGTTAGTACCTCCTATTTCTTGGAAGCGTACAGGGAAGATCAAAATAACCCGACTTTGTCATAGAAAAAAATTCTCTCTTAATGGAGATACAGGGCCCTAAATGGGTACCGAGCGATTTTCTTTATCGACTCTAAGGTTTGAACCGACTTGTATAATTTAATGAAATTTTAATATTTTATAGAGGCCATAAAGACTCATTAAATCATGATACAGTACAGGGGCGGATCCAGCCTCTCCCTTTGGGGGAGGGGGGGGGGCGCGGTGATATCACAGAATTACAGGGGGGGAACCAGCAACATTCCCATTTCTAGTGTAAAAGTAAGTCAGGGTCAGGTCTATTTTTCTAAATTCGAAGCTCTTGATAGGGACGATCGCAAGAAAAAACAAGTCAACGGAGGGGGGGAGATGCCAGCAGCATATACATTCCTAGTATAAGAGGCAGAATCGGATCTATTTTCCTGATCTCAAAGCTTTTCTGGGGAGGGGGGCAATCGTCCCCTCTCTTGGATCCGCGCCTGCTCGCCTGCTACAGTAGATATTTTAGATCATCAGAGAAGTCAGGAATGGACTTGCAACCACACTTGTTGGGCCTAATTTTTGACAGGTGTCATTTTACAGAACTATCATTCTTCTTCAAAAAAGGTACTCTTAATTTATTTTGGTAGAACTGGCGATTTTCGAGATAAATCGGTTATTATGCGAAACATTCAAAAGTTATTAATGCTCAACACAAACAGATAAAAATCAGGTTGTTATTGTTAATGTATATATATATATATATATATATATATATATATATATATATATATATATATATATATATATATAGTCAGTTCGCTCGTAAAGGCCATACAGTGAGCTTTGAAAATGGTGAATACGATTTCACCGAAACGTCAGCTGCCTTACAGTCCTGAGAGGGACTCGGCACATACACGGGATGCCCGAAAACCTTCGATTACATATATATATATATATATATATATATATATATATATATATATATATATATATATAATATGTGTATATATATATATATATATATATATATATATATAATATGTGTATATATATATATATATATATATATAATATGTGTGTATATATATATATAATATGTATATATATATATATATATATATATATATATATATATATATATATTATATGTATATATATATATATATATATATATATATATATATATATATATATATATATATATATATGAATAGTTTGGTTATTCCGGGTTTCAATCCGTTCGTTCAAAAAATCGTTTTCACGACGTTTCGCCAAAATCTCATTTGGCATTTTCAAGTGCGCTTCGTCTCGTTACTCGCTGAGAACTTATGGTGGCCTCTGATGAATTTCGAGTTTTGTTTGTTTTTGGCGTTATAGCAAAATTAAAACCTTTTGAAAGGACTAGAGAATCCAAGAAATTAGTCCTTTCAAAAGGTTTTAATTTTGCCGTAACGCCAAAAATAGATAATTTCGAATATAGAACCTGCCCTAGAGAACATCCCTGAAGAAAATGCCAAACAAGCCAGACAGGATATAACCCGCATTTTGAAATCAAGCCGGCCTCCCAACTCAAACTTAACGCGAGCTGAACATCAAGCCCTCTCATCCTTAAAGAAGAATAAGGAAATAACAGTAATTCCAGCAGATAAGGGAAAAGTCACGGTTGTAATGAACACCAACGAATCTATGCAAAAAATGTCAGAAATTCTCAAAGATGCCTCTTACAAACAAACCAACAGCGATCCAACGACATACCTTGAAAAAACTACGAAAGCCAAGATCAAAGCGTCAAAACTAGACCCAGAAACCGAAAAATCTTTAATACCAAGGGAAAAATCAAGCAGATGCCCAAAACTGTATGGCCTACCTAAAATACACAAAGCAAATGCACCACTCAGACTAATAGTGTGCGCCGTGGGATCTCTAACACAAAAACTGGAAAAATATTTAGCAAGCATCATGCAACCAAGAGTCGAACTGGCCGATTTCTTCGTGAAAAACTCCGAACATCTCACCAACATGATCAAAAACATTCACCTCGAAGAAAATGACATCTTGGCAAGCCTCGATATAAAATCGCTATATCCAAGCCTACCACTGGATGAGACTTTGGACAAAATCGTCATGAACGAAGCTTTTCCAGCCTACACAATTGAACCTGCAGAACACTACCTAAAAACACATATTTCATGTTCGCTAACCAAATATACAAACAAACAGATGGCGCACCTATGAGGTCCTCACATTTACCTGTTATAGCCAACCTTTTCATGATATATTTCGAACAAGAGGCACTGCAAGAAGCATCTTTAAACCGAAATTTTGGAAACGTTATGTGGATGATATTTTTATATGACCACATGAAAAAGAACACCTGGACGATTTCTTCATATACCTGAATAATATCCATCATAGAATCCAATTCACGCTAGAAATCGAGCAAGAAAAAAAAACTTCCTTTTTTGGACTTGTTATTAACTAGAAAACCCAACAACACCCTAGGTTTTAGCGTATATCGGAAACCCACACATACTGACCGATATCTCAATGCAGAATCACATCATCATCCCTCTCAAAAGCAGGCAGTAGTCAACACACTAATATCAACATCTCTTCAACTAACAGAACTCGACACAAAATAAGACGTATTTCAACAGCTCTAGAACGGAATGGTTTCTCACAATAAGACATAAGGGAAGCCATAAGAAGACAAGAGAAAACCACAACAAAAACCAAAGACCAGGATCAAACAAGAAACAAAGCCATAATCCCATACATAAAAGGAATAGCGGACAGAATCGGAAGAATCTTAAGAGCACTCCATACCAGAGCAAAACGCGGCGGCATCTCTAAGTTAGCATAATTTACAACCTCATTTAAAAAAAATTTTTAGAGGGTGTTTAAGAATTCTAATTTGTGGGTTGATCACTTATTTTTTGCAATGTAAAATTAAAAACGGTATCATCCCACAGACATAACATACAAATATAAAATATTGCTGTTATTCAACTCCCTCTTCTATTTGTCATTAAATAGTAAAATTACGCCCCCTGTTTTCTTTATAGATAAATCTATCCATCCCTTATAGTAGGTCCTTTTCGCACAAGAACGTTTGACCGAGAGACGGGAAGTATTTAGACGCCGAACACGGTACAGTGGTGTGCTAATAATTTATTGTTTGTACATTTCGTTATTTACTTGCAGTGTTTGTGGAAGCAGGTTATATCGATTTATTTTTATTTTTTTAATTTTTGATTGTGTTATTATTTGGTGAAAGAAATTTATATTATGGGCCACTACAGGCAAAGAGAGAGAAAACCCCAAAAAAAACATGTTGCCATGCCTACACGAAGATTTAACAAAAGACTGGCTAAGTTGAGGTAAGTGTGTTACAATTAAAAATTACGATATTGCTATAGAATATATAAAAATATTAAATAATCTATAGTGAGTTTGTCTTAATAATACCTCTATACTCGAATTATTTTCAATTGAGAAAAATTACCAAAATCTATTTTACACAGCTATTATAAATATAATTACATGTTCCATTTGATTCAATATTAAACAAGTTATAAACTGAAAAACGGGATAAACTAAATGCTGTTCAATTGTCGTCATTCCCAATTTAAAATAATTTAGATATAGGTGTGAAAAGAACAAGATCTTAGTAAGATATAATCCCTAAAAAAAATTAGGAATATACGAGGTAATAGAAAAATAAAATCCTTAAAAAATTTGGTACATTAACAAGGTATCTTTTTTATTTAGAAATATAGAAAATAGTAAAAAAGGTAATCCCTTAAAAAAATTTGTTCTTTTCTAAAGTTGAGAAGATGGTCATATCGGCCCGTGAACGCGAAAACGCAAACGCGGGTACAGGCTGATTTTCGATATTCAACCATAAATATTGTAAAAATATGAAAAAAAGAAACTTGTTTATTTAACAATATAGAAGATAATAGAAAAATAAAGCCCTTAAAAACATTTGGTTCTTTCCTAAAGTTAGAAAACGTTCATGTTGGCCTACAAACGTGAAAACGAACACTATATAATATTTTAACCTATAATAATCTTAGGTAAAATATATTTACAGTTTGTCTAAAACGTACGTTACCAGGTAGAAAAACCTTTCATTTTGTAAATAATATTTGTAGTTTCTATACAATTAGTAATTATTGGGATTTTCAGAAAACAGGTAACAAATTAGAGTTGTGTTGGATTTTTCCTCTACTGTGATACTCAAATGAATATAATAGTTTTAAGAAGCCCATATCTTTTTGTTGCCGATATTAAAGGGTACCTTTTATGACTGGTACCTTTACACCACCGACCCTAAAAATTATCGTTTATGGTACATATATTGTGATTGTCCAGGAAAAAGATTTTTCACCAATATAAATAAGTTCTGAGTACCACTGATCTCGAAAACATCTTAATCAAATTGTATAATTATATAATTAGGCAAAAACAAAAACACTTTTTTTCGTATTTTTAAAATATTTATTGATAAATTTCGAAAAAACAGCCTGTTCACATGTTAGCGATTTTGGGTTCGCGGATAAATTTGACTGTGTTCCGAATGAAGTAAATGAACTTTTCTTAACAATTTTGTTTTTATATTATCTTTTATTTTCCGAAATAAAAAAGACATGCTTTTTTCTTATTTTGCAGCTATTTAATAATTATTCCCGAAATTAGCTTATACGTAGTTCGTGAGTAATGCATTCGCGGGTTAATATGGTGGTGTTCTGGATGTTAGAAATATACCAATTTCTTTTAAAATTTTTTGGAATTTTTATTGCTAAATTTCGTAAATCGGTCTATTTATTATTGAATCCTGATATTAGTTTATATATAGTTTGTCAATCATGCGTTCGCGGGACGATATGGCAGTGTTCCATGCTTTAAAATTGGCTGAAATTTTTGGGGGATTATATTTTACTTATACTCTTAATATTCCGACATAAAAAAAAACATCCGCTTTTTCCTTATTTTAGAAATATTTATTAATTTATCCCAAAATTAGTTCATCTAATGTTCGGCATTTTCGTGTTCGCGGGTCAACGTAACGGTGTTGTGGACATTACAAATGAATCTAATTTTTTGAACTTTATTTTTGTATTATCTTCTATATTTCTAAACACAAAAAGTTATTTTTTTCTTATTTTCACTGTATTTATTAATAAGTATCGAAAATCAACCTCCTCCCGAGTTTTCGAGTTGGCAATCCAGTATCGCAGTTCCCAGTGCTTTCAGTTTAACTCACTTTTTAAGGGACTATATTCTAGTAATATCTTTGATATTTACAAATGAAAAATAGGTGCTTTTTTTATATTTCTTAAATAACTGTTAATTAACCCTGAAATTAGCTTATACAGTATTGCGGTGTTTTGGATAGTGGAAACGAACCAACATTTTTTAGTTGTGTTATTTTTTTATTATTTTTTATATTTTGAAATAAAAAGAGAGGATTAAGCTGTTCGACAAATATTTCATATAACTGATGTCTACAGGTTTTTGTGACGCAGCGGCTCTGTGACTTCATCGATGCAAACTTCAGTTACATAGTTAAACTTCCTTTTTTTAATTCTACCACTTTACTATCTCTTTTTTTACTATCTCTGTACTGTAAAAAATAGTCAAAAACTTCTTAATTTTGATAAAATTTTGTATATACATAGGTAGAGCACCAAAAAATATGATGGTCTGTAACTTGTAACTGCCCAAAACGGTGGGAGTAACTTTAAATGCTTTTTCACCATCTTAAACCGTTTATGAAGAGCTATAAAAATTATTTTCTGTCATTTTTCGATGCTCTATCTTTGTACAATCATCTATCAAAATCGGAGACAGTTCCGTAACTTTCTTAAATTTTTTATCCTGTGTTTCACATGAATTTAATTTTTTGATCATATTCCTTACAAAAGAACATGATAATAAAAATAGATTTTATTCGAATTTAACTTTAACTGGACAAACTAAGGTGTCAAAATTTCACACAGATAGATGTAGACACAAATTGATTTTTTTTTGTGATATCAGGCCCGTAGTAGGCCAAAAGATAAACCTAATCCAAAAAATACTTGTCCGAAGCCGAAATGGAACTTCGGGTTAGAATTTGCTCTAAACTGCAATTTTTTATTATTTTAATAGCAAATTAGAACAATTTTCACAAGATGCAATAACATTCGGACTATATCAATTCTAACTTCTTATCAAATTGCTCTGAAACAATTATCTAGGTGTAGCAAAAAAATATTTAGTTATGTTGAAAACTGCAAGGAAAAATAATTTTAGCAACATTACTTTATTCAGTCAAGAAAAAAAAATAGATTCATAAGATAAAGATATATTTTCAAAATAATTCTTCACAATTCATTTCATTTTTTCATACATCCTTTATTTTAACTCGCACTGGATCTACTAATTTTTCGAATTACATGTTATCTATTAAATTATATAATTTTAAGAAATAAATGTAGTGGTATTATTGCTTTTTTTATAGATCACTGGCCAAAGCAAAAGAGTCAAAAGCTACTTCACAAAAAGAAAATGTGCCGCCGAAAATTTTCGATACCAGTCCTTCCCCGCAACCTGGATGTAGTTTTTGGAACAAAGACAATTATAATAAGGACATCGAGAATATTGTTGTAAAAAGCGACAGCCGTAAGTATGATCTTTCTGGGAGAAGGATATTTGATGTCAAACATTTGTTTAATCAAATCCTTAATAGCGAAGCTCATAAACCATTTGATTGCAGTATTACTTTTATGGAAGTTATATCAGAAAATAGAAGAGGCCTTAACTCCACATTCGTCCTAAAATGTAAAATGTGCGGAATTATGCAAAATTTTTCAACTGAAAGCGTAGAAGATTCTGACAGCATAGAAATCAACACAGCTTTGACTCTGGCAGCAGTATCAACTGGAATTGGTTATTCAAGTTTAAACGAAATAGCTGCAGCTATTAATTTGCCTATGATGAGCGAAAAAACATATTTTGAACGTCATAACCAAGCTAGCGAAGTTATCCGCACAACAGCTTGGTCTGTAATGGAAGAATCTGCTAAAGAAGAGTCCCAAATAGCTACTGAATTAGGTGAAGTTAGCAAAGACGGAATACCTTATATTACGGTAGTTACAGATGGAGCTTGGTCTAAACGCTCTTACAATGTAAACTATGATGCTTTATCTGGTGTTGGAAGTATAATAAACTTAATACTGTATTTTTGTAAAGTATACTAAAAGTCTTTTATTTCTCCTTAATACTATTTTTTTTTAATTCCTTCAAACTTCAACTGACGTATGTAGGATATAGTGTGCACGGCATCAAGCCAGATTAAGGCATAGGCTATATAGTCGCCACCAAATGTTAATCCAGCCTTGCACGTAATTTATTTGGATACAGTAATAAAAAGAAATGGTAATGGTGAAAGAGGAAATATTAGGAATGTTTTCATAAATTTGATCTTCTAAAAGTGGGCTGCAACTAGAGTTGTCGGTAGATGAAATAAAATTTTTTTTTATTATTTTTCAGTAAGTAATTACTGGGATAAAATAATTGTAATTGGTAATTGATTTTTATAAATCTCAAACTATTTAATTACCATAAAAGTAATGAAATTTCTTAGAAATAATTAAACTGCTTCAAAAGATAGCGGCTGACAACAAAGGGTCCGTGAGCTAATGAGCAGTTTAAGGTAAACTGTTTGTTATTTGTAACTGATGGCTTTTTGGAAGTGTAATTGCTAAATGTAGTTCAACTCTTTGTAAAAGTAATTGGAATAGGCCTGGAACATAATCAATCTCACAGGTAATCCGTACTCTAAGTAAATGCCTAAATGATTTTTTAAATGGAATTATGATTTCATATTACACGACTATTCATTTGGCTGCTTCCGCGAAGCTACTTATTTGAAACAGTAATTCTATATTTATTTTTTTAACAATTTTGAGTCAAGGCTTATACAGCCCCAAAATGTAAAAATCTCATTTTTCAGATATCTTTCTGAAATTTCAGAATATTTCTCTTTTATAAAATATATCTAGATATAATTATTAACTTAACCCAATAGAAAAGGTAGTTTTGGTTCAACATTTTTGACCATTTTGTATGTTGCAAAATATTTTTAATAGATGTTGTTTTACAAAAAATCGACCTAAAAAGTTACAATTTCAAATTAAATTCTCAAATCTACAAAACCCTTAATAAAATCCACCGTCTTTAAATAAAACTTGGTATAACTTTTGAAATAAAATAAGTAAATAACACTATAAGTACAATAATTGACGGCACCTCTGTTTAGGAATTTATTTTCACATGAAAGGGCGAGATCTGATAAAAACCGGTAATGTACTCGAGGACGGCGCTATGACGACGTAAAGCCAAAATTTTAGGACGTGGAGAAATCGAACACTCCGATTGCGATGACTCACCGTACTACTGTTTGCTCTTAAGAAAACACGACATAGAGCCCATATTTAAACCACAAAAAACAATAGCCAACATCCTGGGAAATCCCAAAGATAAGATCAACCTTGAAAATCATGGCGTTTACAACATTTTATGTGCCGATTGTCAGCAAACATATATAGGACAAACAAACAGGCGTATATCATCAAGAATTCAAGAACACAAAAATAGCCTCAAAAACAAACCAACAACCTCAGCTCTATTTCAACATCACCAAACCACCGGACATACCATCGACTTTGAAAAAGCAAAATAAATAAATAGCACCAGTACAGAACTACAAAGTACGCGTCATAAGAGAGGCCCTAGAAATCGAAAAAGCGGGAGAGCTGAATAAACGAGACAATGCTCTACATATCCAACAACATGGAAAACATTAATAAAAAACAAGAAACTAAACAACAAAGATCAACCAATACACGAGAGACCAGCATACAAGAACCAAATATATCGCACTCGACAGAGGGGAGGCGTCTTTGTATGTTGTTCTTTTCCGGTTCATTCTTACATTATTATTATTATTGTTAGCTTGTTATTATGTAAATTTTAATTGTTTCTGGCTTGTTTGCCCTTCAAGTTTCTTGGAGCCCGGATAAAGTGGGAAGAAGGAGTATGGTGAGTTTCATTACTCAATAAAACATTTATATTCGATTATTTCAGAAACGGCTGCTACAAGCGACATCTACTAAGCAAAACTTTTTTGGATAAAAGATGTCAAGAAATAGGAAATGCTAATTAGAAATTTAATATACCAAGACGCAACAAATTTATGAAGCTTTAGATGTAGGCGAAGTGATGTTGTTGGCGCCCTCTGCAATGTATATCGAAACTGTAAAATAAATATTTATAAAAAATTGTAACTTTGATACCCTCTATTTCAGAAACCACAATTTTTGAACCAAGGTAAATTGCGCTAGCGTTTTGTACACACCTTTTAGAGACATTCTGTATAGTTTTAGTGTATAGTGTCCAATAAATTAATATTTCAATATATTAGTGAATTTGTTTTAAAAAAATACCATTTTCACTTTTGTCATTTACATCTAATCATGATCATTTCGGAAAAGTGGCGGTACTAAATGCGTGTTGAAAAGAGCAACCAATTATCATTTTGATTTTTACTACCTTCTCATTTTTCACTTTTATGCGACTCTTAACAGAATCAACAATGTGGACCAACAACAACGGGGAAGAAATTGAGTCGTGGGGCTATTGTGAATATAAGAAAGAGTTTTATATTCCCAATGCTACAGGATGATTCTGCAAACTCGTCCCTACCGATTCCAGAAAAAATCTCGCCAATCGAGCGAGTAAAACCTCTGGAATTCGAAAAACAAAATTTCCCATAAGAAAAGCATTGAGAAATTTCACAGAAATTTCGGCTAAACGCTGATTGGTTATTCTGAACACTAGGAAAAAAGAGGAGGCGCTTACTAACGAAGTTAGCGAATCTATAAAAGGAGGACAAAATCGAGTCAGAGTTCAGTATTCGACTTGGCTAGAAAGAAGACAATTAGGAAGAAGAACAAGAAGACTGAAGACATCAGTTGTGAAGAAAGAAGAAAGAAACGTGGAAATTCGCATTAAAAGCTGCTGTTTTTACGGCAGAACACTTTTTCTGCGATTTCCTATCAAGATTTCCGAAAATTCTGCTGGATTTAGGACAATTCCTCGCAGATTCTGCACAGAATTTTCAAGACCAGACCATCCCCGCAACCGCGACGATCTTTTCGAAGGCAGCATTAGAACTTCCAGACCTTCGTAGAAGAATCAATAAACTTAAAACATTATATACGGAATTTTTGGGCGTTTAGTAGCTATCACGTGCACAAAGATAGTGAAAAACCAAAAATTCAAGAAGCCTTAAAGCGAAAGCAAATTTCCGGAGTAAATGCGGTGTCTGAGGTTTCCCTAGGTATAAACTAGAGTGAAATAAGGACAGGTAGTATCTGCTTACGAACACCTGAGGTAAGTTTCTCAACTACCAGGCCCTCAGACACTACAGTTCGAAAGTCGGGTGTTATTCGTAATTGTATACACGAACTGGGGTTGCAATTACGGATCACCGACATAAATTCCGCGAAATCGTTTCTAATTTGATTGGAGTTTTCCCATTACTCCCAGGTATTAATCTAGAGGCTTCTGGAAAGCCTTGAAAAAAGAAAAATCGACCACAGTCCTATATAAAAAATTCTTTTTCTAGGACGGGTCACGCCCGATTTTTCTTCCAAATTAAAGAAACAGAAAACATCGTTTTTTGGCTTTCAAAAACGTGAGAAAAATAAACATTTCCCCCCAAAAGACATTTCCCCGTCCCTCTCTCACGGCAACAAAAATCCGCGAAACGGAAAAGACAAAAATTTCGGAAACGTATCGAAAACGATTACCAAATTTGCGTCTCTTTTCCGATCCACAAGATACCGACAAATCGACAATTTTTGATAGACTTTCGGATACACTACCCGACAAAAAATCTCAAAAAATTTTTCGAAAAGTTGCAACAAAAAAGCTAATTAAATTTCCATTGATAATTAGCAACCCCCATTTCTTTTTGATACAAAGACACGTTGAGCGTCTCAGCTCACCTCCAAACGCGTCCTTTGTTTTAAAATTGTCCCATTTTTAATTTTGGCAAAACAAAACAATTTCATCTTTTTTCAAAATTTAAGAGCATGTCTCAAAACAAAGTGCCCTTATTAAACAGCAAGAAAGGTGAGGCGGCTTGGCCTTCAGCCGGGTCGGGTGGTTATGGTGGGTCCTCTCCGGCACCACCTGCTGGTGCCCCTTCTTCTTCTTCACAGATGAATGAAAACGATTTGATGAATCTAGATGATCCAAATCGCATCTTCTTCAGTTACCCTGCGACACATGACGTTCGGTCCAGCAGCAGACCAAACGTAGACTTCGTCGAAATCGAAAACGCGACACGTTACGACGTTTCGTCCACGATTCTTCCCGAATTTTCTTCTATGCCTAATATTCCCTTAGCGACAATCCCTGGTTCACGACCTTTGGACCAAGAGATTCGACGCGATGCGCCTACAGGACGTTTTAACCCCGAAAATATTCCATTGTACCTGCATTCCACACCGAGTTCGGATGACTCTCAGCCTAACACGCCTTCTGAGTTCCATTACAGAACACTAAGCGAGACAGGTTATTTTGGCCCAGAACAATTCGTCAATAGCCATGGCAGTATTGCAAATGAGCTAAACCAGGACGAATTAGTCGAGACCGAAATAAGAGGGCCGTCCCGTGCCCGATATGGCATCCCTGCCGAGGATTCGAACCTCGACCCAGCATTTTCATCGACATTCGAAAAATGTGGCAATATGGAAAGTGACAAATATGCAGAACGCAATTTGACTTTCAAACAAATGGATAGCGATAACTTCCATGAACCTTATCGCACCCACAACGTTTCGATTTTTGAAACGAAAAACCATCTTCAATGCGGGAGCCCGGAGCGGAGCGCAGCACATGGAACGACATCTAGAGGCATGAGAGTGCCTCAAAACTCAAACAATTTGCCGGCTCAAGATTTGGCATACCTTGCACAGCTTGAGACCGCCAAAGCCTTAACTGCTTTAACGCAGCAATTAGCGAGGCAATCCCAAAGCTCTTCAAAGTCGATACTCAGAGCCAACTTTTCTGGACTGGATTATGAAGATCCAGAGGAATTTCTTCACGAAATGAATTGTTGGTTTGAAGAGAATAACGTCTCAGAACGGGACCGAATTTTCTACGTAATAGAGCGATTAAACGGCATAGCCAAGAAATGGTTTGAGCCGTATAAACCCTATGTGAAGCATTACGATGACTTTACATCCAAGTTTCTGGAAAGATTTCAAAATGTTGAAAATCTAGCAACATTACAAGCAGATTTATACGGAACGTCGCAAAAAGTGACGGAATCTGTTGAAACTTTCATTTTGAGAAAACATGCACTGTTTACCAGGATTAATCCAGCAGGCATGATTCAACAATTTATTCCTGTTCTGATAACTCAGTTGAGACCTGAGATCAGGTCGAGACTACGAGGTATTCCTTTAACTAGCTTAGAACGGTTAACTACGTTAGCTAGAACAGTAGAAAGGGATATCATTGACGAGGATAGATCAAGACAGGAGCGATATTCAACAAATAAAATTGTTGTAGATTCGGTACCACCGAACAAAAACTACAACATGGCATCCCTGAACCAACCCACAAGAAACAATCCAATGGCCGATTCCAGGTCAGGATTCCGCACTGGTAATGGTCAGCGACCATTAAACCAGCAGTTTAACAGTCAGAAACCTGTTAATAACAACAGAAGAAGAAACGACGATCTCCCGCCGTGTCGATTATGCAGCGGCAGACACTGGGATAAAGATTGTCCAACGCAACAGCGAAATCAACAAAGAGAGCATCCGAACGAGAAGCAAACTGCGAAGATAAACGTAGTATGTCAACATCAGACAAACGCGACTCCGAATGCGCCCAAATCATCATCGTCTACAATCTCCGAACTGGAGCCACCGACGAGACCACCGCGCCATAAGCGCAAGAAACCTGCAAGACCGGACTCGGAAAACTTTCGAGGGGCCGGCACCAGCAACGACAAGACGCCGAAGTAAGTGTCGGCCCCGACACCTTACTGGAGCGGTCTTTTCAAGCAAAATCAAACACAGCCGCTACGCAAACAATCAGTTTCGATTTAATATCCATCGATTCTGATATTGAAGACGTTTGTACCGATACAACGTCGCCAACAACAACGATGCAAGAACTGCAACACGCAGTATCCTGTGATCTTATATCACTTATTGATGCACCATTAGACAACGGCGTGTTGATTGACTTGGAGGAACCGTTGAAACCAGAAGAAATCGACCCTCGTTACGTTATGGACCTTATAAATTGCGACGACTTACCCGGTAACTACCGATCAACCTCTGACTCGCATCACGTTACGCATGATAGTTCACAAGATGGGTACGGCCATGGCGCCATGGACCAGAATACCCGAACCGCACGTGCTGATAACGACAAAGATGGAGCAGAAACCTGGTCAATGCATCTCCGGCCTGAGCAAAACGCGTTATTTGGAACAAATAATGTAACCAGCAGCTTCGAATCTCTGCTTGACGACGAAGTACCCGATGATATCACACAACAATGCCTGTCTCCTTCTACTTTGCTAAGACCGATCACGAACGTGATTGAGAGTGAAGAACAAAAATTAAGCCAAGACTTAATTACTGCAGCCGATACCACAAATGAGCAAGAGACTCATGGATCACCTGCACCAATTCAAGATTCTACAAATGAGCAACAGACTCAAGAATCTACAAGTAGCATCAACGAGAGATATATAGAACAACCAACAGTGATAAAACTGAATTCTACGGGTTCAGCGAATAATCCTGTGGTTACGATCACGACGAAAGGTCATAATATGCGTGCCTTATTCGACTCCGGAGCTGAATTTAATTTAGTCTCGGATCGAATACCCATTGACAACATTAACACTGCATCGGTGTTACAAGTGCAATTAGCCTGCAACGACAGCATTGCACCAGTTATAGGAACCACTACAATGAAGATAGCGTTAGGTCAATTCGAGTATGAGGTAGACTTTCTCATAATAGAAGGCCTCGACTCCGACATGATCCTTGGAAGTCCATTCCTGGAGAACGAACGAGTTGTCCTGGACTACGCTCGAAAGAGCATATCAGTAGGACAGGAAAAAAGGCAGACTTTATACTGGAATACGATCCAAAACGTCTTGAATCATGACGTAGAACTTCCTGAAATAACAGCAGATAATGCAGAGTTACGAGATCTTGTACACGAGTACCAAGATGTCTTTCAAGTAGGACTGGTACAACCGACGACAAGAACGACGATGCATAAAATCACTCTTAGAGAGAATAAGGTGATTAACAAACGCTGTTATCCCATGAATCCTAGAAAAAAGGAAATTTTTTATAATCAGCTGGATGAAATGCTTGCCAAAGGAGTCATAGAACCCACGACATCCGCATATTCATCACCCCCAGTGATTATAGAAAGAGCAGACAAAGAGCCCAGATTCTGTGTTGATTATCGTTTGATCAACGAAATCAGCACAGATGAGTCATCGAGTTTACCGAGAGTAACAGATGCACTCAAGGACATCTCGACGTCTCAGTTCTTTTCAGTTTTAGACTTGAAAAAAGGGTACTGGCAAATACCGATGGACCATATGAGTAAGCAATATACCGCTTTCAATACTCCTGACGGTGCCATGTACCAGTTTAACGTTATGCCGTTTGGGCTGAAGAACGCACCAAGTACGTTCCAAAAACTTATGACGACTGAAGTATTGATAGGATACATTCAAAAGTTCGTCATAGTTTACCTCGACGACATTATTATATACAGCAAGACTGTAGATGAACATCTTCATCATTTAAGACTAGTTTTTGAAAGGCTAGCACAGCACAACCTAAAAGTCAGTGGCAAGAAATGTCAAATACTCAAGACTGAGTTAGACTATTTAGGTCATCGTATCCGAGGAGGAGAAGTACACCCTCTAGAGATACACAAAATAAAAATCGACAAGCATACTGTGCCGAAAAATAGAAGAGACATTCAGTCATTCTTAGGCCTATGCAATTGGTTACGTGAGTACGTGCCAAATTTAGCTATCTTGACAGCACCCCTATCAGATCTACTCTGTCAAGATAAGAAGTTTAAATGGACAATCCGAGAACAGACAGCGTTCGACGATACCAAAGCAGCATTAGTAAATTGCCAACCGTTGCACAGGCCGAACTATGAACTTCCGTTCATACTTCAAACTGACGCAAGCGGCATTGGCATGGCAGCCGTTCTGTATCAAGAAGATGGAGAACGAAAACTGATAATTTCCCATGCGAGCGCTAAATTCAATAGTGCAGCGAGAAATTATCACATCAACGAGCAAGAATGTTTAGCCGTTATGTGGGCAATTAAGCTCTTTAACGGTTACTTGGAAGGAAGAAACTTTATTCTTCGCACCGACAGTAAGGCTCTAACTTGGCTGAACAAGTTCAAGGACTCAAAGGCCAAACTTACTCGTTGGGCGATGCTACTGCAAGAGTTTAACTTCGAGGTTCAGCATGTTTCAGGCAGAGAAAACGCCTTGTGTGATTACATGAGCAGAGAACCTGCTGACCAGATTGCTCACGAAGATCAGCCGGATATCAACAGACTGGTTGTTCCTACAACAAGTGATACAGCTGTACTTCGGATCAATCAAATAACGGAGCTAACGAAAGCTACCCTTCACGACAAAATTGTCGCTTCACATCGAACTGTACCGTACATACAACGTACTATAGGAGTAGTACGTGCACTGGAAACTATTCTACCAGAGACGGTAGGACAACGAAAAATGAAGCGTGACTTCATAGTAAAAAATGGACTCTTGTACCGAAAACGTCAAGAAGGCGATCGACTAGTAGTGCCACGCAAGTTGGTAGAACGAGTGTGCTATGTGTACCACGATACCAACGAAGCGGCTCATCCCGGCGCACTAGAAACGTACAGAGCCATCAGTAAACAGTATTTCTGGGGAAGATAGCAGGAATACATAAGCAAATATGTACGTAATTGCATTACCTGTAGCCTCTGTAAAACTCAGCAAAGGCAGGAAAAGGCTCCTTTACGGGCTCACTTTCCTAAATTTGCATTCCAGATGCTCTCAATTGACATCCTAGGACCGTTAGACGTTCCTGCACGAGGCACTGGGAGAAAGTACATTGTCATTTGCGAGGACTTATTTTCGAAATGGGTCGAAGCAAAGGCAATTGACAGAGCTACCTCTCAAGAGGTAATCAATTTTTTAGAAGACGAGGTATTCAGCAGATATGGATACCCCGAAATAATCATCTCAGATATGGGATCGGTTTTTACAGCTGATAGATACAGAAGCATGTGCGAAAAACACCACATCGAAACTATCTATTCCAGTTTAGCCCATCAACAAGCGAATCCTGTTGAACGAAAAATTCAAGAGTTCAAAAAGGTTCTAAAAATCTTGATGATACACAGAGCCGCGAATTCTTGGGAAGAAATGCTTCCGAAAACACTTCAAGTACTCCGAAGTAGATCTTGTCGAGCTACAGGAGTAACACCAGCATCCATAGTTCTTGGTCATGAGCTTTCAGCACCAGGAGAATTCCTACGGAA
Organism: Diaprepes abbreviatus; assembly: GCA_034092305.1. NCBI lineage: Eukaryota > Metazoa > Arthropoda > Insecta > Coleoptera > Curculionidae > Diaprepes > Diaprepes abbreviatus. The sequence goes on from JASJET010000040.1 coordinate 341,256, forward strand.
ATGGCCAACTGAACGACGCAATCAAACGAAACAAGAGCGAGATAGGAAACTGAAAGACGTTAGGAGACGTCTCAACCAGTACCTACTCCGCGACATTCATGATGAGTCAGAACCGAAAGTAAGCTTCAAAATCGGCGACTTAGTGAATACTAGAGTTCGTCAGAGAGCAGCTCATCAATTGAGCCCTTACTGGTCTGGCCCTCATGAAGTAGTAAAAATCAATGGAGATACGACCTACGATGTACTCGTAGATGGAAAACAGGTCAATCTACACGTAGATGACATACGACCTGCACCAAGTGGCAATAGAGTGACGTTTGAGTCAGATGATGACGAAGTCACTTCGGAATCTGATATCTCGGAATATGAATTTCCACAGAGAGAAGCTCTCGACACAGATTCAGATTCGGAGAACGACGAACCACCACCTGTTGAAACATCTCAACAAGTTGCATTGCCACAACTCCATGTTACGGCAATGGATCAGATCCCAGCCGAACAACGAAGATTGTTAGACGAGTTAGAAGAGCTCGACAACAATCGCAACCGCCAATAGCCAATGACAGCAAACGCCAAATACCCTCAGTTTCTAAATCTGGAAAGACCAATTTAGGAATGGAGCCCGTTCTAGGTGGGGGGGGTATTGTGAATATAAGAAAGAGTTTTATATTCCCAATGCTACAGGATGATTCTGCAAACTCGTCCCTACCGATTCCAGAAAAAATCTCGCCAATCGAGCGAGTAAAACCTCTGGAATTCGAAAAACAAAATTTCCCATAAGAAAAGCATTGAGAAATTTCACAGAAATTTCGGCTAAACGCTGATTGGTTATTCTGAACACTAGGAAAAAAGAGGAGGCGCTTACTAACGAAGTTAGCGAATCTATAAAAGGAGGACAAAATCGAGTCAGAGTTCAGTATTCGACTTGGCTAGAAAGAAGACAATTAGGAAGAAGAACAAGAAGACTGAAGACATCAGTTGTGAAGAAAGAAGAAAGAAACGTGGAAATTCGCATTAAAAGCTGCTGTTTTTACGGCAGAACACTTTTTCTGCGATTTCCTATCAAGATTTCCGAAAATTCTGCTGGATTTAGGACAATTCCTCGCAGATTCTGCACAGAATTTTCAAGACCAGACCATCCCCGCAACCGCGACGATCTTTTCGAAGGCAGCATTAGAACTTCCAGACCTTCGTAGAAGAATCAATAAACTTAAAACATTATATACGGAATTTTTGGGCGTTTAGTAGCTATCACGTGCACAAAGATAGTGAAAAACCAAAAATTCAAGAAGCCTTAAAGCGAAAGCAAATTTCCGGAGTAAATGCGGTGTCTGAGGTTTCCCTAGGTATAAACTAGAGTGAAATAAGGACAGGTAGTATCTGCTTACGAACACCTGAGGTAAGTTTCTCAACTACCAGGCCCTCAGACACTACAGTTCGAAAGTCGGGTGTTATTCGTAATTGTATACACGAACTGGGGTTGCAATTACGGATCACCGACATAAATTCCGCGAAATCGTTTCTAATTTGATTGGAGTTTTCCCATTACTCCCAGGTATTAATCTAGAGGCTTCTGGAAAGCCTTGAAAAAAGAAAAATCGACCACAGTCCTATATAAAAAATTCTTTTTCTAGGACGGGTCACGCCCGATTTTTCTTCCAAATTAAAGAAACAGAAAACATCGTTTTTTGGCTTTCAAAAACGTGAGAAAAATAAACATTTCCCCCCAAAAGACATTTCCCCGTCCCTCTCTCACGGCAACAAAAATCCGCGAAACGGAAAAGACAAAAATTTCGGAAACGTATCGAAAACGATTACCAAATTTGCGTCTCTTTTCCGATCCACAAGATACCGACAAATCGACAATTTTTGATAGACTTTCGGATACACTACCCGACAAAAAATCTCAAAAAATTTTTCGAAAAGTTGCAACAAAAAAGCTAATTAAATTTCCATTGATAATTAGCAACCCCCATTTCTTTTTGATACAAAGACACGTTGAGCGTCTCAGCTCACCTCCAAACGCGTCCTTTGTTTTAAAATTGTCCCATTTTTAATTTTGGCAAAACAAAACAATTTCATCTTTTTTCAAAATTTAAGAGCATGTCTCAAAACAAAGTGCCCTTATTAAACAGCAAGAAAGGTGAGGCGGCTTGGCCTTCAGCCGGGTCGGGTGGTTATGGTGGGTCCTCTCCGGCACCACCTGCTGGTGCCCCTTCTTCTTCTTCACAGATGAATGAAAACGATTTGATGAATCTAGATGATCCAAATCGCATCTTCTTCAGTTACCCTGCGACACATGACGTTCGGTCCAGCAGCAGACCAAACGTAGACTTCGTCGAAATCGAAAACGCGACACGTTACGACGTTTCGTCCACGATTCTTCCCGAATTTTCTTCTATGCCTAATATTCCCTTAGCGACAATCCCTGGTTCACGACCTTTGGACCAAGAGATTCGACGCGATGCGCCTACAGGACGTTTTAACCCCGAAAATATTCCATTGTACCTGCATTCCACACCGAGTTCGGATGACTCTCAGCCTAACACGCCTTCTGAGTTCCATTACAGAACACTAAGCGAGACAGGTTATTTTGGCCCAGAACAATTCGTCAATAGCCATGGCAGTATTGCAAATGAGCTAAACCAGGACGAATTAGTCGAGACCGAAATAAGAGGGCCGTCCCGTGCCCGATAGGGCTTAACTTTATAGCAAGGATTTCCCTTGAACGATTGCGTTCGGAGTGGGAGAGGTAGTATGTAGCGTTATTCTCTCTTTCTCTCTCTTTTTCTCGTGTAACGCACACAGAGCACTGAATACTGCCTTTAGTACCATATGTTCGAAGGATACAACATATAACAGAGTGCAGTCAAGTTTTTTAGCCAATATTGGAAAAAGTATATAATCAGTTTTTATATAAAAACGAACGACACTCTATAAATATTTAAATAATATATCCGATGGTGATATTCAAATTTTCATAGTACGGGATCGATATACGGTATAGGAAAGTATTCGATATATCGATATCTTATCAACAACCCTAATGAAAACTTTCGAACAATCGCTCATAACCTCAATTTTTTCTGGCTTCTTATAGACTTTCTATCGTTCTTTATGTATTAAATTTTTAAAATAAAAGTAATTGTTTTGGTGAAAGAAAGTTCCTATTTTATTGCTCTATCTCTACCAGTATTTTTTCACTAAAGTAAATAATTATGAATAAATTCTTGTTACCTGGTACCATTACATTTTAAAGCCAAAGTTTTGTGTATTACTTGGATTATAAATTTTGAAATTATTAAACATGGAGCAGTCAGAGAGCAATAGTGAATTCCCTAATACCGTTAAGGTTGAAGATAACTCAGATTATTATGATAACTCTAACTTTAAAATTGTCAAAGTGGAAATGATGGATCCAAATTTCGATTATTCAAATCCAGATTGTAAAATTGAAGTGACTGAAATTAAGTTGGAAGCCAATGAAAGGTAAGATAATTTGTGTTAAGCACTACAAGAATTATATTTTTCTATAATTAAGGTAAATAAACAACAAAGTGGGTATTTTAAAACATCCCATAGATATTTGGAAACAAAATGATAAATGTCGATTATTGCAACATACTGTTTTATAGTTATCAAGGCATTAAATACTTATCTCTTTTAACGTTAGAAGTGGCTTGTATATATTTTGCAAACTTTCAGTGAGGGACAGTGCAGAGCTTTGTATATTGAAACAAGTTTCTGATTTAGTGCATAAGAAAAATATTCACATGATGTATTGGCAATTCCTGAAGGGTCCACAAGAGCTGTATTTTGTTTTGTATGAGAAAAGTTGTATTACTGTTAACTTTACCTAAGTTTGAATTAACTATTTGCCAAATAGCCTTTGACATGTTTCTATAGTTTTATTAAGGGATTTTTTTTAGTTATCTCTATTTTAAGTTTAAATGTTATTTTGATTTCCCTGTAATTTTCAAAAAAAAAGTTCATTTTCCTAGATTTCACTTAACTGAAATAATTACCATAAAAAATTCTAATAAATCTAAAGAGCTTCTCATAAATTTGAACCTTGAAAATTATTTGTGGAGGCAATAATTTTTGCTCAATGCATATAAAAGCGCCCATTAGTATGTTACATGAAGATGCAAAATGGACTTGACACTTCGGTGGTGTGGAAGATATATATATCTTCACCACGATCGGTTCTAGAAAGATAACGCCTAAAGTAAAAATAACGTCTGATTTTTTAAATTTTGTACTATAATCATTTGAATTAAGTAGTCGGCCACATTTGTCTCAAAATTATTCATAGTCAAAATAAGATTTATTGTAAAAGACAACAATTTTTGTTAACAATGCACAGTTCATACATGTAAAATCGATAAATACAAAGTTCATAAATTAAAAAAAAAAGCAGATACAAACACTAGTTGAAGAAAATTAAATAAAAACACAATACTCAAAATCAGATATTCTCACCATAATATTTCTTGAGGGAATAATAAGCTTTTCCACAGAGTATCCTTTTTAAAATATTTCAAAATGCATATCCTTTTTTTCTTAGGACTGTTAAATGGTTAAATATTTTTAGATTGGATGTTGGTATTGGTAGTGGCAAGTTTTAATACTGGCGTTTCAAAAAAGTTAGAGCTGTTAGTTATGATGTAATCCCCAGTAAAAGTGAATGGTATTTGTGTTGCAAAGAATTTTATTTCTATTTTATATTAATGTTTTTAGTGAGATTAAAAATAATGGGTATCCGAAAAATAACAAAAATTTCACTAAAAATTATTATTTTTTAGTGAAGTTGTGAATATGGAAGAATGTATTAAAAGCAATGTTGACAACAGTAGTCCAAAAAAATCAGAAGTTATTTTTATAAAACATGAAGAAGACAAAGATAATCAGTGGTAAGCATCAATTTTATTATTTAAAAAAATAATTCATTGAGTCAGGATATAGCAGTTAAAACAGGGTTGTGTTGATTTTAATCAGATGATTTAATTCATGATTAAAATCACGATTTAAATCACTTAATTTTTTCAATAGAAATCATGAGTTAAAAAAATACTTATTATAATGTTTTAAAGAACTTGTGAAAAAAAATCATGATTGACTTGCTAGCTACAATGTAACACCTAAGAAAATAAAGATAAACTTTACTTTAAACTACCTAAATGTCATAAACTTTTCTTCTTCAAGTGCCTTCTCCATTGCGGAGGTTGGCAATCATAATAGCTATTTTAATTTTTGAGGCAGTTGCTCTAAATAGTTGTTTTGAACTGCATCCAAACCATTCCCTCAGGTTTTTTAGTCATGAAATTCGTCGTCGTTCCACGCCTCTTCTGCCATTTATTTTGCCCTGGATTATGAGCCGTAAGATGCTGTACCTTTCTCCTCACATAATGTGTCCGAAATATTGCAGTTTTCTCTGTTTTATTGTTATCTCGACTTCCTTTTCTTTCTCCATTCTTCTCAACACTTCGGCGTTCGTAACTCGATCCACCCACGAAATCCTCTGAATTCTTCTATAGGTCCACATCTCAAAAGAGTTAAGTTTTCTCATTGCCTCTCGATTCAGTGTCCATGCTTCCATTCCATAATATAGAACACTATACAGTGCCTTCATTTCAAAACGAACCATCCTTAATAACTTTGTTAAATAGAAAAATTTAAAAAAAAGAAAAAATACGTCAATTTAGATATACAGGGGGAAGTTTAATTTTGCATTTGTTAAAAGTCTGTCAATCACCTCCTCACCTCCAGCTAACCTCACTTTGATATGTCAAATGGGAACCCCCACCTTGTGACACATCATTGTAAGCAGCATAAAATTGTCTATCCAACCGTATAAAAAAAATTAAATCGGTTGACGTACAAGCGAATAGTGTGCAAAAATGTCTTGTAATAATGCATAATATATCGGCCTCGAACTTTGGTATGTCAAATGATTACCCTATAGTGTGATACATCATTTTAAAGGACGTACGATCTGCTATCCAACGATGTCAAAAAAAATTAAGTTAATAGACGTTATAGGCAATTAGGATGCAAAAATGTGTGTTAAATATAAGCAGTTTATTCAGTTTTATTCAGTTGAAGAAAATTATTTTATTAAATGTTCAAAATGTGCGCCGTTATTAGCGAGACAATAAAAAAGCCTATTTTGAAATTCCCCACGAACATTGGCAAGGGTTTCTCTGCTAATTCCTCTACATTCCCGAACAATTCGATCTTTTAAATCGTCAATATTTTCAGGTGGGGTTTTATAAACCTTGCTTTTTAAATACCCCCAAAGAAAAAAGTCTAGAGGGGTTAGGTCTGGAGACCGTGCTGGCCATTCAATTGCACCACGTCTGCCAATCCACGTCCCTGGAAAATGTTCATCAAGCCACTCTCGAATTGCCAAAGCGTAGTCCGGGGGAGCTCCATCTTGCTGGAAATGCAAATTATTTTCATTTAGTACCATAACAGCATTTTCATCCACTTGATTTTCTAAAGATTGCACAATGGCAGGGTATATTGTGTTTTCTAAAAGGTTTAAATAAATTTGCCCAGTTAAATTATCTTCCAAAAAAAATGGCCCGATGATTTCATTGCCATAAATTCCTGCCCACACGTTAATTTTTTCGGGATATTGAGTATGCCCTTCTCGGAAAAGGTGCGGATTTTCATTATCCCAGTATCTGCAGTTATGTCTGTTAACCAGTCCATTTAGAAAAAAAGTTGATTCATCACTAAAGCAGATATTCTTAGGTAAATGGGGGTCCTCGTCAATTCGTTGGCACATTAATTCGCAAAATTGAATTCTCCTATCAAAATCGTCTTCTCCGAGTTCTTGAAGAATTTGAATTTTGTAGGGAAAAAACTTATTTTGTTTTAAAACTTTATGCACAGAGCCAGCAGAAATGTTGGTTAAATCTGCGACCTTTGAGATGGATAAAGTTGGATCTATTGCAAACTGTCCTAGTACCTCGATTTGGCATGCTTCATCAACAACCCTTTTCTCAATAGATTTTTTATTACAAACGGATCCCGTTTCTTCAAACTTTCGTACCAATTCGAGTACATATTTATGTCCCACGTTTTTGTCTTGATGCCTCTCGTTAAATGCTCTGGCGGTTCTACGAGCGCACCGATCTTCAGCTCCATAGAGAAAAATTATTTCTATTCTTTCGGCTAGCGTATACACCATTTATATTCACGTTTCAACTAGGCGTCACAATGACAATTTTAACAATAATAAACAACTGGTGTTTAAAGATCTTAAAAATTTTATTTATTGCAGTGATTTTTTGTACCTATCAGGTACCGCAAAAAATATCATTGAAATAAATACACTAGATTGATTAGACTGCAATGAATTTTGCGATGAATTTTAAAACAGGCTTAGTTTTTTTCTCGCAAATATTTTAACTGTTTATTATTTTAAAAAAATATTTATTTTAAATTTAAAATAATATTTTACTCTATGAAGTAGCCATTTGACATAATAAAGTTTAGTGTGATAAGGTGTCTATTATTACCACACATCTTTTCTTACTATTCGCTTGTACATCAACAGATTTTGTTTTTTTTTTTTATTGGCTAAATAGGAGATAGTATGCCCTTTAAAATGATGTATCACACTATAGGGTAATCATTTGACATACTAAAGTTCGAGGCCGATATATTATGCATTATTACAAGACATTTTTGCACACTGTTCGCTTGTACGTCAACCGATTTAATTTTTTTTATACGGTTGGATAGACAATTTTATGCTGCTTACAATGATGTGTCACAAGGTGGGGGTTCCCATTTGACATATCAAAGTGAGATTAGCTGGAGGTGAGGAGGTGATTGACAGACTTTTAACAAATGCAAAATTAAACTTCCCCCTGTATATCTAAATTGACGTGTTTTTTCTTTTTTTTAAATTTTTCTATTTAACAAAGTTATTAAGGATGGTTCGTTTTGAAATGAAGGCACTGTATACGTAACACTTAGTCATTCGTATTTTCAGGGCTAACGTTAGATCTTTGCTGTAGATAACCTTTTTCATTCTAATAAAGTTGGCACGTGCTTTCTCGATGTTATTAAGGTTCCCAAGTAAGTGTACTTCTTAACTCTTTCTATGTGCTGGCCTCCTACCATTAGGGTTTCATTATTATTGGTGTTGTTTTTACTAATTCTCATGAACTTGATCTTTTTCGTGTTAAGAGAGAGTCCATATTCTCCACTGACTTTCAATATTTTATTCATTATCTTTTCTAGGTCTTTCAAACTATCAGCTATTATTACGGTGTCATCTGCATACCTAATATTGTTGATCAAAACTCCGTTTACTTTTATCCCTGCTGTTTCAGATTCAAGACTTTCCAATACGACCTCTTCAGAATAAGCGTTAAATAGTAAAGGTGACAATATACAACCTTGTCTGACTCCCCTTTGTATTTCTACATCTCCGGATATTTCCTGTCCAAATCTTACTGCCGCTCGCTGATTGTAATACAGATTTGATATTAACCTTAAATCCCTTTCATCCAAATTTTTGCTTCTGAGAATCTCTATTAGTTTGTCATGCTTGACCCTATCAAAAGCTTTGTTATAATCTATGATAAACTTTTAAAACAACTAATTTAAATTCTAAAATATTTAAAACTTACAGCAGCTAAAAAATATAAATATTTAAGACAAATTCAAATTATGATGTTATAATTTATCATCATTTACATTTTCATTGTAAAATTTAAATGGAAATTCCAATTTTTCACCTTTTTCAATTCACAATCTATTTCTTAAAATGGAGTGCACAAAACCGAATGTACTAAACACACGTTCCCTAATACTGAAAAACTAACTGTATACAAGAACTACTTGATTCCTGGTAATTGTTTTACAATTTCAGGCTCCTTCAATTTTATTGCTGATGGTAGCAATCTCATATCTTCAAATAAATTACCAGTACTTTCTAAGGCCAAATTTATTAATTCAGGAAATAATATACTTTTGGTTTTGGGTCAAATCAAACATATAAGTTACAAAATGTTATGGGTTAATGTTTGGTCATACCATTTTTTCTTTGCAATTCCACAAAATCAGAATACAACTAATAATAATAAACAATCTTTTTTTAAAGTATACTCACATACAATAAAATAGCTTCATATAAAAGAATACATTAGTAGCAACATTACATTCTGCTTAATGTCATACTTTGATAAATAAATGTTTATTGGAATAGTCATTTACAAAGGAAAAATATCAATACATAAATATAATTAAAAAAAAACCCTAGTATCACACGCACAAACAAACATACAACGAAACATTGAACAAATAATAAAATAATTAGGCAAATACAAAAATATATGAACTTAAAGATGTACAATATAGATAAAATAGGGTATAATATAATCCTACAAACACAGAAGTTAAAACAAAGGAACATGCAGTAGGTGGGCAAATATAAAATACATATACTAAAACAAGTTACCATCCATAGATAAAATGACTAGATACATATATCACAGTGCATTCTTTATTTTTGAGCTCATTGAAATCGATATCATATTCGAATTTATTCGCTGTAATTGAAAAACGAATGAGAGATGATGATAAGCCATAGTTTGTTCTGTGATAAGCAACACTAAACAGATTGAATTCTCTGTGAAACATTTTTGTCTATCATAGCTAATAATTCGGGACAATCTATTAATCCATGCAAAATTTTAATAAAATTCATTTAATGAATATGGTTCTATGCTCACAAGTAGGTCAAATAATGTATTTTTCAACTTTTTAAAATTCTTTTGTTGCTTAATATAGTTTGGTAAAGAATTATATATTTTAACACACTGATAATAAGCACTTTTTTCACTCATAACCTGTCTATGTTTAATAATAAATATAACAAACAAAAAAAACATCTATTACAAAATAACAAAAATAATATCATAATTTCACGAAATAAAATATAACGCAAAAAAAACGTACTTATTACAAAATAACAGAAATAATATTACAATGGTAGTCCCAGAACTACAATAATACTGAACAGGAACGTAAAAACTGGGTATAACTCCCACTCAGATCACACGATTGCGACACCCTATTAAACACAGAACACATTCGATATATTGGCGACATACAATATACATTAGTCCTAGGTATCCTTAAATGAAAGTATACAACATGCCTGCTCGTCAATCGTGGCACATTAAAATTTAGCTCGCCCAAAAGCTGAGGATAAACAATCTGGCCGTTGACTAGCTTGTATAAAAATAAAACTGAATGTAAGTTACGTCTCATTTCAAGACTTTGCAAACTAAATTTATCCAGCAACAGTCGATTGTCTATCCCGACTGGTGGGTACACTCCCTCAGTTTTCAACCACAAATACTTCATAAACTTGCGCTGAACGTTCTCCATAGCCAAAACATATTTATTATAAATTGGAGCCCAAACAAGTGAACAGTATTCAAGTTTACTTCTTACCAGTGCTATAAACAATAATTTTAGGCTCTCAATATTCTTAAATGATCTGCAGTTTCTAATAATTAAACCCATCATTTGATTAGCTTCAGACACTATTCTGCTACAATGAAGGTTAAAGTTAAGCTTAGAATCCAATACAACACCCAAATCCTTAGCTGCATCAACTCTTAAGTAGGTCATTATTTATTTGATAACTATATAGAATTGAAGATATTTTACGAGTTATAGACATCACTGAACATTTGCTCACATTCAATAACAATTGATTACTCATACACCACCTCTGGACTGCACTAACACTATTTTGCAATCTATCACAATCCTCTTTCGACTGAACTTGGACGTACATTTTCAAATCGTCAGCAAATAGTAGGAATTCAACATCAATTGATTCAGCGATATCATTTATAAAAATTAAAAACAAGAGAGGCCTCAAATTTGAGCCCTGAGGTACCCCCGAAGAGGCCGCAAAACACTTTGATTGAAAGTCATTATATTGGACATACTGAGACCTATTAAATAAATATGATTGATAGATTGATCAGTAAAACCGAACTTCGCAAGTTTTGTCAGAATCAAACTATGGCTCATCTTGTCAAAGGCCTTTGAGAAGTCGGTAAACACCACATCGACCTGGCCGCCCGCATCCACAGCATCCGCTGTAAACTGCAGAAAAGACGCCAGATTAGTAGATGTTGACCTACCCCTCAAAAATCCATGCCGTTTTGTAGACAACAAATGTTCGACTTTGTTGATAATAAAGTTATACAGCAGCATCTCAAAGATCTTAGAAAAACCACATATCAGAGAGACAGGCCTGTAATTTTCTACTTCGGTTCTATTTTTGCTCTTAAATACGGAACATATTTTAGCTACCTTCCATCTTTTGGGATACACCAGCTGCTTAAGAGAGGCATTAAAAATTTTACATAGAGGGGCAGCCAAAACATTATAGTGTCTTTAATAAGAAAACTTGGAACAAAATCTGGCCCGCTAGACATTTTAGGTTTAAGCCCTTTCGTAATTTTTATTATATCCTGTTCCGTAAAGACCGGAACTGCAACTGTATTATTGCCCAAATCCCCCAGACTAACCTTTTCAGTAGACAATATATATATATATATATATATATATATATATATATATATATATATATATATATATATAATCCATTGTTGGTGTTGGATATATCTTTTGCGCCTCACTTTTACAAATAAGTGTTTATTTTTAACAAAAAACAATATACATTCTTGTATGTAAACTGCATGAATAATAAGTAGTTAATGGTCCTTAAATTTACCCCGGCACGATTCCCAATAATTTAGATTTAATAATATTCTCAATGCCTTTTTTTGACATATACAAACATTCGATATGTCTTTACAGTTTCCATACAGGACTATTCCATAACTTAAATATTGAACATGGCATTCCCAATCCATACAACTATCTAGAAACATACCTAAGGACTTTACACTGTTCATAACCTGTACTTCATAACCATTTATAGTCAGTTTCTGCGGTTCTACTAATCTACAATTAGTTTTAAAAATTGTAACATTTGTTTTTGAATTATTTAATATAAGTTTATTTTTTGTAAACCAGTCACCAACCAATATCGTAAACTGAGCACGAATTATTACCTTTTAACCATTTTAGAGACAAACAAATAAGCGAGCCTTGATAAGATTTTTTGGCAATAAAAGCCGCTAAACCGGTGAAGACAAGTTCTGACAAAGCAAAAAGAAAGGAAAATATGCCTCGATATTTTATTTGACAATTGAACATATGAACAGTAATAGAGAACTTATGCAGTGCACAATACACTTATTTATAATAATAAGTAAAAAGTGGTTTTGGTTTTTAATTACAAAAATATTTAATACCTACCTGTTGGGCATTAGTTATTATTGAAAATAATATATTAAATTTTTGCTGAAGGATATATGCAAAAAATTTAATTTCTTAATTTTTCTTAATATGAATAAAAATCTACATATATATCTACTTGTAAAATACAGGATGTTCTCAAAGTTGAGTCATTTATTTTAACAGCTTGTAGAACTCTTAAAGAGAAATCGATTTACCAAAAATCATTTATACAAAATTTGGCAAACAATGATATTATTCACAATTAATTAAAAAATTTAAAAACTGTAATACAATTCTTATTTCTTGATATTTTGCACCACTGCATTGTAAAAATTTTATTGACTACTGATCAGGGGCGGATCCAGCCTCTCCCTTTGGGGGGGGGGGGCGGTGATATCACAAAAGTACAGTATAGCAAGAAAAACAAGTTGTCAACGGGGGGGGGGGGGGGGTGCAAGCACATACTCATTCCTAATATAAAAGGCAGAATGGGTTCTATTTTCCTGAACTCAAAGCTTTTGGGAGGGGGGGGGGGCGATCGCAAGCATACAGACTCCTATACTCTATTCAGGAACTAGAGAGTAATAAAACTGTTACCGAAGCCTCTAACGTACCTGCTCCAGTGCCGCAGGTAACTGAGAACTGCCGTAAATCTAATTATATTTCATTATATTTAAATATATTTTATAAATTTACTGCAACATAGAATTTCTGATAGCTTAATTTAATTTCTGTCAGTGAGCAAAGTACAACTTACAGTTTTTTCTTAGTGATTTATCTTGTTTGCGCTTGTTTTTATATATTATTTGAGATTAGTGAGGTACCCAAAAGATGTGGCTTTCACCTCTATATTTATTCCAAAATCGTTAAACCAGGGCATTTTTTCCTCAACGAAAAACTTTTACGATGAATGTTTATGATGCCTTAAGATATCAATCTCTAGATAATAATGTTAAAAGCTCTATTGAGATATGTTCCAACATGACAGGAGTTGGAAAATCTATTATGTACCGAATACTGAAGGAGAAAAAACGACTGGAATTGTTAGTATTCCCAAGCCACATTCGATCACAGGCAAACGAAAAACCTCGTTGGAAGAAGAGATGAAACCTGCAATTAAAGGGGTTGTATATACACTTTATTATGAGAAGCAGATCTCAACCATCTACAAAATTCTAACTAAAATCATTGAAGATCGCGATTTACATGAAATTAAAAGAACTGATCTCTGGAAATTGCTCAGAGAACTTAATTTTTGCTGGGAAAAACCAGATAGAAAATCTGTTCTTATAAATCGTCCGGAAACTGTCCGTTGGAGACGTAAATATCTCTCTCAAGTAAAAGGTAGAGTTGCTAGAAATAACACAATTAATAAAATTAGTAATTTAATTAAACTTTTGAAAGATTTTTACTGCGGAAAATTGGGAAAAATCCATATAATAAAAGAATAAAACAAAAGGTGAGAACTCGATCTCATAATCGGTGAGATAGAGGAACCAATTATAATTAATTTTAGCGAAGATAGTTTCACTGACTGATTAGGAATTAGATACGTAATGTTTACTAGTAAACACAATTTATTATTTAAATTTTTGTTTTTGTTGTAATTTATTGTTTAATGTTGTTCATATGTTTTTTTTATTTTTTATATATTTTTATTTTAGTGTGTCCCACTCTTTAATTTTATATATTTTTATTATTGTGTTTGTGTCTTTTTCTTAAGCGTGTAGAATTAACATGTTTATCTTATTTTTTTGGGGCTATCGTATTTCCATATAATAAATTAAATTAAGATATCAGTATAATAGAAATAAAAATAAGTAGGTCTAATTTTAATTACAACATAAAAAAAAGTAATTACATTTGAATCCATTTTTAGTGTTTAATTGTAATTCTGCAGGTGGTTTAAGAAATAAATAAACTGAAACGTCAAATACCCTAAAAATGTTTTTAATTAATAATAAAATGACCGATAGCCCCAAAAATATTTTATTATTATATGGACGAATTTATTTTTTTATATATGTTTAACTTTTTGTATTTTTGACAATGGATATTTTGTAAGTATTTAAATTATAACTTAGAATTTTTTGAGAGATCAATCCTACGTTTTAGTCTATTATTATAGACCGGTATTTTTGATTATAAAATTTCTAACCCATTCCTATGAAAAATATATGTGTCTAACAAATTTTGCTAAAAACACCGGACTAAAGAACACAGGTAGTTTGCGTAGAGAAAAAGGGTAAGAAATGGTTTATTACTCTCTCTAGTTCTTGAATAACTATAGTATAAGAGAAAAAATCGGGTCCATTTTCCTAAACTCAAAGCTCTTGGGGGGGGGCGATCGCCCCCCCCCCGCGCCCCCCCCCCTTGGATCCGCGCCTGCTACTGATACTGGGTATGCCTATTTTTATATGTAATTGTTACATAGTTTTGACTGCAAAGAATTGTGTTCAAATCTATTTTATGTCGGTATTTATTTTATTGATCATTTAATAATGAATTTTAAATTGTAATTTTTCCAATATAATAACGTAATAAAAGATTGTTCAAGTCCAGTCATGTCCCCTGACATACTGCGCAAGTACAGTATAGCCCCTTTAATGGAAGTACAGCTTTACATACCGGACCGAATTTATTTTACGGTATTCCCCTTTCTTTTACCCCCTCCAACTTCCTTGCGTTAACCGAACAAATGGTAACAATTTTGAGCGCTTTTAGTGTCGTAAACAACGTTTTTACAATGCAGTGGTTGAAAATATCATGAAATAAAGTTTGTAAATTTTTCAAATAATTATTGATAATTTCTTTATTTATCAACTTTTATATAAACGATTTTTGGTAAATCGATTTGTCTTTATGAATTCTACAAGCTGTTAAAATGACTCAACATTGAATAACATGTATAAGCTTGGTATACAGTAATAAAAATATAAATTTTAAAACAATATTCACTGAATACTATTTACGTACATAATTTAAACTCAATAATAAAAAATAAAAATTTATAAATATTGTTAAATCCTCGTGAATTACTCCCAATGAGTTTTTATGTTGAAGTCTCAAAAAGAAATTAAAAAAATCATGATTTTTTAAATTAATTCAATGATTTTTGATTAAAAAAAATTAATTAAAACAACCCTGGGTAAAAATGTGACACACTGTATAAAAACCCTTTTCTATTTCTAGTATAACATTGAATTGTATCGATAAGAAAAAAAATGAAAAAGATTCAGTGTTGAAATGTTCAGAATGCAAATACCAAACAACTAATAGAAGAAATTTTAATTGCCACATTAACAAACATAAAAATCTTTTCACTTTTAAATGTAACCAGTGTGATTTTCAAACTCTTTGGAGGAATAGCATGACAAAACATCTTCTTAGACACAGAATTCCAGAGGAAGTTCCAAGTTTTAGATGCACTCAGTGTGATTATCGAACGGTCGTCAAAGATTATTTGTACAAGCATCTGATTGTTCATAAAAATCCGCATGTCGATGATTTGTTCAAATGTGCCCATTGCTGTTATCAAACAAATAACAGGTTGGTACTATCAAAAAATTAAAATCATACTTCCTTAGATTTTAAAACCATATATTGTATTGATTTGGATGAATGATCGTTGCTGAGAAGAAATAGCAAAAACTGACACAGCACGACGTGAAATTTGTACACTGAATAAGAATAGTTATTTCTTTTAGATTTTAGGTCTCTGAATTAGAATCCGGCCTGAGAATTGTTCCATCACATCAGGTTTTTGAAATATCCTAACGTAAAAGTGTAAAAAACGCGAATATAGCCTATATTTGAGGTTATATATCATCGTGATATTTTTTTTCTCTAAAAACTACAAATAGCATCTTGAGTTTTGTTGTGATCATGTCTCCTCTGCTGTTAAAAACATATAATCACAATCTTACCGGTGGTGGACACCGGTATCTTTCCCAGACATCCTTCATGTACTTTCCATAAACTTGGACTTCCATTTAAGTCCAGTTTTGCCGGAAAGCGGTGGTAAGATGTTAAGTTCCACAACAGTTTGTACAAATACCTTTCATTTTTTTCGAGATATTCAATTTTGAAAAGTTCAAATTGCATGAATTTTTCAAATTTTGAAAACCTTAACCTGTCGTGACCGATAGCGATAATTCTGATAAACCATGGATATTTTAAGGCTATCAAAGCATCGTTAATCCAAATTTATCATTAGTTTTGCAAAATAAATTATTGCACAATTCATAATTTTTTTATATTGCATTTTAAATACGTTCAAAGGAGTCGTTATCATTATTACGATATATTTTGTTATAAATAAAGTATTAAATAACAAATTTTGCAATTTAAATATAAACTCTTTAACGATATGCATTTGTAGACTTTGCATTTGTAGAATCTCGCTTTGGGAATTCTGAATATACATTTTTAATTATTTTCTAATGATCGTTTGAGAGTTTTTTAAATTTCAAAATCAATTCTTTATGATTTTGTTTACAACAAAATATGAAGGGTGTCCGGTAAGTACCTCCTAATTTCTCGGGAGCATACAGCGGAGTTCAAAATAATCATTCTTCATCTTAGAAAAAAAACTCCTTAAGTGCCCCTTACCGGAGATACAACTATGAACACAATAGTGTAATAATTTTGTATGTCTATAATCTTAAATTTACTTGAAATTTGCGAGACATTCAACTTTTTAAGGATATTTTAATCAAAAATTAGAAAATACTGAAAATAACTGAGTACCACCTAATTAACATTTCAACTGTTTTTTCAAAAAAATTAAACATTTTGAAGAAACGGTTTGTCAACATATTGCTTTTTTTAATGACTAGTTATTTTTAACAACCAAAAATATAAAAAAAAATTTGTTCAATTTTTACGACCGACCCCAATAGTATCGCAGACATCCACAGAACACAATCGGTTGACACGAATTGGATCAGTAGGGCGAGGTTATAAAGTAATACTGTCATTTTATCTCTTTCTACTATTCGTTTCGTTCAACTACTTATGTCGATGAAATTTCGGAAAGGTATTCAAATTGTTTCAAACCTTGTCAGTTGGAGGTAAACGATTACGTTTATTCACTATAATTTTTCAGTGGCGACAGCGTATTCACTGTTGTTATAACTTCACTTTACCCAAAATTGCGCATAACATGGTCCGGACATTTTCTGTTTATTAGACGATCAGTACAGTTACTTTAATATGTGCCTGACCGATGAAAACCCGCACGCTATAATTCAAAACAAACACCAACAAAGGTTTATTGTAAATGTGTGGGCTGGCATCATCGGAAACAACCTTATATGTCCATTTGTTTTGAAATGATGACTCAGTGGTGAGCTTTATTTACAATTTTTGCAGAAAAGTTTAAATAATTTATTGGAAAACGTACCTCTTGATAGAAGAATGCAAATGTAGTACATGCATGATGATGCTCAACCTGTACTTGATAATATCTGTGCTGGAAATTATCAGCATAACATCTTCTTGCCTTCGAAGTGTGAGACAGCGCTTCCCCATAAATTAAAGCACATCAGCACACCCTGTATATTTTATTTTTACCTTGTGTTTAGCATTAGTAACTTTTGTGTTTTTCGTATAAAAATCCTCGAAAACCGGCAGTTTTATCGAGTACCTTTTTTGAAGAGGAATGACCAAAGTATTTAAAAAATCAGTTTTCAGCTCTGTAAAATGATACCTATCAAAAATTAGGCCCAACGGGTGTGGCTACGAAACATCTACTATAGTATGGTTTAATGAATCTTGATGGCCTCTATTTAATATTAAAATTTCATTAAATTATACAAGTCGGTTCAAAACTTAGAGCCGATAAGGTACCCATTTAGGGCTCTGTTTCTCCGTTAAGGGGCACTTTAGGAATACTTTTTTCTATGACGAAGTAGGGTTATTTTGATTTCCCCTGTATGTTCTTGAGAAATTAGGTTGTACTTACCGGACACCCTGTATCGTAATACCGATAACGACTTCTTTAAACGTATTTATTTTAAAATGCAATACAAGCATTTATTTAAAAAATAATGAATTTTGCAATAATTTGTTTACACAAATTTATTTTGCAAAACTAATAATAAATTTGGATTGGGTAATGCTTTGATTGCCTTAAAACCTTATTGGTCATGAAAGTGAAGGTTTTCAAAACTTGAAAAATTCATACAATTTGAAATTTTCAAAATTGACTATTATGAAGAAAAAAAAGCTATTTTTACAAACTTAACGGCATTTGAATGAATAAGACTTAAATCACAATAATTCTCTCAGTTTCAAAATCTTTCGAAAACCCACCCAAACAGACCACATAATTCCATCTAATTCTAACCACCCCTTACAACATAAAATGGCCTCAATAAACTGCTATGTTAATAGATTGCTCAACATTCCCATGTCAGCGGAGGATTACAACAACGAGGTCAATATTCTGAAGCAAATTGCCGTAAACAATGGGTATGAGCATACAGTCATCGACAAATATATAGAAAAAATTAAAAGCAAGAAAGAATCCCAAGAGGCTTACAGCTCGACTCCTTACAGTGAAAGTCAGCAAGGAAAATTTTTCTCACTCTCGTACTTAGGTCACTTCTCTAATAAAATAGCACGGACTCTAACAAACCACACTCAAAATGTGAAGATTTCATTTAAGAGTGTAAATCAACTCAGTTCCCATCTGGTCAATAACAAACAATTGATATCTCATATTCAAAAAAGTGGGGTCTATCAACTTTCTTGCCCAGACTGCCCTTCAACGTATATAGGGAAAACTATTAGACCATTAGCAGTCCGAATTAGAGAACATATTAACAAACCTCAGGCCTCTGTGTTTGGTCACCATATTCGTTTTACCAAACACAGTTTCTCTCCTACTCATAATAGTAAAATCTTATACCACTCCAGGGGTAATAACTAAAACCTTGGATTACAGAGAGGATCTTGAAATATGCAGGGAGATAAAGAGAAACCCCGATCATTGCCTCAATGTAAGAATGAACAACGTAAATGACCGCAACCCCATTTTCAAACTTTTTCCTTAAATCATTAAACAATTTAAATGTTTGGGAGCTGTGATTGCGTGGGGTGCAATCTTATAATAATTTTGATCATCTTTTTCAGTTTCAGACACTTCATTCTAAATATATTAATAGTTAACACATTTCAACAAATTTTAACTACGCCTATGTTCGTGTAATTTGTTGCTTTTTTACAAAAATGGAAATTATTTCACGCCACTGAACCCAAGTGTTCGAAATAGATCATAGAATGGCCGATAACAGTAACGCTATAGATTAATAAACTTTTAATGCTCTTTCTTTCTGCCCTTTTTCCCCTTTTTTGCTCTTTTTGCTCATTGTCAATGAATTATTGATTTTAAATACAATTGACAGGAAATTCAAAAATGAAAAGTCACAGAAAATCTCTACTCAGGCTTTCACATACTTGTATGTAGTTTTAGTTTTTGGAAAGTTTTATTGTTGTATTATGCTATGACTGTGTGTGGCATAACCTCACCCTTTTCGATTGTTATTGAAAAGGTTTATTGTTTTAATAATGTCAATGTGCACAGTGTGTTGAATGTTCTGGTTTTAATTAGTTTTAAAAGTTTCTAAAAATTTTTTTAATTGTGTACATCTTGTTCTGTGTGGGGGCTACGCTCGCGACTTTTCTCAAATTGGCAGGGTTGAGGTGTGCCCTTTGACAAGTGAGTGTGGTTGGTGAGTACTGAGTAAACTTATTTGCTGACCATATTCTCTTGTTTCCAGGGTCTGAGCCCTGAGGATGGTCCGATAGAGAGACCGAAAGCAGTTGGCCGATTGTAATAATTTCAAATATACACTGAAATACAAAATCCGTCAATTTCTTGAATAAGACTTATACTTTAAGATACTAAGAATAGTTTTTGGAGAGAAAAAAATGTCGCGATAATACACAATCTCAAATCACGTTTTTTGCACTTTTAGATTAGAATATTTCAAAAACCTGATGCGATGGAGCAATTTTGAGGCCGGATTCTAAATCAGCGACCCAAAATCTACAAGGAGTGACTATTCTTATTCAATATACAAATTTCACGTCGTGCTATGCAGCCAGGTCATCATATTCAACAAGGCCCTAGACACTTTTCTAACATTTTGCAAATATTCTAGGTATTTTTATTTTCAGAGGTCATTTGATCAAGCACGTCCTCAAGCACAAATCTCTCGACGAAGTTGTAAATTTCAAGTGTGATCAGTGTGAATACCGAGCAACACATAAAGAAAAATTGAGAAAGCATTATCTTGTCCATAAAAATCTCAATGAAGTCACCATGTATGAATGTGATTTGTGTAGTTATCAAACGAATAGAAAAAGTAATTTGAAGCCGCACATCCTTCGGCATCACAATCGAGAGGATATTGAGATGTTTAAGTGTTATCATTGTAATTACGAAACTATTCAGAAAGGTAGTTTGAAAAGACACCTGTTGCGACGTCATATAAATAAAAAAGGTAGTTAGGGTTACTTGAATATGTATTTATTTATTTATTTATTCAACACAAACTCTACAGATTCATTAGATACCTAATTATAGAGTTACACGTTCACACATACATGCACACAAACAGACACATACACACACACACGCACAAAAGATAGTGTAATAAAGAAAAATGAATTACATTATTTCCATTAGCTTACGTTTTAGTTGTTTATAACTTATTCTAAAAATATCTACTTCACTTTGAACATCGTTAGCCAATTTACAAATCATATTGACTGGAGCGTTAGTACAATAATTGGTACGATGGTTTTTTAAATAAAAAGTCAATGTATTTCTTGTCCTATATGTAGGGATATTAAAATTCACCTGAGCGAAAAGATTCATATCGTCAATTCTATTGTGAATTATTTTATACAAAAAATAAGAGAGGCTATATTCCTACGCTTTTTCAAACTTAACAAATTATATTTACATTTAAGTTCATCTTTGCTTACAGTTAAGTCATATACACCTGTTTCCCTGTAATAAAGATGCCTTAAACATTTATTTTGGATTCTTTCAATGGCGTATTTATGAGTATTATAGTACGGACTCCATATTAAATTAGCATACTCTAAAATGCTCCTAACGTAAAATATATACAGTTGTTTTATACAGTTTACATCACTGAAATCTCTACAGTTTCTGACTATAAATCCATACATACTAGATGTTTTTTTTGTTATATTACAAAAATGTGACTTAAAAGAAATATGACTCCAAGATCTCGCATTTCTCCAACCCGTTCTAAAATTGAATTCTCCATTACATAATTAAAGTGGAAGATATTCCTTTTTCTACTAAAGCTAAGTACAAAACATTTAGAAACATTAAATGTGAGTTTGTTTACATAAGACCATTCAACAATTCTTTTTAAATCTTCCTGAAGTTGGATACCATCGTTTACGTTCCTTACCACGGAATATGGTTTTAGGTCATCAGCAAAGAGAAGAACATTATTGTTATTAATTATTTTTGATAAACTATCAATAAAAATAAAGAACCGAAGTTGGAGCCCTGCGGTATCCCAGAGGTAGTCATTAAGGATTCTGAAGTATAACCTCTTATTACTACTGT
The DNA here is from genome assembly GCA_034092305.1 of Diaprepes abbreviatus. NCBI lineage: Eukaryota > Metazoa > Arthropoda > Insecta > Coleoptera > Curculionidae > Diaprepes > Diaprepes abbreviatus. The sequence continues at coordinate 363,229 of JASJET010000040.1, forward strand.
CTGCTTTCTACAATGCAAGTATGATTGAAAGAATTTAATTAATTCAAGGTGAAGACCAAATTCATTATATAATTTTTCCAACAGTAATGCGTGCGAGACCTTATCAAAAGCCTTTGCGAAATCTGTATATATTACATCGACTTGTGCTTTATTTTCCAAATGTTCTGCTATATATTGAGTTATGTTACATAAATTACTGACAGTTGACCTATTTTTCATAAAATCATGCTGAAATACTGAAATCTTTTGTGAAACAGAATTATAAAGGTATTTATAAATGATTGATTCGAAAATTTTTGCAAAAGTCGATAATATAGCTATAGGTCTATAATTTTGTATATCTGTTTTGTCACCTTTTTTAAAGATGGGACATATTTTAACTTCCTTCCATATTCGTGGAAACGAACTTGTAAGTAATGAAAAATTATATAACAGTGTGAGAGGATATACTAAAAAATCAATCATACCTTTTACAATGTATGAAGGAATATTATCTGGCCCTACAGACCTGTTAATTTTAAGGCTCCTGACAGCCTCACACACATCACTACTGCCTACAGAAGTAAGGGATATTACCTCGGACATACGATGATTTTCAGAAAAACAAGTATTTAATATATTTACATTATCATATACAGAACTAAAATATTTTGCAAATGCATTTGAGATAGACTGGTCACTGGTATATTCTACTTGATCTAAATACATTTTATTTGGTATGGCAACATTACCTTTTTTGTTTTTCATGTACTGCCAGAATGCTTTTGAGTCCCTACTAATATCTTGTTGAACTTTTCTAAGGTACGAAATGTAAGATATTTTAATATCGCGTTTTAATTTTGCTCTAAGTTTGATAAACTCTCTTTTCACTTCAATTATTCTAGCTTTTTTGCTTCTAATTCTTAATTTATCTTTTTTCTTAATGTTATTTATGATATCTTTTGTGAACCAAATAGGATATTCCTTTTTTCTTTTACTTTTTGGAACACAAATATTGAATATTTGAGATATTTTGTTGTAAAAATATTCTAGTGCAATATTAATGTCATTAAAAGATTTTAACTCATTCCAGCATGTATTTTGAAACAGCCTATACATTAAATTAAAGTTTGCCTTTCTAAAATTGTAATTATTAATTTTGTTAACTGATAAAGTTTTCTGTTTGTATGCTTTCAATTGTGCTTCAATGACAAGAGATGGATGATGTGGATCCTCGTCAACAAATACATTTTATTTTCGAATTCGAAGGTTTTCACGGATGTGGTATGTGATTGTAGGTTTTCGGTTTCCCGTGTGAATTGTGAAAATCCAGGTACGTGGCTGGAGAAATGCTGATGTTTGGATGAAATATCATTCATCTTTTTCAAAGCGACGTGGTTTGCAGACTGGAGACCGACTGATGCTTGCGACTTCGATGCAGCTGGTTTTGTGTACTCGCTGTAATATATGAGTAATTCCCGCTAATTTTTAAAATTCAAGGTACTGATGCATTGCTTAGCCAATTTAAACAGCACATTTTTGAAAAACTACCAGTCTTAGTTACGATTTAAAAGGCTCATAACTTTTTTATGAATCAATTTTCAGATGAGTCTTTTGAATACAATGACATTAAATGCTGACTTTTCACATAACCGCAGTGAGTACTGCATAAGAAAATAATTATTTTACCTCATAAACTGAAAGACGATTGTTCTAGGAGCCTGAAATTCATATTGTAACGAACTTTATAGCGTTATACATTTCATAATATTAGTTTGTGTTTGTAGTTTTATTTTCTACGAGTTTATAATTTATTTATTTAATTTTACCTTTTGTTAATTTCCTCATGATACGCTGACTTTTCATTAAGTTCTATTTCCTTATTTTGAACACGGAACGCCTATGACAGAAGGTCTAGAAATCTCCAGATTACTCCTTTTTCTCATTTTAAGGTTTATTGTAAATGTGTGGGCAGGTATGTATCGTCCGAAATAACCTTATAGGTCCATTTGTTTTGGAGGGAAGATTAGATGATGGTGAGATTTATTTACAATTTTTGCAAACGTACCTCTTGATAGAAGAATGCAGATGTGGAACTGCATAATGTTGCTCCACCTCATTTTAACAGTATAGTACGTCAACATTTAAGTAACGGTTTTAGATGAATAGGTCGAGGTGGGCCTGTTTTATGGTCACCAAGGTCTCCAGACTTACATCCCTTAGACTTTTACTTCTGGGGACATCTAAAAGAACTAGTTTATATAACACCAGTAAATATTAGAGAAGAACTATTAGCGAGAATAGCAACAACATTCTAACGAAGTCCGTATTAATGCCGGATTATTATTTGCAGTACAGCAGGAAAATATTCGAAGAATAAGAAAATGTATTGAAATATGGGAGCCCATATTGAACATTTGCCAAAATAGCATTTAAACATTTTCACTATTTCTGCATTTTAATAACCTTCGAAAGGTTTCTATTCTTGACAATGTCTGAGCTGGAAATATTTCAGCATAATATCTTCTTACCTTCGAAGAGTGAGACAGCGCTTCCTTGCAAATTAAAGCACATCAGCACACCCTGCGTATTTCATTTTTACCTTTCTGTGTTTAGCATTAGTACCTTTTGAGCTTTTCGGATAATAACCGATTTATTTCGAAAACCGCCATTTTTATCGAAATAAATTAAGAGTACCTTTTTTGAAGAGAAATGACCAAAGTATTTAAAAAATCAGTTTTCAACTCTAGAAAATGACACCTCAAAGATTAGACCCAACGATGTGACTGCAAGTCCGTTCCTGACTTTTCGAGTGATCTAAAACATCTGTAGTATGGTTTAATGTGTCTTTATGGTCTCTACAAAATATTAAAACTTCATTAAATTATACAAGTCGGTTCAAAACTTAGAGTCGATGAGGTAAATCGCTGGGTACCCCTTTAGGGCTCTGTATCTCCGTTAAGGGACAATTTAGAAATTTTGTTTATGACAAAGTAGAGTTATATGTATGCTCCCGAGAAATTAGGAGGTTCTTACCGGACACCCTGTATATTACTCTACTTTTTTCTGAAGTCGGTTAAGAATAGTAGAAAATATCGCTGTGCTGCACCTATTTATTAAGATTTGAAATGCTTTTTAAGTTTGTGAAAATGCGAACCTACCTTTATTTCACATCGCTATTTGTCATATCTGAATTTGCCCTTAGTATTTTGACCGGTCTAATTTATCGCTACTTTTTACTAATTGTTAATGCTCATTATTTTTTCTATTGAAATAACAAAGGGTAAAAATTTGCAAAGCGTGAAAAGCATGAAAAAATTTTTTTTTTGAAAAAAATTTTATACTCACCCCCTATTTCGAGGTCGTAGAACACGATTCTGGCCTTGATTTTTCACTATTTTTCCTCACTTTCCCGGAAAACTCAAAAAAAAAAAGCGTCACTTCACAAAGCACTTTCTTTTCAGTTAAAAACCGAATTTACGTATTTATTTTCAATGGAACTAGTTAAAAAATATTGTAGGTAATATATTTCAATTATTTTTTCCCAAATTTTATCAAACCAATTTAGAAAAACTTATATTTCCCGCGAAAAATCAAAAACACGTCTCAGAAACGTCATCAGCGGTCAGACTATCTAAACTGGCCGCCGAATCACGTAAAAAGGTGCAACGTTGCCAGATGTATTTTTTTTTCATAATATAAACTATAAGATTTGTCCTCCTCAGTCAACAACATAGTTTAATTTTTTTTTATATTCAGAATAGTTTCTAAGTAAAAATAATCTTAACCCTTCAAAATTTTTTATTGTTTTTGGTTAAGATAGGTTGGTTCGGGTTTAGCTTGATTTTGGTTAATTTGGAAAACTGAAACTAACCTGAACTAATCTAAATTAATCCAGATTTAAAGTGTCCTGGTATAAACTTTAAAATTTACCCATTACAGTTAACAACATAACGTTTGTAACGTATAAAAAAGGGGAAAAATGAATCTTGACCTTCCAAAATTTTTGGTTAGTTCAGATAATTACAGGTTAACATTAGTCTTAGTTACTTTAAAAAACTAAAATTAACCTGAACTAACCTGACCTAGATTTATTAATTAAAAAATGTTATTGTCCAGCAGAGACCACGTGGAGGCGGGACAAGCTCTGCCAGGAAAGGATATTGGGGAAGGTCAGAGTTAGTAAGGAGGGGGGTGGTTTAGTGCTGCAAAAAAAATATGGTTAGTAAAATTATAATTCCAAAATATAAATAAAATGAATTAGGATTATAAATTCGATGGGAAAAGGGTATTGTTAGGTGCCAAATGAATAGAGGAAAAAGGCGGCATAAAGAAATATGCAATAAAAGAAAATTATTAATGTTTTTCCTCATAATCTTAAAAGGGAGGGGGGTAAACTTGTCCCACGTATTTAAAAAAATCATGGAACATGTTTTTGTGATTGGTATATTTCTTCCGAAACAAATGTTCCGCCAAGTAGCCGGGGAAGTGTTCTTCGCACCGACCAAATCGCGGAACATTTCCACGTAAATCCCTCCAAGCCCTTTCAATATTTTGAGTGTGAGCTCCACTGTCAGGATCTACGAAATTCTGTGAATGATTCACAGTCAGGTGTTGGAAACCTTCGTCTGCTAAGCAGTCGTAAGCTTTCCAACAATCTGATATGATCGTAGTTCCTGGTAGTATCCAATTTCGGATGACTTCCAAAAGAGTCTCTTTTGATCGTTCGGCAACGGGAACAAGAAAGAGCCTCTTTGTTTCCCGTTCTATCCCTCCGAAAATCCACTGACCGTCAATAATTCTTCCCCTATTATATTTCCTTTTACCCATCTTACATTCATCTATCTCAACAATTTTTCCTTCCCCGCCCAATTTTTCTGAATTTTCCATAATTGTAACTAGGCAAACTTCTCTGCAAAAATTTGCCCAATTAACAACCGTTTCAGAGCTTAATCCTACTTCATTTATTAGCCACTCCTGTTTGGGCTTCACTGCAATCCACCAAAATACAAACTCACAAACTTTAGTCCACGGTAATTTTGCATTTTCAAAAAATGTCCCCTTTTTTGTCCCGACCGTAAAAGGACATTTTTTCCGTTTCAAATTGTTTTCGCCGACTAGAATGGATTTGGTACAGCGATACCGAAAACCATAAAGTTTGCAAGGTACATTGCAATTGGGACAAACAGGAGTGGTTAATGTAAAAACGCCATGTACCTTAAGAAAATTCCTTAGGCGATCTTCATTTTCTAAAAGCTTTAGAATTTCTTTCAAAGAAAAAGAACACCCGGAACACAATTCTTGCCCTTCTTCTTGCATTTTTTTTTCACGCGACACTTTCTACTAACAGACATAAGCAATATGATCAATTCCTATTATCCGCTTAAAACTACTGGTATTTGGAGGGAAAGAAAAAAAAGCAACTATAATCCTTAAAACCTTTAATATTTAGAGTCAAAATCGCACATCAAAGTAACGGTATTTGGAGGGAGACAAACAAAAGTAACTATAATCCTTAAAACCTTTAATATTTAGAGTCAAAATCGCATATCAAAGTACCGATATTTGGAGGGAGACAAACAAAAGCAACTATAATCCTTAAAACCTTTAATATTTAGAGTCAAAATCGCACATCGAAGGCATAGACATTCAGTACTTCAATAATCAAAGGAAAGGGAAAAATTCTTTTTGGAACCTTTTCTTTCCAATTCAAACAGAAAGAGAAGAATATATAAAGAAATCGTTTTTGCAATCTGGCAACATCGCCGACTTCAACAGTACGCCATCTTCAGCGAACTGTGCAAACTATTATTTGTCATTAGGCGGTATTTTCTTTTGATTTTGTTGTGATTTTTGTCGTGATAATTTTTCGTATTTTTTCGCTAAAAAAAGTGCATATTTTTGAATTTTTGTATAATAGAGAAGCTTCTATCACTGTGAAATTCGTTGTTATAACAAAAGTTTAACGATTTAGTGAAAAAAAATGAACCTAAAGTGAAAAGTTATTTTCCCTCATTTCCGCAAAATTGAGGAAAAATTTTGGAAAACCGAGGTCAGAATCGTGTTCTACGACCTCGAAATAGGGGGTATGTATCAAAATTTTTTCAAAAAAACGTCGTTTTCCTATCATTTCACTCTTTACGAATTTTTTCCTAACAAAGATACTATTTATATTTACACGTACCTCCCGAGGATTATATTTTTTAATTAACTAACCTGAATACAGAAATTGTTTCCTCTCATAACGTCGGCGCAAAGTTTAAGTACAGCCCTGGATTTTTAAGTTGACAGCAATATAAACAAGCGTTCACAGATTGCACATTTCGTTTTTTTACTGAGCTGATTTGTATTGTCATTTAAAAAGACCTTTTTTTTAAATAAATTATTGTTTGCCCACTAAATTAAAAATTTAAGTAAATTTGTTAATTAAATTAACCTATTGACATCACTTTTAAGAGAAACATGATTTTTGTAAATTAGATGAAGGTACAAAGCTTAAATAATTCAAAATTGAAATAACATGGAACAACCAGAAGCAATCATTAGTGAATTAACCCATACGATTGAAATTAAGGATGAACCGGATGATGACTACCCTGACGTTAAAAGTGCTAAAACCGATAGTGAGGAATCAAAATTTGATTTTCCAGACTTCGTTGTTCCTTCAGATTTTTGTGAAACAGAGCTAGGACCAGATCAGAGGTATGCGCATTTTTTTTACCACAATTGGAATTCTGTCTCTAAGGTTTACATTGAGTTTAATTATCTTAAAACTTCCTTTTTTACAGGTTATGAGGACATGAAAGTCAAATTTTTGTAGTTTTCAAGTGCAGATCATAAATAATTTTGGAATCATTTTTCTTCATTTATTTATTTATCCATACATGGGACAGGTCCATTCGCACAAAAGTACTAAATATCAATAATCACCGTCTATAGTTAAAATGTAGATTAAAGAAAACTCAAATAATAAACAAACAATTAACCAATCACAATTTAGAGAAGTTTCATATAGATTTGTCACAAATATATAAATTCAGGCAATCAGTTGTAAAGTTCTTTTAAAACAAACTTTAATCTATTTAGAGAAATATTAAATAAGTCCCTACGAAACGCGTTTGCATTTGTCATAATACCGTTGACTGGCGAATTTTCTCCATACATTGTTCGATGTTGCCTCAACTGGAATATTTTACATTCTCTCAGCTGTCTAGGTAGAACATATATTTGAAACAATTCAGTAAGTTCTGGGCTATTAATGAACCCATTCAGAATCTTGTAAGAAAACACAATATCATAATTTTCCCTATTTTTTGCTATACTATTCAAATTTAACTTCAATTCTAAGCTTTTATAATTGATATTCTCCTTTAGTATATGTTTTTTAAAGACTATATAATGTATAAATTTCTTTTGAACTGAATCAAGCTTATTAATATAGACCTGAAAATAAGGACTCCACACACTGGTACAATTTTCCAAATGTGATCTTACAAGAGAGGTATAAAATATTTTGATAGCATTACATTATTAAAATCTCTAGGGTTCCTCATTGTTAAGGCAAGCAAGTTTAACACTCTCGATTTTATAATCGTTCAAACAAGAGTTATTCTCTTGAAAATTAGTTGACCTGGAAAATTGTATATATTTACATTATTCAACATCCAAAACCAATTTGTTTACACTACACTACCCAGAAAACCTATTAAGGTCGTTCTGTAAATTACACATCCTCAGCATTACATATTATTTTGAAAATTTTTGAGTCTATATATATATATATATATATATATATATATATATATATATATATATATATATATAATAATAATAATAGTGGAGCAAGATGGGCCCCCTGCGGTACACCAGAGGTAACAGTTATTAGCTTTGAAAAATAATTATTTATTCCTATCCAAGATATATGATTTCATCCACTGAAAAATGGACTCGTTATACCCATATCTAGACAATTTACATAACAAAACTTCATGATTCAATTTATCAAAAGCCTTTGAAAGATCTGTGTAAATGGAGTCAACAACTTCTTCCTAAGATTCTGTTATATATTCAGTATATGTTAGCAGATTTGTTACTATTGACCTCCCCTTACTAAAACCATACTGGCATGTTATAATTCTGTTTTGAAAAGTACTATCAACAAAGTCAGTTATAATTGATTCCATAATTCCGGGCATTAGGGAATGTTCCACTAGTTAAAGAATTATTAAAAATTAGCCATAGTGGTCTAGCTAGTGAAAAAGAACAGTTTGTTAGAAATTTGGGACGCAATCCATCTGGCCCGGGGTCCTTTCTTAATCAGTATTATCCAACTTTTCAAGAATATTAAAAAAAAAAAAATTTCTTAAAAGTTGAAACAATTATTTGTTCATAACAATCTTATCTCCACCGTGACGAACTTCTACCCTAAAAATTATTGTTCAGGGTCTCGACATACATAACAAAAAAATGGCTGGATCCGTATAAATTAAAGGAGCTATTGCGAACCCCCTGCCCCTACACTAGATAAAGTTGTTGACCTTTTATGCTTAGATGCAGAGATACTGGGAAGGATGCAATTAAAACCTTCCCTGTAGAATTAATCTTTGTGTACATGAAAACGGAGGTCATTTTGACCATTTACTTAAAGGTTAATTAAAAAACTAGATAAATAAAATTTTTCTGTTTTGGTTTGTTATTGAGTTTTTTGCTAACTTAACTAGTTAACGAGAAACCGTATAAAAGTATCGAATTTAGGATAACCTATTTATTGAAACTGTAAACAGATCTTGATTTCTCAACCTAAAGAAACCCCAGAATAACCAAATTTAGTTCAAATAATGCTATTGTTAAGATAAATATTTACAAAAAAGTTTTTAAAAAATTATAACGTTAACTCCCTGTATTCGAAAACTATCAACTTTTGAGCTAGATCCTTATATTTTAGTCTCGGGAATATGCGCTAGCGCTTTTTACAGTCCTATTAGAGACACCCTATATTTTAAAAGCACTAAAAATTTTTAAATTTATTTTATAGTAAAACTGCAAAGAAGAAAAAAGATAATAAAGACAGTGAAAAGAAGAGCAGCTACAAAAAACATATTATCAAAACTAAACAGGATAAAGAAGTGGGCACGTAAGTTATAAATTTGTTATTTAGGTTTAAAACATTCTAATAACTTGAATATTTTTACTTCCATCTGTGTAATGAAAAAAGATTGATTTCACCGAAAAATTTATTAATTATTATTAATTTATTATTGTTTGGTTTAGGCAACGTTACTTCACGTTTGCTGTCTGTTTCTGTGAGTTAAAGTTGATTTCTTTTTAATAACACCAGTGATGGAGACAATATCTATGAAGTGAAAAAAGGCATAATTAATGAAAAACCAGGGCTTAAATAACAAAAAGTAATTCTCTTTAAGATTTAAATAGAATGTCTGCGGTTAAAAATATACCCAAGCCAGTAAAAACCTATTTTGATAAAAACAGGAAAAAAAGTGTACCTGATAAAGATAGTGATACAAATATAAAAATTCTTGATTCTACAATGGAGAGTTTTAGCACGGACGATGTTATTTGCAACATAGACGAAACGGAAATCCAATCTAATGCTGGTGCTTTAGACGATAACTTAGACAATGACAGCCAGATTCACTAAGAAGATTTAAGATTTAAACCCGATCTAGTTGCCATGAAATTTAAATCTTATAGTGGACCAGTTTTGTTTTGTTTATGATATTGTTATATTTTATATTAGATATGTCAACAAATAAATGCTTACATAGGGATATTAAGGATCAGAACCTTGCGATATAGCCTTGAAATATTTAGGAGAAATAGTTTTATCTCGAAAACAAATAAAATTCTGAATTTTTGCCAGTTCAAGAAATGTTTTTTTATGCTCGTATTTTTAGGATCTAAAACTTGCTTGAGTTACTGTTGCATTTGTCAATTTAAGACCTTAGCTGTTGTTTTAGGGTGGTTTTAAATTAAACCGTGTTAGTGAATCAGGCTGTAAGAGTCAAAAGCTTTACAGATTTTAAACGAGGGCCTATATTTTATCATGCAGTGAATAAGTATACAATTTATGCCTTAAGCATGAAGTGTTAGCCCTTTAAAGAAAAGGTACTTGGAGAAACAAGCTGTGGCTGCTGGTGGGGGGGGGGGGGGAGCAGCTCGGAGCTCCGTTTTCTCGTGACGATATTAAGACAGCTGACGTTTCGGTGAAGTCTCATTCACAATTTTCAAAGCTCACTGTATGGCGTCTACGAGCGAACGAACGAAGTTCACATACAGCACATACACGGGATGCCCGAAAACTTCGATTACATATATATATATATATATATATATATATATATATATATATATATATATATATATATATATATATATATATATATATATATACATACATACATACATACAATTTTTTAATTTCTTGGGTATAGGTTTTTACTTCAATTGTGATATTAAAGGCTGTTTTACGTTTCGCCTGTCGTGGCAGGCTTTTTCAAAAACATTTTTCTATTATTTGCTTTTAGATTAAGTATTGTTTACAACCTACAAAAAGAGATAGACTTCAATTGAACATTGTTTTAAAATATTAAAATTAATTGACATCACTAACAATTAAAATCATAGTACAAAAACTGACGCCTGCGACTCTTCGCCCGTAGACGGCATACACTTGTGAGAATATCCGACATAACATATATATATATATATATATATATATATATATATATATATATATATATATATATATATATATAAATAAATAAATAAATAAATTAGGAAGTTTTTTCAACTTAATATGATGAGTATTATGTTTGGAAAAAGATGCAACTTCACAAATTAACATCCCTCTAGAGCTTTTTTTCCTGTTTTCAGCAATAACTTGAATTCCGGCAACAAAACAACACAGAAAACAAGTCCAATCCTCAAATGTAACCTATGCGATTACCAGACAACGATTAAACGGAATTTTAAAAGGCATCAGGACAGGCACAAAAACCCTAAAAACCCCACTTACAAATGTGAAGATTGTGATTTCCAAACGATTTGGCAAAATAACTTCAAAAAGCACATCCTCAAACACAAAAACCCGGACGAAGTGACGAATTTTCAATGTACTCATTGTCAGTATCGGACCATTCTCAAAGACAATTTGAAAAAGCACTTGGTTGTCCATAAAAATCCACGAGAAGATAATTTGTTTAAATGTGATCATTGCTATTATCAGACTATTCGCAGGTTAGTATTTTAATAATAAATATTAAATATATATATATATATATATATATATATATATATATATATATATATATATATATATATATATATATATATACCGGGTGTCAACGAATCTATTAGACAAGTCATAATTTCTAGAGTATTATGTGTATCAAAATGACAATTGGTACAGGTAAATGGTATGTGAAGGGGAGAGTTTTCGCATATTTTCCACTTTCCGGTCACTTCCGGTTTCACCGGAAATGGCCCCGGTATTGAATTCTTAAATAGAACTCCCTGTATATTTTAACATCTTTGGATTTCTGAGACAATTCTAGATCAGAATGTGACATTTTAAAAACTTTTTACATCTACTTCATTTTTTTTAGAGCCACTTTTAAAATTGCATCTAGGTGGCCATGATCGGACGCAAACGAATCTAACGGCCTTGGGTGTTGTCAAAAAAATACAATCGCAAAGTTTTCGTGACTAGTATGAAAGACAGGAATTGGATTAAAAATTTAACAAAATTAACAAAAAACTAACAAAATAAACTAATAACTTAGACGACGCACTTAACATATTTGAAAGTACAGTAACTGAATTTGTTAAAAAGTTTAGTGTAGTAAATGTTCAAAGTGCATTCCTTCTTTTTCACGACACATTTCAGCTCATTCAATTGTTTCTCTCAACACATTTTGTAGCATTTGGGGCGTTATACTTCTAAATGCCCGTAAAATTCTTTCGTTTAATATTTCAAGAGTAGCTGGGGCTGCTCCATAGTAAACCTTTTCTTTAACATATCCCCAGACAAAGAAATCGAGCACAGTAAGATCCGGTGAGCGGGCTGGCCACCGTACCGGACCATTGGTTGCAATAATTCGATTATTAAAATGCTCTATTAAATAATTAAGAACTTCTCTAGTATTGTGAGGCGGTGCTCCATCTCGTTGAAAGTAAATTCGCCGTAAAACTGCTAAAGGTATATCATTGAGATGATTTTCGATTTCATTTTGAAGAAAACCTAAGTATCTAACCCCTGTTAACTGACCTTGAAACAATATTGGCCCAATTATTCTGTTTCCAACGATACCAGCCCAGACATTGACGCCAAATCTTTCTTGAAAATTGCCCTCTCTCATTTCATGTTGATTTTGTTGGGCCCAGTACCGAGTATTTTGCTTATTGAACATACCATTATTTGTAAATCGGGATTCGTCGGAAAATAGAATAAAATCGATAAAATTTGGGTTAACTCTATGATTTTGAAGCAGTCAATCACAAAACACTACCCGTCTATCGCCATCCTCAGTATACAAATGTTGATGTAACTGATATTTAAATGCTCGATATCCATGCTTTTTCAGTATTTTTCTTGCTGATTCATAACTTATCTGCAGTTCTTGACTATTTTTTTTTAACAAAACTGTTTTATCAACCTCAACCATAGCAAGTACGTTAATCTCAGTCTCTTCATTTATGATAAACCTCTGTTCCGCCTCTTGATTTCCTATTTGCCTAAAACGAGTCTCGACATACGGAAAATACTGATGGGCTGGATGTTGCCGATTCGGATATCTATGAGCATACAAATCGGCAGCATTCCTTGAATTTCTATGACACTCTCCAAATATTAATAACATATCCACTTTTTCACTTTGAGTATACATTATTTTAACGAAAATTTAAACTAAACTTAACGAAAATTAAGAAACTTTTACTTCTGTTCTTAGAGCGTATGTCACTGTCATTATCTACTTAAGTGAGTGTTTTGTTTTCCAAAGAAGACTTGAAAAAAACAGTTGCAAATTATTATGCATCATGGCTGTCCATGGCGCACTTGTCATAAGTAAATAAATTATCCAGTATTTTGCTTAATAATATTTAATTTCTGTTCTTATGTCTATTCCAATCGCAAATAAATTAGTACCGTTAGATTCGTCAAAGAATGGTTTTTTCGAAAAGTATTTGTCAAAAAGGGGTCGCCATTTGAAAATTAATAGTTAGAAATGAAAACGTAATTTTGTCAACGGCACGAAATATTGCGGCCAAAATACGTGACTTTCAAAAAGTTTTACTTTTGGAATATATGAATCTAAAATAGTTACTTTTTAAAATTATTTTCGTATTATACAGCGTGTCCCAAAAGCTCTGAAAGTATCAAAGTTGTATTTTTTTTAATGGAACCTCCTGTATATTATTGCATTTTTGGATTCTCCAATCAAAATAAGTACCTATTTTAATAAGGTTTATAATACCTAAACCTTAAGGGTTTTTAAATAATTTGAATTTCGACAAAATCTAACCTAATTTTCATGTTTCAAATACTTGAAAAGTATTTCAGTTATGTACTCTAAATTTACATGAAGTGTAACAATAAATCATATTTTATATCCCAATTATAATCCACTTGCTATATTATACAGGGTGTCCAAAAATTAAAACTTATCAAATGAGAACTTTAAGTGGCTATATCTTGATTAATTTAAATAGAACGCTATGCTTTTTATCTTACCAGAAAATGTACCTTTTAAATACCTATCGAATGGTATAAGGGTGTTTTATATCTAAGTCTTCGCATTTTCACAGAATATACCAAATGATCGTTTTCTGCACCATTTTGTTTTTTGATTAGATGTTCTAATGTATCGAGTTGTCTATGGCATTTAGAAACGTCAGATAATTCATTTAAACTGTCAGTTTAGTCTGCAAAGCCTGTTGCTATAATAACGGTATTATTTTTTGTATCTGTGAAACTTCATTTATTGAATTGAACTATTTGAATATTGTTGTGTTATTGCTTTGTCAAAATGAAGATTTATCCAAAGGAAGAGCATATTGATATGAGTTTTATCCTTGGAGAATGTCATCAAAATTCTTGGCTTCTCGAGTCTATGCTCAAAGGTTTCCTGAAAGAAACCATCCTAAACCAGCCGTTTTTGTGAGGCTATTAAACCAGTTTCGGGAAAGTGGAAGTGTCAGTTATAAAAACCTGTTATAAGAAAACCACTGATGAAGAAAATGTATTTGGTACAGCGATCGAAAATCCCAATATTAGTCAGAATCATATATCCGAAAATACTAACATTAGCCAAGCAAGCGTTTCAAGGATTCTTAACAAATACAGATTTCATCCTTATAAAATCCAGCTTTGTCAAGAGCTTCACAGATTTTCACAACCGAACTGAATTCTGCTTGTGGGTGTTAAATAAAATGGAAGAAAATAAACACTTTTTTGATAATGTGTTATTTAATATTGAATGTACTTTTCATAACAATGGTTTCTTGAATAGACACAACTTCCATTACTATTCTGATTCAAATCTGCATGAATACAGAGTTATGAGAAACTAGAATAGGTGGTCGGTTAATGAGTGGGGAGGAATACTGAGTCCATATTTAATTGGACCCTACTTTTTTGAAGGACTTTTAAATGGTTTGATGTTTCGCGATTTTCTTTTACACCAACTTCCAGTATTATTAGAAAATGTCCTTTTAAATTTAGAACAACTATGTTGCTTCAAGCTCCTCCTCATTATAATCGCGAGATTCGGCAATTTTTAAATGTCAACTTTCGAAACAGGTGGATTGGGAGACTCGGATTTTAATTGATCCCTATACGGGGACATCCTGTATAATATGAAAATAATTTTAAAAATAATTATAATAGACCCCCCCCCCGTCTATCCCAAAAGTAAAACTTTTTGAAAAACTTTTTTTAGAATGAATATATATACAGGGTGTCCAAGATAAGGATCCTAAGCATGGGGATCTCGGAAACAGTTGGAGATACGAGGTCGGTTAAATTAGAGAAAAGTTGCGCAATTTAGTGCTAAATTAAACGCAGTTAAAAAAATTTAAAAATTTCAAACACTTCCGGAGATTTCCGGAAAAAAAACGAAATTTGGCAAAATCGTTTTTAATTTTTGCAGGCTTTATTTAAAGAGATATCAGAAAATAAAAGGTAGATTCTCATTGCCACTTTCTATTTTTTATAATTTGGTCTAAACAAAATTTAAATCCGACGTTTCATTTCTGAGATACCATCATGAACTTTCATTTTTTATATGGAACAAAAAAAAGTATTCCATGTATTTGATAGCATTTTTTATTACAAATTCAACGGTGTATCACCCTTGCATATCGAATACGTAGTTCAAGTACTTTCCATAAGAGCTCCGTGAGAGCGAGAGAGAAAGGTATATCAGTTTTATAAAAGCCAATGAACTACACACTTGATATGCAAGTGTGATACACCGTTGAATTTGTAATAAAAAATGCTATCAAATACATGGGATACTTTTTTTTGTTCCATATAAAAAATGAAAGTTCATGATGGTATCTCAGAAACGAAACGTCGGATTTAAATTTTGTTTAGACCAAATTATAAAAAATAAAAAGTGGCAATGAGAATCTACCTTTTATTTTCGGATATCTCTTTAAATAAAGCCTGCAAAAATTAAAAACGATTTTGCCAAATTTCGTTTTTTTCCGGAAATCTCCGGAACTGTTTGAAATTTTTAAATTTTTTTAACTGCGTTTAATTTAGCACTAAATTGCGCAACTTTTCTCTAATTTAACCGACCTCGTATCTCCAACTGTTTCCGAGATCCCCATGTTTAGGATCCTTATCTTGGACACCCTGTATATATATATATATATATATATATATATATATATATATATATATATATATATATATATATATATTCTTAAAAAAATGTTTTTTGTGGATTCTTGGGAGTTGAGTCCTTTAGTTGATAAATTACATAAATATGTGTATTTCTATGTTTTTTACTATTTTTTTAATGTACTTCATGTACATTATTTTGACGTTTCGGTTCATAAACCTTCATCAGAAATGATCTGGAATTAATAGGAATATATTTTTTTTAATTAATTTTAACAATTTTTTATTTCTACTCTAACCTTACAAAATATTTTTTTTATGATAGCACCTGCCACAAAAAATCACTTTAAATATTAAAATTTGTTGTCTGTGCTTCGACCTGCCATTATGCAGTTCATTTTCTCACTAAAAGTACAGTGTGACCTGTAAAGCCCGTATCATATGGGACTTTTTTTTTATTAATAGCTTCATTCGAAATTTGACGTTTGCAACAATTTCTGCTTTGATCGAGATGAAAATTAACCAAAAAAAAAAAAAAATAGTAGTTATGTAATTAGCATTACCTGTCAAATTTTAATTTTTTTCCAAAAAAATTCAAAAGTGGGGTTATATCTCAAAACACAGAAAAAAGTTATTAAAAAAGTTTTTCCAAATGCCATTTTTAGACCATTTGCAAAACTTCAGGTGTATAAGAGAATTTAGATTTTTTGTCAATTTTTTGTAACTTGCACCACCGTTACAAAATAAGACTCGACGCAACCTACATAAAACTTCTTAGTTTTGACCATGCTTCATCTCAGACATATTTTGTTTAAAGTATCGCCATATTAAATGTGTGTTTTTCTACAACATCCAAATTAGCCTATTAAAATTTGGTCACTTGTGATGCAAAGTTTATTTATTTTTGACCCTGTATAAGGTAACTTCATAAAATAACTATTTTTGAAAACGGAGTTAGTGTCTAAAAATAATACGCATTAATATTAAGAAAATGGTTTAATTGAAAAGACTCAAATTTTCCAATAAAAAAATCATAATATAAAAATTAAACGCATTTAAAATTTACTTTCCACCTAATGCAGACTTTATTGATAACACTGTGTACTTGTTTGTCTTAATTATAATGTGTATTACTTTTAGACACAAACTACGTTTTCATAAATAGTTATTCTATGAAGTTACCTTATACAGGGTCAAGAACAAACTTTGCATCACATGTGACCAAATTTTATTAGCCCTATTTGGATTTTGTAGAAAAACACACCTTTAGTATGGCGATCTTTAAATAAAATGTGTCTGGGATGAAGCATTGTGAAAACTCAGAAGTTTTATGTAGGTTGCATTGGTCTTATTTTGTAACAGTGGTACAATTTACAAAATATAGGTAAAAAATTAAAATATGACAGATAATGCCGATCATGTGACTATTATTTCTTTGATTAGTTTTCATCTCAATCGAAGAAGAAATTGTTGCCAAAGTCAAATTTTAAATAAAGCTATTAATAAAAGAAAAATCCCATATGATTTTACTGGTCACACAGTACTTTTAGTGTGAAAATGAACTACATAATGGCAGGTTAAAACTTAGACAAACAAATAACAAATTTTAATATTTAAAGTAAATTTTTTGTGACAGGTACTATTCATCAAAAAAAATATTTTGCAAGGTAAGAGTAGATATAAGAAGTTGTTAAACTTAATAAAAAAAGTATATTCCTATTAATTCCAGAACATTTCTGATGCAATGAAGGTTTATGAACCGAAACGTCAAAATAATGTACATGTGTATGTAATTTATCAATAAAAGAACTTAACACCCAAGAATCCAAAAAAAAAATATTTTTTTAAGAATATATACCGGGTGTCAACGAATCTATTAGACAAGTCATAATTTCTAGAGTATTATGTGTATCAAAATGAGAATTGGTACAGGTAAATGATATGTGCAGGGGAGAGTTTTCGTATATTTTCCACTTTCCGGCCACTTCCGGTTTCACCGGAAATGGCCCCGGTTTTGAATTTTTAAATGGAACAGCCTGTATATTTTAACATTTTTGGATTTCTGAGACAATTCTAGATCAGAATGTGACATTTTAAAAACTTTTTACGTCTACTTCATTTTTTTAGAGCCACTTTTAAAATTGCATCTAGGTGGCCATGATCGGACGCAAACTAATCTAAGGGCTTTAGATGATGTCAAAAAAATACAATCGCAAAGTTGTAGTTACTAGTATGAAAGACAGGAATAAGACAAAATTACGTTTTCATTTCTAACTATTAATTTTCAAATGGCGACCTCTTTTTGACAACTACTTTTCGAAAAAAGCATCCTTTGACGAATATAACGGTACTAATTTATATGCGATTGGATTAGACATAAGAACAGAAATTAAATATTATTCAGCAAAATACTGGATAATTTATTTACTTATGACAAGTGCGCCATGGACAACCATGATGCATAATAATTTGCAACTGTTGTTATCAAGTCTTCTTTAGAAAACAAAGCACTTACTTAAGTAGATAATGACAGTGACATACGCTCTAAGAACAGACGTAAAAGTTTCTTAATTTTCGTTAAGTTTAGAGTTCTTAGAGCGTATGTCACTGTCATTATCTACTTAAGTGAGTGCTTTTTTTTCAAAGAAGACTTGATAAAAACAGTTGCAAATTATTATGCATCATGGCTGTCCATGGCGCAATTGTCATAAGTAAATAAATTATCCAGTATTTTGCTTAATAATATTTAATTTCTGTTCTTATGTCTAAACCAATCGCAAATAAATTAATACCGTTAGATTCGTCAAAGAATGCTTTTTTCGAAAAGTAGTTGTCAAAAAGGGGTCGCCATTTGAAAATTAATAGTTAGAAATGAAAACGTAATTTTGTCAACTTGTCTTATTCCTGTCTTTCATACTAGTAACTAAAACTTTGCGATTGCATTTTTTTGACATCACCTAAAGCCCTTAGATTAGTTTGCGTCCGATCATGGCCACCTAGATGCAATTTTAAAAGCGGCTCTAAAAAAATGAAGTAGACGTAAAAAGTTTTTAAAATGTCACATTCTGATCTAGAATTGTCTCAGAAATCCAAAGATGTTAAAATATACAGGGTGTTCCATTTAAAAACTCAAAACCGGGGCCATTTCCGGTGAAACCGGAAGTAGACGGAAAGTGGAAAATATGCGAAAACTCTCCCCTTCACATACCATTTACCTGTACCAATTCTCATTTTGATACACATAATACTCTAGAAATTATGACTTGTCTAATAGATTCGTTGACGTCCGGTATATGGATAATTTGCTTATTGCTTATCTTAAATCAAATAACTTACCGAAAAACTTCGATATCTGCTGGTGTAATTTTCTTTACTGTTACCATGTATTTTGAGGGTACTTACAATCAGGAAATAGATTAAGGAAACGGGAGATAAGGAATTTAGGGAAATACCTCTCGCCTGGAAGCCCACCGTATACACCTTTCCGATAAAAACCTTAAGAAAAAGCCCGAGAATTTTTAACTTTTAAATTTGCATACCGTTATGCTATTGATCCGTTCTGGCCGTTTTCAGAGACTCTCTTTTTATTTCCGATCTTATTTTCTTAATCCTAAAAAAGGCGAGGTTGCCGATAATTACAAATATCTTTTCTTAGCAAACTTGTTCAAACATATATATATATATATATATATATATATATATATATATATATATATATATATATATATATAATACTATTAATCCGGGAGTAAAATCTGTGCTTGCTGGTTAAAGAGCAACTGAAGAAATTTTGCGTGCTACGTATCCCTAGGGATGCATCGTGTCATAAACGCGGACGCATCGGCGCAACCAACACATATCTGATAAAGTTGAGGCAGATCAGAACCCAAAAAACCTTTTTAAATGAGGGGCGCGTATGAAACTCTGGTCGCAACTGAAAATTTGAGATACGTTGCAGTATGGCTTTAGTAGAATTATATTTTGCATAAATTATGTTCTGAGTATAAAAGTTTATTATTTTATTTATTTTTAGGAACGACTTATTCAAACACCTCCTCCAGCACAAATCATTCTACGAAGTCGATATATTTCAGTGCGACCAATGCGAATACCGAGCGGCACACAAAGAAAGGCTGAGAAAGCACTACCTCGTCCACAAGAACCCCGACGAAGTCCCAACGTATAAATGTGATTTTTGTAGTTATCAGACAAATAGGAAAAGTAATTTGAAGCCCCACGTCCTCCGGCATAAAAGTCGAGAAGACATCGATATGTTCAAGTGTTATCATTGTAGTTTTGAAACTATCGAAAAAGGTAATCTCAAAAGGCATTTGCTTCGACAACATTAGAAAATTAACGAGGTGTTCGTTTGTTTCTGCTCTTTTTGCTTAAATAATCAGGGAAAGTGGTTTCTGGAAGTCAACAAGGCGTCGTTAACGTAATTTGGTAAAATTAATTATGAGTAGATACTTTTGAGTATGCCATATCTTTACCCCCCTTTTTTTACAGGCATGTATTTGTTCGGATCTGTATATTTATCGGTCTTTTCATCTGTCTGCTATCGCTTTGTCTATCGGACTGCAGATTGATGATTAAGAAAGTGTAAAGGAAGTTGTATAACTTTTCGCATGAGAGAGTCGTAACGCGTATGAGGAGAGAACCAGAGTGAAATTTACGGGAAATAAACTGTCTACTTTCCCTTAACAGTCTTAAGGAGAAAAGGCGATAGTAGTGAATATATGAGAGAACAAAAGTGGAGGAGGATGATATATTTAATTATTATTATTTTGTATTTATTTTAACTACCTTTATTGGTCCGCGTACCTATTAATACATTTACTACACTGGTTGTAGAATTTTGTATCGACTTTAAAGCCAAATATAGGGTTAGTGCTCTTATCTTGATCGCATTCGAATTCAACGTTAGCCAGGTTATTAACTTTAAGATTAAACTCAAGGTAACGTTTAAGCAGACGAATGAGACATGTATCCAAGATAATTCGGAAAATATAATAAGAGAACAAATGAGGAGGAGGATTGGTTCAAAAGTATATACTCAATACTCTTCGTATTTTCTCACTACTGGCGACTTTTTTGATGCATTTCGCGATTCAAAAATTCAAAATTAAATAGAAGCGACACCCAAACTAAGTAAAGCTTTACCATCATCAGAAATTACAGAAAATAAATTGGGTACCATGCCTTAACGGTTAAGGAGAACAGGCGATGGTAGTGAATATATGGGAGAACAAACGAGGAGGAGGAGGAAGAGTAGACAGGTATACGAGGTAATTCGAAAAATATAATTAGAGAACAAATGAGGGAAAGAGTTGGATGAAGAGTATATACTCAATACTCTTCATCCGCCTCCTCCTCATATATTTTTTCATATTGACTTCCGGCGAGTTCTAGATGCATTTCAGTCAAATTTTAAAATATATAATATAAAAAAGGTAAAATTAAAAATGTATAATATACGTAAATATTAATAAAATATGATAAAATAACAAACAGAATGTAATTAAATAAATGGGATATAACATTTTCATAAAACAAATTGAACCATCTTCTAAAAAAGCGCTAAAAAGCTAAAAATAATATAAAATTTTTGAAGTTGGCGCCAGATTAATACTTGACAAAATGCAAATCATTCCGAAACAGCGGTATCGATTTGAATGAAATTCTTTGCGTTATGTTCAGGAAGTTGATACGGTGGTCCCATCACATGGGTTCTTAATGAGGAAAAAGTTTTCATGTAAATGACAAAAACTAAATAAACTAAATCGTCCGTAGTCATAAAATGTGCGAAAATTCACTCATATAAACATCCAAAAGCTTACTCAAAGTTCAACTGGCTCTAGAATGGTGATTTTTCAAGCTTTTTGGACGCTTAAAAAAGGAAATTTTGCATGTTCAAAAGACGCGTCTTTTGGTTTTTTGGTCGTTACACTAGCATGAAAATTCACGAATCTAAAAACAATTGAAATGTCAAAAATCGAAATACTGATTCCGATTATTTCAACTTTAAATGTTTGCCAAATCGAAAGTTTTTGAGCTTTTTAGGCATTTAAAAGATCAAAATAAGCGTCTTTTGAAGACGCGTTCTTTCGTTTTTTGAGCGTCGACAAAACTTGAAAACTGACGATTTTACAGACAGTTGAATTTGAAAAATGCTATAGAAAAATTACTTTTATTTCAACTTTAAATATACGCGTCTCCAAAAGATGCCTCTTTTTGTTTTTTAAGCGTCTAAAAAGCTTGAAAACTCGCGATTTGACGAGCATTTGAAGTTGAAAGAAAAGTAATTTTATACAGCATTTTTCAAATTCAAATGTCTGGAGAATCACCAGTTTTAAAGCTTTTTAGACGTTTAAAAAACGAAAGTACGCGTCTTTAAAAGGCTCTTGTTTTAATTTTGTAAATGTCTAAATAGGTCAAATACTCTCAATTTGGCAAACATTTAAACTTGAAATAGTCGGAATCAGTATTTCGATTTTTGATTCTTCAATTGTAACATTCAAGATAGTATTGATAATATGGCAGACAAAAGAATAATTTTGTGCAATTTTTTCTAAAATTGTTATGGGGGAGTTTTCGGGGTCGTACATAACGAATGTAAAATTATTTTGAAAAAATTCAATATGGCGGATCCAAAACGGCGGAATAAAAATTTTGCATCACTGGATTTTGTCCAAAATTGATACAGGGAGATTTTTGAAGGTGTAAAATATGAATTCAAGATAATTTTTAAAAAAATTTGTGTGGCAGATCCAATATGGCGGATTAAAAATTTGATATGGTGGTTTTCGAGAATGTAGATTAAGAAAGATTAAATTTGTATTTTTTTGAAATTGAATATGTCGCATTCAATATGGTGGGTTGAAAATTTACGTTATTAGATTTTTTTTAGTTCAAGATCGTTGGTTACGAAACGGCAGTTAATTTTTTACAATTTAATATGGCAGACACAATATGGGGAACTAAAAAATTTTTCATTTTTCCGATTTTGTAGAAACATTAGGAAGTTCTTGGGGCGTATATTACGAATTTTAAATTAATACTTTTTAAACTCTATATGCAGGATAATATATGTCGGACTTTAAAATTTACATATCTCAAATTCTTTAAATATCAGTTTTGGGGGATTTAAATACGAATTTAATATTAATTTATTAAAATTTAATATAGCGGATTTCTTATGGCAGACTAAATATTTGTTCGTTCTTTGAAGGAGAGACGACGGTGCTCCCGCGACTCATCAAAATAATTCGATCAAAACTTTTTAATCCTTCTTTCTTCTACTCTTTCTCTTTATTTATTTAAATTACAATTTCATTAGGAAGTCACAGGATTGGGGAGATAGATTCGAATTAAGTAGGGTAAGAAAAAGGAAGAAGAAGGGGGAAATCCACCGCCGTTCTCTGAAGGAGAAACGAAGGTACCCACGTGACTTTGCATCTTAACGAACAAAAATTTACCCTTCTTTCTTCTTTCTTACTAATATTTTTATCTTTCTCTTTATTTGTCAAACTATACAAATCCAGTAGAAAACAAATACCGTGTATTTTAGGGCAAACCCCAGGCGGTACCAAAAACTCTCCTTTCATTTTATTTAAAGTTTTCTTATGCGAAATCTTGTCTTTGAAAATGACTGCACAGTAAGTGAATCTAGGAACATTGCATATATATGTCAGATGAGCCCGAAATGAAAGGTTTTCATCCAGAATGACTCCCAAATATTTCGCCTGATGTATTCTTGTTAATCTTCCTCTACCCAGTTTGCAGTCACTCCAATTATTCACTATGTCAAGCTCATTATTTATCTTAATCTCAAGTTGAGGTCTGCTATTTGCTGAAATTGTAATTGCCAAATCATCAACATACATGGTTTTCATTCAAAAGTGGATCGACCACGATATTCCACAAGTTTGACCCCAGCTTAGATTCCTGGGGACATTTTTTAACATTAGCTGGTCCATATTGAAATTCGATACTTCTTTCCTCTAGCTAGTTAAAACCGTATCTTGGAATATTTTTCAATTTAAATGAATCCAATGCTGAAGGCCACCAAACGTTGTTAAAAGCTCCTTTAATGTCGAAGAAAATAATTGCCTTATACTTATCACCATTATTCAAACTATTCAAAATAGTATGTATTGTCTTCTCTGTATTCTTGCCCTTAACAAAACCAAACTGGTTTGCATGATGAAAATTATTCTCCTCGATATGTTTAAATACCTGTATTTTAATGAAATGCTCTAATGCCTTTCCCAAAATCGGAAGCAATGTAATCGGTCTAAGTGCTTTAATGTCATCCTCAGGTTTACTTGTCTTCAGGATTATAATGAGCTTGCCCACTTTCCAAAGCTTAAGAAAGTAACTTGAATAAAACAATCATTGAAGATTCTGCACACATAGTCAGCTATGCCTATACAGATTGTTCTCATCGTATTTCGTAACACCTCATCCGGTCCAGCAGTTTTCTTGATGTTAATATTGCACAGATAATTTTCAACTTCTTCTCTCTTAATGTTAGTAAATCTAATTCTCTCTTCAACATCATAAAACAGACCAGCCCGGTCCCTTAACATACTATACTCAACCGAGTCTAAAGTCGGATCATCTCTGATGAACTCATTTACAATTTCATTGGCTGAATGCTCGAAGGATGTGGTTCTTCTGTAAATACTTCCTTCATCAACATACTCAACAGATTGTCTTATTCGATTGTTTCTTTTAATCTTATTAGATGTTATTCTGTAAGGCAGTCCCCAAGGATCTGTCCATAAATTGTCCCTAACAAAATCCTCCCACGATTTCTGTATAGGCCTAATGATTTCCTTTTTAAAACGATCTAATTCCTAAATATAAATATCTTTCAATCGTGCCCTCTCAACTACACTTCTGAAATGCTTGTAAATATTCCTAAATGGAACAGATTTATCCTCTTGGAATTTTTCCTTGGTTTCAGCTAAAATTCTTATTTGTGCCAATGCAACAGGTAATCTATAACTGTTCTCCAGTTTATGACAGTAAGGATCTTGAATTAATAATATATCTCTTTTATCATTTATAGCTTCAGTGACGCAAGATATAGTGGCACTGTAATCGTGTTGTAAATTATATTGCAGAAACATTAAGTTATTTTTATTCGTAATCGTCATTCTCAGTATAAAAATCAATATTTGCTACAAATTGCTCCATTCTCCTTTTATACGCCGAGCATTTGGAATCTCTCAGCCTGTGCTTATTATCATCCAGTTTCATCTTAATGCACAAGATGCACTTGTACAACTCAGGTCTCTCTTTCTTATTACAAGTCCTCGAATCATGATCTTCAGCACAGTACCCACAACTAATCTTGTTCCCAATATGTCCATAACCTTGACAATTGTAGCACTTGGTGAGTGAGATGCGATCTTCTCCTCTGCACGAAGACATGATAGGTGTACCATAAGTGGGAGATGACAACATCGACGGTGAAATACCACTACTTTCATCGTTTCTTTACATACTCGGTTAGGCAGAACGCGTCCGCCGATCGCTCACGAGGCGGCGACTGTCACGGTATTCCCGAACCAAGCACGTAGTGTGGTATTCGGATGCCGTGCCTGCGTTGATGGCCGATATCCTCTTCGGCCGCTATTTAACGGTCATCTCAGAACTGGCACGAACCGGGGGAATCCAACTGTCTAATTAAAACAAAGCATTGCGATGGTCTTAACGTGATGTTGACGCAATGTAATTTCTGCCCAGTGTTCTGAATGTCAAAGTGAAGAAATTCAATCAACCATAAGATAGAAGTGTGATAAGGATTCAGTTCTTGCTTTGCACAAGACTTATCCACGGAAGTATGAGCCTGTCTTCACGCGGCGAAGGACGGAAACGAAGCCAGGCGATCAGTCGTGGCAAGGCTCGCAAAGGTTTTCGGCTTGGACAGTGAGTGCTTTCCTAACTTACTATCTATCGTAAGCAATTGTTTAAACGACTGGAGTGGTACTACCATCGATTGTGTATTTTGTATAGAACGATCTTGATCGCATTAGGCGGACGTTCGCGTTTTGTACCAGGACTTTTAAGATTGGCGAGAGGCCGGTCTTCTCGTCTTTTTTATCAAAAAATTTTTGGTCATCCTCCCACACTTTTTTTAGCACAAATAGCTGTCTGAGCCCCCTGTGCGAGCACCCCACGCTATAAGCTCCTCGGCACGGCTAAAGACTGGGTTAGGGAGTTTTACTGTATGAGATCAATTGCCTAGAGACGGTCTATGTACCGCCCGCTTACATTATTCGTGAAGCCCGTCTCACCGTTTGAGTAGTTCTTTTTATAACTCTACCCCCTATTTGTTGGTTCTGATACTTCCGTTCAGTGTTAATTCGCTTCGCTGACGGAGAGTTGTTCAGGGTCCCCGGCCTAGGCTCGCCCTTCACCTAACTTTTAGGTTCATACAGAGTGGTTAATAGTTTTAAATTTATTGAAAACCACCGGGTTTTTTTAAAACTCAATTCCGGTGGCAGCCACTCTTTTATTACATTGTTGGGCAGATTAATTGTTATACTTTATCCTTCAACTTACAGGATATGGAGGATCACATAGCTGAAATTATAGACGACAGAATCATTTGTATATGTTGAATTTTTAGCACGGCCGCAGGTCATAAATCCCATATAAATAGAGGTCCATCTCTACATCGACCTCTATTTATGTGTACAATACTAAATGTAGATTATCAAAAAAGAACTTCATTACATACATGGGTTTGCGGCAACATATCAGATTAGCGCATCCAGTAGAATACCATAGCGACCTTGGAACAGGCACTAAAGTTGGCTAAAGCAGAGGCCTCCTTCGAGGGTAGATCTGAAAGAACGATTTTTATCCTTAGATGTTAACAAGATTAAAAACATACGCCGACACGAAGACTACAGGTCGCTGGTGTTGGAGTTCTTGACGACGATAATAATGCAAAACAACCAGAACCTCCAGATGATGAGGTATTTGAAGTGGCTGATAATTCTTAAGTCACTCAATAGTGAATGAATCTATACTTGGCAATCCACCAGAGGCTGGACCTGGAGACGTTCCCGTTGCGCACCATAGACAGCTGGCGAACAACAGATAATTAAATTTTGTCAAGGAAGACTTGATCATCCTTAATATGTGCCAACTTAACAACCGAGCAGCACATACCGACACTGCTAGAAAAGCATTGTCGGAATATACAAATCATATTGTACCCCTTTTCGGTGGGCGCAACAATGGTGCACAACGGAGTTCCCTCGCAAGAGCCACTAATACTACACCGAAAAATAGGGCTGCACACAGAGGACTTCATTATAAGACCATACAACGAATGTATATAAGAAATAGAAGCAAGTTGCTAGACCACATTGTCGGGAGTGCGCCACTGGATGAGTTTTTGGAAAAGGGATTAGCGGATATCGAAAGGAAATATTCTAACATCTTTGGATCACCCTCTGCTGAAGATATCGAACCTATCGAGGATCCAATACAAAACGATTGTTCTAACAACTTATACGCTTTGAAGCGTAAATTTCAGAAAAAGATATTACAGAAGCACTAAAATTTATGGCTAGTAATGCCGCAGGACCAAATGGTATAAAAACATCCGATTTAAGAACAGCATCAAAGTTTAAAATCTCCATTATTTTCAATGCCATACTGCTGTTTAAAATTATACCTTCAGAATGGAAAAATAGCAGAACTATTTTGATTCATAAAGGCGAGAATCGTGGTGGGGTCGTGAATTGGCGGCCCATTACTATTTCTAGTTGTTTTTTACGACTGCTTAATAAAATCTTAAATAAGAGAATGTTATCCATGAAACTACATAAAAATCAACGTGGTTTTAGAAACATTGACGGAGTAACTTTAAATAATTTAACTCTGGACAGCCTGATCAGGAGTAGCAGGATTAATGGCCTACCTTATTACGTCCTTTCCTTGGATTTTCGAAGGGTCTTCGATTCGGTTTCACGCAATTCTGTAGAGAGAGCCTTGAGAAGATTTGGGTTTGGGAGCGTGTCAAAGAATTTAATTGAACACCAATAGTCAGGTTGCACTACAACGGTATCCTTAAAAGGTGAGCATACTGAGACAATAAGGGTGGCAGGGGGCGTCAAGCAGGGCGACCCCTTGTCACCCTTTCTTTCCAACTTAGTTCTAGATGAACTCATAAGCCGCCTTGAAAATTCAAGCTACGGTATTAAGCTGGATGAAGGCACTAGCGTGGCTGTAATAGCTAATGCTGATGATTTAATATTGGTTTCGGATTCCATCAAAGAAGCGCAAAAACTTCCAAAACTTACGAACGAATTTTTCACTGCTAGAGGTATGTGTCTGAACACCAATAAATGTGTGGCAATCTTCGTTAATTACAACAAGCAAAATAAGCACATATACCAGATTGCACGTTCACTGTTTTACGTTGGTATGAAGCCTATTGTGCAATTGCAGGCCAACGAAGTTTTTAAGTATTTTGATAAAAAAATACAGTGCTTATGGGCAATCAAGGCCTATAGTTCCCGACCTCGACGAGATTCTTAAACGCCTGGTTCAAGTTCCATTGAAACCACACCAGCACCTGTATGTTTAGAAAACTTACATCATACCAAAATTGATTGATTCTCTACAGTCGTTAACAATCAGTTGGATGTTCTAAATTTAGTGGACAAAAAAATACGGATCTTCGCAAGAAAGTGCCTACATTTGAATCGTATATCACAGGATGCCTTTTTGCATGCTCCTACAAGAGAGAGTGGATTGGGCATTTGTCGTATGTGCCCATGATAATGCTCAAGAGAATCCTCAATCTTGAGAGAAAGAATACTTCTCTCTCGAATTATATTCTCAAGCGGGCGTCTGTCAAAAAATTTAGATCTAAAATTAGACGATGGTGTAACAACTTGACGAACGGAGAGTTAATCAAAGCCTCTAAATCCGAAAAATTAGACAGAGGTTACTCTAGATGAGGCTTGAGACACGGCACACAGAAAGTAGCAGCTGGATAAATAATCCACCTCCCTTTTGGTTTGGTGGAGACTATGTCAGCGCTACTTAGCTCAGAGGTAATCTGTTATCGACAAAAGGAATCCCTTCCAACTCACCGGATAAGAGAAGGTATCGGGTAGGATGTGAGAGGGTTGAAAGCCTCTCTCACGTCCTGCAACTCTGCCCCATCGGAAGGCGGAGTAGGAATAAAATACTGACTAAAAAGTGACCATCTATTAAACTATTTAATTAAACATGCGAATAAGAAAGGATTTCACACACTCAAAGAACAGAAAATTCGCTGTCTATCTGGCATGCTCAGAATTCCCGATTTTATAGCTTCTAATGATGAAAACATCATCATCTCTGACGTTGCTGTATCTTGGGATGACCCAGAGTAACTTTTCTTGGCTGCCGCACACAAGCGAGCCATTTATGAAAATCCAGATTTCCTTAGTGGTGTCAATAAATTTCTTCCTGGGAGGCAGATTAAAGTTGCTCCTTTAATCCTAGGTACATAGAGGCACATAGGATAGACGCACCAATGCCGAAATTACAAATCTTTTGGGTTTCGCATCAAGAAATATTAGAGAACTTGTTTGCAACTGTATAATTGGAAGTATCATAATATTCAACACGTTTAAAAATTAATGCATGTGATCACCTCTTTTTTTATACATACAATTTTAACTGTTTTATATATATTTTATTTTTTAACTCTATTTTTTCTTTATTGAACTTTAGCTGGCTGATGGCTAGTCTAGGCTATTTTTTGTGTTGTTTTGTCCTGATTTACACTTAGAATAGCTATATGTTAGTTTTAATTTAACGTTAAAACTCGTTTTGTCCTTTTTACTTATATATACACATTTAATTTGCTAAAATTTTTTTTAAAAACCATCTTTCTATATAAATGTATGGTAACTTCTTTGGATTACGTTTCAAAATTAATACTACTATTCTGTGCTTGACGTTTCGCCCAACGTAGTGGGCTTTTTCAAAAGTATAATCTAAAATAAAAACAAATTACAACTAACATGGTCTCAAACGCACACTCACAAGACTTAGAATTAACATTCAACGGTACAATATTAATTAAAAATATCAATTTATAAAATAATGTGAAATTAAAAATCAAAAATTAAAATTACAAATTAATCCCAGATACGCACCTCAATTTACCTTGTTCATGTTACTATCAACTTGATATATTTTTTTTTTATTTGGAAACCTTTTTACTAAGTTTTTTCTGATTTATAAATACATGTTATCAATATTGACTATTCAGTGTGTTGCAAACAATAAGGGGCTACAATAGGTGGTTTAGTTTATTAGGTTAAAATATATTTGACTTAGGTTTTTGATATCTTGTTTGTCATTGATTGCTTGTTTTTCTTTTTTTATATGTAGCATTTCCTTTATTTGAAGTTTATGGTAGTTTCTTTCCTGGGTTAGAATCTTTGTGTTTGAAAAATCAGATTCATGTCTAAAATTTGCCTCGTGTTTGTGTAATGCTGTCGTTGCGTTTTTTGTGTATTTATGTCCGTTCAATCTACTGTCTAGATATTATGTTGTCATTCCAATATATTTCTGTGGACAATTTAGACATGGCACGGAATAGATAATGTTAGATTTCTTTTTATGGGTCACCTTACTTTTTAGCTTTGTAAATAGTGGTGACAAGCGGTTGTATGTTTTGTGGCAAACTATAATATCGTGCTGTTTGAGGATGTGTGTAACTTCTTCTGACAATGCATTTATGTATAGTATTGCAACATATGTTTTTGGGTTGTCATTATTATTTCTTATTATACAGTTTGTAAGTTCGTTGTTTTATTATTCTGTTTGTGAGTTTTTCGGAGAAATTATTATCAGTTAGGATTTGTCTGACTTTCTTTAAAGCTTCTTGACGATATTTCAGAGAAGTTAGGGTTAAAGCTCAATCAGCCAAACCTATTATTACGCTGATCTTTTGGGATTTCGGATGATGTGATTGATAGTTGAGGTAGCGTCCCGACTATGTATCTTTTGTGTACCACGTTGTCTCAATCTTTTTATTTTCATAATTTCGAACTAGTGTGAGGTCAAGGAAATTTATTTTTCCATTTTGTTCGACTTCTGATGTAAATTGCATCTTTTGGTGGAAATTGTTAGTATGGTGTCAATTTCATTTTCGGGGACAGCTGCTAGACAGTCGTCAACGTACCTCTTGAAAAATTGAATCGGTATATTAAGTTTTTCTATGACATTTTCTTCCAGATATTCCGCCAAGCACAGAATAGTAGTATTAATTTTGAAACCTAATCCAAAGAAGTTACCATACATTTATATATATATATATATATATATATATATATATATATATATATATATATATATATATATATATATATATGGTTTTTCCATTGGAGAAACAAAGGACAAACATTTTTTCTGATGTTTCGCTCTACATAGTGAGCTTCTTCAAAAAGCTGGTATATTCATTTTAAATCTACAAAATTACAAATTTTTTCTTAATAAACATATATCACAGTAATTACACATTACATTGATATTTTCAATTTAATTAAAATTAATAAAAATAAAACAGATTTTACAACAGTCTTAAAGTTTAAAATTTAAAACAATACAACAGGTTAAAATAGTGAAAACTATAAAATAGTACATACCTTGAAAGTAGTTTTTTGTGTGTATGTTAAAAATAAATTCAATTATGATACTTTGTATGCAATTGATATGGATAGATTTCTTTTTGTAAAAAAGCAAAAAATAGGAAAAAAGATTATTATTTCTTTTTTAATAACGTTCTTTCATTTGCATGAGTGTATATGAAATCGTTCCAAGCATCATTACATTATTTTTCATATATATTATAGAGTCGCTTCAAGTATGTTATATTAAAAAATAAAACATTGACACTCAATGAATTTATAGAATGTGTAAAACTTACAATAAACAATAATTATTTCCAGTTCAAAGATAGTTTGTACCAAGAATTAGACGGTTGTGCTATGAGTTCACCAATCTCCTCAACAATAGCACAAATAATTATGGAATATGTAGAAGAATAAGTATTGAAAAAACTGGATTTTAATATAATATTTTTTAAACGCTATGTAGATGACTGTTTGGCTGTTGTACCCGAAAACAAAATAGATAGCTTATTACAGTATTTTAATAATTTCCACCCAAAACTGAAATTTACATCTGAAATTGAAATGTAACAGAAAATAAACTTTTTGGACTTAAGTATACACAGAAATAAGACGGATAACAATCTTCATACAAAATGGTACACGAGAGATACTTTGATCGGGCCGGTATTTGAATTTTAACTCTCAACATCCAAATAAACAGAGAAATAGTGTCATAATTGGCTTAGTTGATCGAGGTATAAAATTATCTTCACCCGAATTTCGCCCAGAAGTGCTAAAAAAAGTAGAAGAGGCCCTAATAATGAACCATTTTCGCAAACCACTTATAAAAAAATGATTAAGCAGAGAACCTTTTTATATAACACAAGCAAAAAAAATAAAATTAATAATACCAAAACACAAAACACTTTCATTGCATTATCGTATGTAAACCAACTGTCTGAAAAAATAAAATATATTTTAGATAAGCATAACATAACGGTATGCCACAGGCCGAACAATTTACTAGGATCATTTTATACGAAATTAAAAAGCAAAGTTCCCACCAAAAAAAGATCTAACGTAATATATGCAATTCCATGCCTAAACTGTCCTAAGAAATACATTGGCATGACGACACAATATATTGAAAATAGAATTAATGGACGCAAGTATACTAAAAACGCATCGACATCCTTACATAAACATGAGCAAACAATTAAGCATGAATTTGATTTTAAAAACACCCATATTTTAGATACTGACAGAAATTATCACAAATTAGTCATCAAAGAAATGATACACATAAAAAAAGATAAAAGTGCTGTAAATGACGAGCAAGATGTCAGATATACTATAATTTGATATTTTAATATAACGTACTTGAAGCGACTCTATAATAAATATGAGAAATAATGTAATGATGCTTGGAACGATTTCATATACACTGATGTAAATGAAAGAACGTTATTAAAAAATAAATATTTTTAGCTTTTTATAAAAAGAAATATATCCATATCAATTGCATACCAAGTATCATAATTGAATTTATTTTTAACATACACACAAAACTACAGGGTGTCTCAAAAGAAAGTACACATTTGTTTTGCTTATTGCGTGAACGCAACTATTCCGAGCGGCGCGGGGGGTATGTCAATCGGTAGCCTGGCTCTTGGGAATTTAGTCGCTATGGAGCGTTTCTCGGGAGCGGACCGTGCTTTGTGCGTACGTGAGTTTTACAAAAACGGTAATTCGGCGACTGTAGCGCGTAGAAAATTCTGCAATTTTCGACATATTCGTCACTTAAATGATGCGCCAAGCGCTCGGCTTATTGGGAAATGGGTCCAGAAGTTTGAAGAGACCGTTTCAACACTAGATAAACCAAAATCCGGGCGTCCGAAGTCTTCGAGAACGGTCGAAAACGTAGAGAGTGTTACTCAGTCTGTTCGTGACGACCCAAACGTTTCGATTCGTAAGCGTGCTGTTGCTTTAAATGTGCATAGGTCATCATTATTCCGCATTTTACACAAAGATTTAAAGCTGAACCCCTATAAAATTCAGTTGGTGCAAGAATTGAAGCCTCATGATGCTGGTCAGAGGCTTGACTTCGTAAACCAGATGACTGAACGTTTTTCAACGTTTACCAACATCTTCTTTTCGGATGAAGCCCATTTTCATCTTAATGGTCATGTAAACAAGCAAAATTGCCGCTATTGGAGTGCAAACAATTCAAAACACAAACATCAGAAACCTCTACATTCGCCGAAAGTGACTGTATGGGCTGCGATGTCGGCGCGAGGAATTATCGGCCCGTACTTTTTTGAAGATGAAAGGGAACGCACAGTACCAGTGACTTCAGAGCGGTATGTGGAGATGTTAGACGACTTCTTCGTGCCTGAACTGCAAAATTTTCCTGGCTATAACCAAAGAACATGGTTCCAGCAAGACAGAGCAACTTCACACACGTCCAACATGTCTCTGCCACGAGTGCGTGAAATTTTTCCTGGGAAATTGATCCCAAAGAAAGGTGACATAAGTTGGCCTCCACGCAGTCCTGATTTATCACCTATGGACTTTTTCCTATGGGGTCATGTCAAATCAAAAGTTTACGCCAACAAACCGACTTCCCTGGCACAATTAAAAGAAAATATCCGCAACGAAATGGCAGACATCACGGAGAATACCTGCCGAGCCGTCATGGGCAATTTTAGTGCTCGATTAAATGAATGCCGTGAGCGCAACGGATTACATTTGGACGATATCATTTTTAAAAAATAAATTCCCAAACAATGTATTTTAATATGTAATAAATATTTTTTCAATAAAGTCCTGACTTTTTTTTAAATCGATTTTTTAAATGTGAACTTTCTTTTGAGACACCCTGTACTTTCAAGGTATGTACTATTTTATAATTTTCACTATTTTAACCCGTTGTATTGTTTTAAATTTTGAACTTTACGACTGTTGTAAAATCTGTTTTATTTTTATTAATTTTAATTAAATTAAAAATATAAATGTGTAATTACTGTGATATATGTTTATTAAGCAAAAAATTCGTAATTTTGTAGAGCTAAAATAAATATAGCAGCTCTTTGAAGGAGCTCACTATGTAGAGCGAGACGTCAGAAAAAATTGTCGTCCTTCGTTTCTCTAATGGAAAAACCTATACCCAAGAAAATATTACAAAAAATTTAAGATATATATATATATATATATATATATATATATATATATATATATATATATATATATATATATATATATATATATATTAATCTTAATACTTTTATAATCTTTTTATTTTATTTTTACATTTAAATTTTAATTATATTTATTTTATTTTTACATTTAAATTTTAACTATATTTATTTTATTTGAATATCTTGACTTTTATAATAGCATTAACACTTTTAACAAAAATGATACCAGTCTGGCAAGTAACGCAATGTTAGCTTTGGTTCCTCCCCAATTTCAACAAGAGCGTCACCCACTATTATGGGAGGATCTACGATCGAGTCAAGCTATTGTAGCAAAATTTAATATATGAATTTTAAACCGTTTTGTTTTACCTAATTTTAATTTAATAACGAATTTTTTTTATAATTTTTTTTATATTAAAATCCTGCTTAGATCAAGGGTTTTAGTCTTCTTGTTCTTCTGTTACAAGTTTTCTAAGCTCTCCCTAACGGTGGGGCTATATCATTTCACTGTACGTGCGCTCTTAGTTGGCTTGACTTGGCGTTCGGTTACATGTTGACCGGCAAAAAGAACAACATTTGTAAGTGTTCTGTGTGATTTTAGTGTGCAAAGTCAGCATTGAATGTGGTTTTTCAGGTCTTTACAAACCCGTCCGTTAGGACGCCACAGCTGTCAGGGAGTACTTTCGTTGAGCTTAATTCGATACGCTGGCGGGGTCCGGATTTTGTTCCATCCGAGAGTCGGTAACTTCGTGAGACATGTCCTCACATCAGATGAGGTGAAGTCGCCACCATCAGGGCGCCATCTGATATAGCGCCACCCACTACCCAAAGTGCTACAAACAAGAGGGTATCTTTTGCACCCCGTCTAGGTAGGTTCAGCAATTCAACTAACCATCCCCCAAATAACTAAAGGGGCGCTACGGAAAGTGGAGTGACCAGAAAACAAATCGCTACGCGCTCTATCGGTTCCAAGAAATATAATTCTGGACCCCAACCGTCCACAACCTGCACGACGTGCAGCGCGGTATTTCCCACCGCAGCAACTCTTAAGACCCACCAGCTTATGCGCAAGTGCGGGGATCGGAACAAATGCAACTACTGCGCGCTCCGTTTAGGCAGTTTTAAGTCTATTAGGACGCATAAGAGGAGTGAGCATGCCAGGGAATATGCGAGCGACTTCGAAGCGCTCAAGCCAAAGCCAGACGTAGAGGTCTTTGAGATCTTGGCAGGTATTGAGGCTAAATCCACCAATGGTGTGTTAAACGCAACGGGGCTCACCATTGATCATGTGAGAAACAGGAGGAAAAAGCCTGAGAATGCGGCGTACCTGGATCTTGCTAAAATGCAGCTCTCTGTAGCTGTTAAGGGTACGTCCGCGGCAAGGCCCGATTCCACCCGATTCTCTTCCCCTGTTGCCAAATCTGCCCGAGCATTATTCCAGAGGATGGGCGCGATTCAAAGCACTCTTCCCAGTCCATCAGGGAACAAACCGCCACCCGACGAACCGGTGGTTGAAGCTTCGGTGGCTTCATCTGCTCTCCTCCCCACACCCAGCAAGCGCGATCGGGAATCGGGCTTCCCAGCCTCCGCAGTGTGGAAACCTCATCTTACCTTTCGACCCGCTAACCTGGAGGGCCCCATTAGAGATGTAGATAGGCTGTTGTGCGGTGCGGTAAAGCGCATCATGCACCTGCCTGAGCACACCCTCCGTTGCGCAATCCACGACAAAGTCAGGTACGAAGGACTATGGATCCTGGAGCTGCGACATTCTATCCCGCAGATCCTTGTGGAAATAATGACAAAGCTCCTAAACAACATCGTGGACCCCGTCGTCTTAGTCTTAGTTAGGAACGTAACAGCGGCGCAGCTGTTCCGCGAGGCCATTTCCAATAGCCCCATGACGGCCGGTCTGCAATTTGTCTCGGAAGATGCAGTTAGTAGGTCCTGGCTCATGCAAAAGTCTAGGGGTTGGACTGGGCGTGACTTCGTTAGACCTGTCCAATTACGAACAAGCTCCCTCCCCTTCAAAGGCCACCCCTCCGTCCTGCAGATCAACGGACTTCAGGATTGCAATGTTGCCGAAACAATTTTTCAAATCTTACAAAGATGTTGTGCAGTGCACGATGGAAGAATTAAGCGGCATAACGAGATCGCCGGCAAGATTGCAGCCCATACCAGAAAGTCCTGGCAGGTGGAGGAGGAGCCTCATATCCGACACACCGACTGACAGCTCTTCAAGCCGGATGTCGTGGTGCATAAATTACAAGAAACCGTGATTTGCGAAATTCAGATCTCTTGAAAGGGTAAGGACGGCCTAATACCCGCCTGGGAGCGGAAACGCCTCGTCTACGAGAACGAGCGTTTCATTGAGGCAGCCAAGCTTCGTTGACCCAACAAAAACTTCGTGTTTCGCCCCCTTGTCATCGGGGCACGTGGTTCTTGGCCATGGTGTAACGCGCTCTCGTAACAGGCTGACCAAAAACCCAAGTCGAGTTGCTCTAAAGTGGGGCTCTTCGATGCATGCCACTTTTCTGCTCGCATCTGGGCTAACGATAGGGGTGGCCGATCAACTGCCATCCGTAAGCTTGACCGAACATCGCTACATGCAATTACATGTCTGGGTCTTGTGTGTCGGAAATACCCCGCTTCACCGACACTATTTTATTTTTTCTATCCCTTAAGGGGACATGTTGCCGTAGTGTAATTTCTTGTAGCCAAATGCTTCGTCATCTACCCGGGGTCTACCACATCGGACTCATCAACAGGCACATCATCCACAAGATGTTCCACCAATTTAATTCTATTGTTTTTATAAAGTCTCCGAATTATTTTGTATTGGTGACTTCTCCGCGTAGCCCTATTAGCATTATTGGCTCTTGCGGAAAAGTCACGATGTTCGTTAGATTTGGCCCCGCCTCTTGGTGGGGGGACAATATGTTGACAATATTCAGCAAGCGCAATTCTAGCGTTATTTGTGTGCGCTGTTTTGTTACGAACTTGACACATATTAGGGATTAGCAGTGGGAGGAGCCATAGCCTCCGCCTCATTCCGAAATAACACCAGCGACCTATAGTCCTCTAGTCTCCTAATGTTTTTAATTTTGTTCAGATGTCTTTCTCGGAGGTGTACGTTGATGTATAAGCCTCTAAATGCAGCCTCATCACTGGCTAAATTAATGGCTAGTTGGTCGCCGTCATCTCTATCCTCTTCCTGCAGCCTGTAATAACGTTCTTCAAGTTCGTTATTATCATTGTAAACCCGCATAAGTGTTCAAATGCCTGGAGCACACGTTGCAAACGTTATCTAATTCCGTCGGGACGCCTTTACAGCGCCCCTTCCGGGTTTTGAAGAGAATCCAGGGTTAAGAGAGTCATAGTTACTCCCGTCGTTCACCCGTGCTTGATTGAATTTCTTCACTTTGACATCCAAAGCACTAGGCAGAAATCACATTGCGTCAACATTACGTTAAGACTATCGCAATGCTTTATTTTAATTAGGGTATCTATACCTCGAAAACCGCCGTATTGAAAATAATCGGTGAATGTAAAAATTTTTAGTCCACCACATTGAATTCACAATATTAAATAAATAATTTTATATTCCTAATTTACATCTTTAAAAACTTCCATATACCAATTTTGAACAAAATCGAGAAATATAACATTTTCCAAAATATTGAATTTTTCAAAAATAATTTCAAATTCGTAATTTACACTCCCGGAAGCCTCTCAATACTAATTTTGGACAATATCGAAAGAATTAAAATTTTAAACCCATCATATTGGATTCACCATATTGATTTTTTTAAAATAATTTTTTAGGTATGAATCGCTTTTCCTCTTGGAATCTCAGCCTTTGAAAAATGTAGATTGTTTGTCAAAATATTAGGTTCATATGGCGCAAATAAGCTTGAAAAACGTCCCCTTAATAGCTTCAGCTAAACCAAAAACTAGTTTGTTTGGTTGTTGGCGTTTATAATCTTTGGAGAGGCAGCTATTTTTAATGCTTGATAAACATATTTTTATTTTATATAAGCCTTCAGTTTTTTGGTTGTTGTGATTCCCTTTGAATATTTTTAAATGCAAGGTTATAATTGTTTATAACAATTTAAAATGTTACCTTTTTTGGTAAATATCGAAAATAATATAATAATTTAGGTAACCAAAATGTTCTGATTTTTTAATTGTCGAAATCGTTGTAGATAGCTTGTTTAATTTCGTAACCTCGTTTTTTTTTGTTTGAAAATAAAAAATAATCTGTGGGAGTTAGATCCGGGGTATAAGGGGGATGGTCGATTTAAATGAAATCGCATTTAAATCTCAATTTTTTGGTACCAAGGCAAATTGGAATACCAAAAAATTAGGCCTCTTTTCTTTGAGTTCTTATTTTAGAACGTTTCTATTTCTTCCGGGTGCGTATAGATGTCGTTTGACTATTGATATTTTACAATCCGGTATCAAATTGACATTCAGTATCTTACTGCTAAATTTCGCTCTTGATATGATGATCGCGACGCGTCTGGGGAAATTTAGAGAAAATAATTATTTTTTCCATAAATAACTTTAAGGCAAGGCAATTTCTTAGGCGCTCTATTAGAAAAATTAATTTGTTTAAAAGGAGGTATTTTTATATCATGTGTGATGAAACAATTTTCAGAACTATGTAAAGCATTTGAAGAAAATATGAAATTCAGTCAACTTATAGCAAATCGAGTAGAGCAAACGAATACCCCTCGATAGTGATGTAACAAAGAGCGTGGGGATTTTACTTTCCCAGACAATTATTTGTAAAGCTATTTTATTTTGTTCTATTTTTTAGTAAATAAACATGTTAGAGTTTTAATTAGGTCTATTTAATTACGAAAGCGAGTCTGGAGAGTAATAAAATCTTTCTCAAAACCAAAAAAAGTAAGTCAAAAAGTCTTCAGGTGGGAATGTATTGATGTATGTTTCCGATTATATAGGATTATTTTGTGATACAAATATATATATATATATATATATATATATATATATATATATATATATATATATATATATATATATATATATATATATATCACTACATAGTATAAAACAAAGTCGCTTTCTCTGTCCCTATATCCCTTTGTATGCTTAAATCTTTAAAACTACGCACCGGATTTTGATGCGGTTTTTTTCAATAGATAGAGTGATTCAAGAGGAAGGTTTATATGTATAATAACATCCATTAAATAGTGGAGAAAT
This sequence comes from Diaprepes abbreviatus, assembly GCA_034092305.1. Taxonomy (NCBI): domain Eukaryota; kingdom Metazoa; phylum Arthropoda; class Insecta; order Coleoptera; family Curculionidae; genus Diaprepes; species Diaprepes abbreviatus. The sequence continues at coordinate 403,143 of JASJET010000040.1, forward strand.
ACTGTTATTTTTGAGGTTTCTAATGTGATGTCGTTAATTATCATATTTTTTTCCGCTTACATTGCAAACGCAGGCTGAACCCTACGAGATTTATCAAAATAATGTACTAATTATTTGTACACATTGAAAAGGTCTACAGAAAACTCCGCGATGGTATATGTCTATCTCTCATGGATATCCCACAATAACATTTTTTTGTCATTTACTTTTTACGACAAATAATGGCAAATTTTGAAGCGATTTTAACCAATACAGCATTAATCCTTATCCAATTAAATAGCTTAAATACATTGTTGATTTAATATAGATCTATATGGTCCTTTACAGCACAAGATTTAAATGAATATTTTCGAAGATATTACAGATTTAAAATTGCGGGAAGTAGCGCTTGCGGCGGTACTGGCCGACCGGGGTGGCGGCAGCGTGCCTATAAATAGCGCGTCGGAGGCCGATGTAATAATTGTTGTAAAAATAAAATAAATAGTCACAGTTTTTCTGTAGTGTATTTAGTATCAGCATTGCACCCGTGCGAAGCCGGGGCGGGTCGCTAGCATATATATATATATATATATATATATATATATATATATATATATATATATATATATATATATATATATATATATATATTTATATACATACATATATAGTGACAGTAACACATGTAGATGACATCATAAAGGCTGTGGAAGCATTCTATGCGGACTATTACCAGCCTGTGGAGCAAGCCGGCTTTCGACGTGGATTTAGTACGATAGATCATATCCAAGCCCTACGCACAGTCCTAGAAAAAACCGAAGAATATAACATTCCTATACACCTGGCATTTGTAGATTTTCACAAGGCCTTTGACTCTATAGAAACATGGGCGATCTTGAAATCATTTAATAATGCTAGAATTGACTCCAGGTATACCACTATCATACAGAACATATATAAAAACGCAACTATACAGTTTAGAATCGACGAAGACACAAAAACCGAAAAAATAAACGTTATGAGAGGTGTGCGTCAGGGAGACGTCATATCTCTGAAACTATTTACGCTAGCTTTGGAAGATGTCTTTAAAAAACTAAATTGAGATGAGAAAGGTTTGAGAGTCTTAGTCATCTTCGTTTCGCCAACGATGTTATTGTCATGTCTAGCAACCCAGAGGAGCTAAAACAAATGCTTCAGAATTTCAATGAAGAGGCGAGAAAAGTGGGACTTAAGATGAACTTGGGGAAAACTAAGTTAATGAGCCCTGACGCAAATGTACAAATAGAGATTCAAAATGAAATCATAGAGAATGTCCAAGAGTACATCTATTTAGGCCACGTCATGAAACTGGGCAAAGAAAATCAAACGGCGGAAATAACAAGGAGAATAGGGCTGACATGGACTGCCTTTGGAAAGTTGAAGTACGTATTAAGAGATAGAAACACACCAATCAACCTTAAACGCTAACCAAACAAAACGCAAATAGGCTCCGAGTCACTCAACGCTCCATGGAGAGACAAATGTTAGGAATCTCGTTACGGGATAAAATATGAAATCAAGTAATAAGATCAAGAACCAAAGTAGTTGACGTCATTGAACGCATATCACGACTAAAGTGGCAATGGGCGGGGCACATAGCTAGACAACAGCCCGATAGGTGGACGAGTAAATTACTGGAATGGCGACCGCCAGAAATGAATCGAAATCGTGGCAAGCCACAACGCAGATTGGTAGATGATATAAGACAGTTTGCTGGAAAAGACTGGCTCCAGAAGGCGAAGACAGATCCCAGTGAAGGACCATCGGAAAGGCTTATGTCCAGGAGTGGACGTCAGTGGGCTGAGAAAGAAGAAGAAAAAGAAGAAGATATATATATATATATATATATATATATATATATATACGATTTTTTTAAATTTCTGGGGTATAGGTTTATACTTCAATTGTGGGCTATTTAACGTTTCGCCTGTCGTGGCAGGTTTTTCAAAAATATTTTTTTACTACTTACTTTTAAATTAAGTATTGTTTACAATCCTACAAAAAGAGACAAACTTCAGTTGAACATAATTTTAAAATATTAAAATTAGTTAACATCACTAACGATAAAATACACTTTGTCTAAATAATTAAAATCACAAAACAACATCTTTATAAAACTTAAATGTACGCACCTCGAGACCTCAGGTTCGATCACTTATTGCCATTGCCTGGATTTTTTTATATAAAAATATCTGAGAAGTCTGTAATACTGTGTAGCGTATGTGGAATAATTCTTGGTGGTTATACAGAGGTAAGTTATAGTTTTTGGCAATTGTTTAAACATATTTTCAGCGGATTAAATTGTGATAAATTTGTCTTAAATTGCTTATGTCTTGTTTGTCATTTACGACGTTTTGTTATCTTTTTATATGAATCATTTTCTTCACACACACACCTCGGTGGTGGTGGAACAGGATGAATTGTGTTTTTTAGCAATTTATTCAAACTGTGCACCCTCTACCATGGAAAGGATATAATGGAGGAAAAATATCGTGATTCCATTTAGAAGAATTGAAAGCAGAGAATTATTTTTATTTATTGTTTTATTTACTTTAGAAATTCCCTTATATCGGTTTATTTTAATATGTTGAAATAAATTTGATTTAGATTATTAATGCCTGTTTTATCGTTTACGGCATTTGTATTTTTTTTTTATTGCGATCATTTCGTAAAATTCTCGTTTTCCTTTGTTGGTTTCAGTTTCCAAGATTTTTGTATTTTCACAATCAAAGGTGTGCTTGTGTTTCATTTCGTGTTTTTTTAGGGCTGTAATATTTTTTTGTCATATTTATGTCCATTTAGACGATTTTGCAGATACTGACTAGTTTGGCCGATATAATTCGATGGACAATCCTTGCAGGGTATTTGTCTTTTAAAAAGTTAATATACAAGAGAGTGTGTAATTATAATTGGTTTGTGATGTAATTAATTTTTATTTAAAACATAAATCCGCCGAAACCCTCAGTTGAAAAAGATTCGAAAGAATCGAAAAGTCCTGAAATATAAAATATATATTCAATAAGTATGACTACTTTATATATGTAGTTTCAACATAAAAATGATATTCCCGAGAAAATAACCAACCAAATATATATATATATATATATATATATATATATATATATATATATATATATATATATATATATATATATACACGCAGAGTGTCCGGAAAATACGTGTTCAACGTTTGATGACAGACTCTTGACGTCAAAATTGATCGATTTAAGCCAATTTAGTTATATCTGTTACTATTTCGTTTAGGCGGTAGGAGACGTTAAACTTTTAAGAATAGTAGTGAACATAACCCGATTCGCTCGATCCCCCCACTCCTCGACCTTGACCTTGCTTCACCCCTCTTTGGCCCCGCCCACATGTCCTTGTCATTGACCTTGAAAGTGCACGTGTGCTTTGGCCTTGGCCTTGTGTTCAAGGTTGTGTGTGTGACCTTGACCTTGGTCGAGACGACCTTGACTTTGTTGAAGGTCATCTTGGGTGTGTGACCTTGAAGTAGTTATTTGTGCATTGTAATAGTGTGGGATGATCTTGAAATGATTTTGACCTTGCAAATTGTTCTATAAATTGTGTGAGTCTACTTGCATTCATTCAGTGTGAAATGTCAGATACGGAACTATCTAAAGAAAAAATTATAGAGCAAGTCGGCAGAGTAATTTGTTTATATCAGAGTAATTTAAAAAGTTTGTGTGATTTTGAAGAGAAGGATCTAGCATTTTTTCCTCTCGAATATTTAAAAACTTGCGTTGATACGCTGAGTTTACGGCAAATTTGGGATAAGCTGCCAGCGTCATATCGGTGTAACAAGGAACTACAGTTAAGCTTACCCTGTTACATTCACTATGAACAAATATATCGTCATCATATAGATGGGCCACCACCAGCAATAAAAAAGTGTCGTGAATGTAAAAATGAGTGAATAATATGAATAGTGCTTTGCAAGAGACAGTAAAAAAATTGGGCGATGAGTTCACTGAAACGGCTAATAATTATTTCAATGATGCAATGAAAAGTCGAGCAGAATGGGCGTCGCGCTATTGTGATTTGGCTTATGAATATGAAAAGGCTGCGAATGCATGTCGTAAATATTGCAGCAAAACAATAAATTTACAAGACTTTGTTCGTGAGATAAAAAAGTTGGGGTTTAGTGACTGTTTGGAAAAACTGATTAGGTTCATTGCAGATCCGGTTGTGTTAGATGAAATTAGAGTGTAGGACTTAAGTTTAACGTAGTAGTAGTTAATATGGAAAGTTTAGTGCGAGAAATGTACGAGGAATTTCTAATTTCTGCAGCCTGTTCGGAATTTTACGCATATGAAATGCAAGATTCGGAGGCTCAGGACTTTAGTGTATTTTTTAAGTATATGGACCATGCCGAAGTGTGTCTTTTAGCTAGTATAGTTTGTAAGAATTTTCTTAGATATAAAAACAAACAATTATTATTGAACAAATTAAGGAAATTAGGTTTAGGTGATAATGTTAAACGCATAGAAGAATGGCAGAAAAAAATCAATGAATAAAGTACATAAAATGTAGTTATTTGTTTCATTATATTTTGTCCTTGAAGTTATCTTTATACCAATTTAAATGTGTGACGTCATTTGACCTTCAATACTCCTCCCACTATTTCTATCGTTAAGCTACCCCCACCATTGTTACAATTCGACCTTGAAACCCCGCTATAAAGGTTCGTGGGAGAAGAAGTGACTTCAAACAGTCGCAGATATCAGTGGCATAAACATCAAATATTGTGTTCGTGTAGTGTTCTGAAAGTGCTTTTATATTCACGGTAATTTTTGGATTTATATACCATTTTTTTCAATAATGAGTATTGCAAAAGAAACTCTAGATGAAATTAATGAAATGTTTAGCAAAGATTTCGAGGTTTTAGAGAAAAAAAAGGTTACCGAAATGATTGTAGGCAAAGTGTATAAAATTGTAAAGATGGTTTCAATGACTACACGATTTGGTAAAACTCTTTTAGTGGCTTTACACGATGACGGTGATAATAGCACATTTGAGACTTTTTTACCAAAACGTGTGGCCGAAACACTATCTGACGATATTGTAGATATTATGAGTAAAACTAAAGATAAATACACTCTAACTTATTTGGGGCAGGGCACTAGAGTTTTTGGAAACAATACTCGAACATTATTACGTTTTGGCTCATTGGAGTAAATTGTATGTAAATTGTTTGAAAAAAAGGATGTAATTAAATTTAAAATATAGTTGCACATGTCAGAATACTTACGCGTGTTCATTATTTCTGTTAAAGATGTCTGCTGATGCGACGACGACGACGACCGCCAACGAATGTGTAGATAGATACATATTTTGGTTGGGGAGAGAATTAAGAAATAGGGCTCACGATATGTTAGATAGCGTAAATGATTGGTCGCATATTGATGTAACCAAAGATCAATATAAGAACGAGATCAGGGATACAATCAATTTTATGGCTGGGGCACACTTGTGCGACAAATTTTTATATGGTTCCATAGACATGGATACATTTTGTGCTGAAATGGTTGAAGAAGAATTAAAAGAATACCTCGTCAATATTCCACATTTACCAGGTGAGCTTGCTGCAAAATATGAATTGGTTTCTGCAACAGCAACAGCCCAAGACGTTGACGATCGAAATAGTGTCGGATGGGATAGAATTTTGAGCAACGAAAACGAAGACATGGAAAACTAATTTTTTATAATTTTTGTATTTGTGCAATTAAATAACTGTAAATAAATATCTATTACAATCACAGTTTTATTTTATTTCTTTTATAAACATACCAACCCAGTAGATCATAGGCAGTGTTTCTTTTTCTCAGCTGAAATATTTAATATAAGTAGGGCAAATAAAAATAAAATAGTTTAGTAAAGATTGAAAATGAGTCGAGGAAACAACACAATTGATAAATTTGGTCGTCAGAAATATAATGAAAAATATCATATATTATCTGGGCCACAAGGGATTGGTTTTAAACTTACAGCGGATGGGCAGTATGATATGGGTGGAAAAATCATAACCAACTTAGGCGAACCTAAAGATGATGACGATGCTGTGACAAAACACTTTGTTAATAGAAAGTTTTACAATTTTGCAGTTGTAATATGTGACATATTTAACAAGGATGTCCTCCCCATGATATACAAAAATAATAGTGAGCTTAAAACAAAAATTGAAGTTATGCAGAAAATACTCTATCATCAGCCTTTAAATGACTCATTAAGCGCACTGTCGTACGACTCGACTTCAAAAAAAATCTAAAAAAAGCAGGTTAAAGAATAGGAGAACGCACTCCGAGTGGCATAGCCTTGAAGATAACGTCGTAGTCGTCGGTGAATTGGACCTTCCCTCCAAGAATATTGAAATGTTATTTATGTGTATGATGTTTTATTGTCATTGTTTTTAATAATGAAGATTGAAATAAAAAAACTTTATTTTACAATATATTGTTTATTTATTTTACATTTTAAATAAAAAATATAGTCATACAATATGTTATTTAAACAATATTAGCTTTATCTATCCAAGAGTTGAAGTGGTTGGGAAATCCTAGCCATTTGACAAATAATTGTTCGATGTGATTTTTCTTGCGTTGTCTAAGGACCTTTTCTACTAGATAAACGTCAGGACTGCTTGTTTTTTGTAGTTCTGATTCGTAAAAACACCCTCTTATAGGCTGACCTTCTAACGATTCCAACAAGTAAGTAGGTGGATTTGTAACGTTAACTTTTACAACTTTAAACAATTCGGTTGACCAAGAGGGCGTATATCCTTTCTCGAATAAGCTTTTGTACTTGCTAATACGCACAATGTCACCCATGGAAAACTTAAATTTTTTAGGTACAATTTTTAAATAATCATATGCTTTAATATGTGTTTTTTCTTGCACGTCTGCAGGCTTCATTCCAATGGTGCGATGTTTCGAATGGTTATAGGTTTTTGTTACTGCCGATAATATATGTATCCATTTGTAAGATCCTCTTGTCGAGAATTGTTTATATAAATTATTTTTTAAAGTCCTTATGACTCGCTCAACAATTGCAGCTTTCTTTGTGCTGTAAGTGGAATAATGATTTATATTATATTTTTTCATCAGGGCTTGAAAGTTTGTATTATAGAACTCCTTTCCTTGATCACTTTGCAGATTTGTTGGTGTATATGATGCCTCTTCAATGATGCTTTTCATCGCATTAGTAACTTCTATACCAGTCTTGTTTTTTATGGCTTTGGTATAGACAAATTTCGAGTAACAATTTATACAGACCAAAATATAACGATAACCATCGTTTTCATCAGCATACTGTTGCATTTCAGCCAAATCAATTTGCCACAAATCTCTGTATCCTTTTATTATCGTGCGCCGTCTTACAAAATTTTTTCTAGCCGTTCTATGTAGTTCATTAACAATCTTGATTTTTTTCTAGACTGGGCTCCATATTATTAGTAATACTAAAGGTTTCAGATCGAAGGAAGAACTGAATAATATCATTAAATATTGAGCTTAATATATTATATCTTCTTCTCGTAATTCCTCTATGATTGACATAATTTCATTTTCGTGTCCAGTGTGACCGGCCATTTTGGAACTCCACAACAAACGTAAACGATCCACCAACTCTTTAGCTTTGTTCCAGTAGACATATTGAAATTTTTTCGAAGATAATTTCTTTTTTGTGGGTAACTGTAGTTTTTCCGAGAGATTTTTTCTTGTAATAGTACCACCTAATTTTGTGCCCATTATCAGAGGTTTAATAATTCGTAAATATTTGTTCCATCTGGTCTCCCGTAAACCATCACTTTTTTTAAAATTGTTGTAGACATCACTCGTTGATTCCAAAATTTCCTTGTACGTTGAAAGTACATTATCACTTAATTGTTGTTGTTCCTTGCCTACACTTGGGGGTGTTTTAAGAAATAACAAATCATAAAGTGCCGGTGATCCACCATATTCTGCAATATTTTTCCCTTTTTTGTATAAGACAATATTTCCATTTCGAAAACGCACCTCTAAATTACCAATAAAATTTTTGTTATAATCTGTTTTTGAACCAAAACGTACACCATATACAGTATCGTATAGAGATGGTTTCGAACGTAATCCTTTCAGGTGTGCGTTTAAAGTATCGGAAGTTGTGGTGTCAGCGGATGCGAGAGATGTATTAGTTGATGTCGAGGGTGTATCAAACACCGATTGGCTAATATCTTCTTTTGAAATGCGATGCTGCTGCTGCTGCTGAATAGGTGTGGAGGTTTGAAAGGAATGTGTAGGTTGGGGAAAACCTGATATTTGAGTCGACTGCACTGATGTACTGAGACTATGTGACTTTGTAGCTGGATAATGTTGTTGCTGTTGTTGTTGCTGCTGCTGCTGCTGCTGACGTTGCTTAACCACATCAGATATAGTTGTCAACGGCTTAGAAATGGGTTCGTAAAACTTTTCCAATTCCACAACATTAAACTCTTTAGCCGCTTTAATTTGTTTAAATTTTTTTCTGACGGCATTGGTAGCTTCCACTAGTTTACGTTTTAAGTCGATCGCGTTATTCATGATGTTAACAAAGGACGTTTCAACAATCAAATGAGCGTTTTCTCTTATTATTACAGTAATATATAGCTATCAAATCCTTTGCGGTATCTTCCCGATTTCACATCACTGTCTTTATCAATTACTAAAAATCCATACTTATTATCCCAACATTTTGAGCACATTTCTTGAAATTGAGTAAAAGTTAGATCCGGTGAAACGTGGTCGGAAAATATGTGTTTCATATTCAACTCATCTTGTTTAAACATAATAATAAAATTGGCGTTGTCTCGCACAAGCTGTTTAGGCACTCGCGAATATGTTTGCGCTAGGTAAAAGGAGTCGATATTTTTATGACGTCCCATGCTAAAGTACGATCTTATAACATCTTGTTTTTCACATATAACATCATCAAAGATAAATATAGAGTTTGGTTTTGCATCGGACGGTTCCACAATATTACTGGAATCACTAAAGGCATAGTAGCCTAAACCTTTGATGGGCGCTAAAATTTTCCTTAAATACTCATATTTCGGTTGATACAGAGATTTCGAGTAAATATAGACATTTTCGAAACGTAGCCCAAGGGGGTGTGTAAGCAGCGAAATCATGACATTAGTTTTTCCACAATTGGATGGACCAATTAACAGGCCGCGAATAGAGGAAGGAAGTAAAGGACCGTGTCTCTTCATTATCTTCTTTTCAAATCCAAGTCCGACTTTTTCATCGAGATTGTCAATAGGAAGTTTTTGTTTAAGATCGATAACGCGCATCTTAGGAAAATTTGATATTTTATAGGCAATTTTTCACAAAAACTGTCATTCAGATGCCGAGCGTCAAACGAAGTGGACGGTCTCACGTTTCCAACAAAACTGGATACGGTATTGTGAATTCGTTAATAAATAAATTACCATTCGAGGTACACATTCCTGGTTATCAATATTGCGGACCCGGAACAAAAGTAATAAAACGTGTAACAAGAGGTGATCCAGGCATTAATCCTTTGGATGCCGCATGCAAAAAACACGATTTAGCCTATTTACATAATAAAGACAACATAAGTGCGAGACATCGAGCGGATTACGAGCTCGAACAAAGTGCTTGGAATAGAGTAAAATCGAAAGATTCCAGTTTAGGTGAAAAAACAGCAGCTTGGTTAGTTACAAACATTATGAAAGGAAAACAACGTTTTGGTATGGGTGTACCATCATCATTATCAACAAAAAAAACATCTAGTAAAGGCACGCGTCATACAAAAAGGAAAGGTGTTAATAAAAATCGACATGTTCGGAAAGCCAGTTTCGGAACAGCTATTCGACAAGCAGTTCGAAGGGAATTATTAAAAGCCGGAAGTAAAAATGTGTTGGAAAAAAATGTCATGAATGCATCTAAAATAGCTCTGTCGGCAGCACGTAGATCGGTAAAAGCGGCAGGTGGCAAAAGGAAGGTTCGTACACCGAGAATAATACCGATTCCTAAAACTGGTGGAATATTACCATTAATACCAATTTTTGCCGGGTTATCAGCTTTGGGTTCATTAGCCGGTGGGGCAGCGGGAATTGTGCGCGCCATAAAAGCAGTAAAAAAAAGCAGCGAAGATAAAACCGGTGCCGGCCTGTATTTAAAATCGAAAGGAAATGGTTTGTTTCTAAAGCCATATCGTAAAGGTATGGGATTATTTTTAAATCGTAGATCAAAAAACTAATTGAATCCCTACCTCGAAGACCACTATCTAACATCGATATAGAAAAATATGCCAAAAAGAAAAGAATAGGACACTTTCGAGGCGTTTATATGAGGGATTTATTACCTAGACAAGGTCCTCGACGTTACGAAGCAGCAATAGTGAATTTGGATAGTACGCGCGGTGCAGGGACTCATTGGGTAGCTTATAGAAAAAATAATTCTAAAGTAACATATTATGACAGCTTCGGCGATTTACCCCCACCGATCGAATTGGTACGATATCTACAAACGGGATCGGAACCATCAAAAATTATTTACTATACATACGATCGTGAGCAGGATTTTGGAACAGTCTGGTGTGGACATTTGTGCTTAAAGTTTCTTGTCGAATCATCAGCGTAAAAGATGTCATCATCATCATCGTCACCATTAACACCGCAAATGGATCGCAATAACTATACTAAAATGTTGCAATCACTGAAAGCATTTCATCTAGCCGGTGGATTATGGGAAATGACCGTGAAACAGTTAGAAAACATGCCCAAGGAAGTGATGATTGCATTAGCCCCAAATGAAATTCCATTCGTTTGGGAAAAGTTGCCCGAGTACCTTAAAAGCGATATCGATATATTAAAATATCAGTGCGGTTGCAAACATTATTTCAGCAGCAGCAGCAATTTAAACGAGGTTACGTCTGATGAGGATCTTACAGCTAGAAAAATATTTTGTTGTTATTGCAAAATCAGCGATGTGCGCATAAAAGCAGAAAATAGCATAAAAACATCACTATCTAATGCAGTGAGAAAAGGTGTGAAGATGAATCTTTTTAAATGTTGCCGCTAAGAATAAAACCGAGATGTGTGATGTTTTAATGGTTAGTCATGTCTTATACGTTCACACTAACAGGACACTCGAGCGTCTTAAGCGCCGATTTTTATCCACCAGTCGAATTAAATAGAGAAAACAAATATGGTCTGGCATTGCTGGGATTTTACACATACAATTCAATTTTTAATGTGGACGAAAGCAACAATAAGTTTGCCTACATGAAGGAGGGTTACACCACCGAGTCGATACAATTGCAGATTCCACCTGGGGCCTATGAAATAGATGAGATAGGTAAAGCTATGTTGGAGGCTTTGAGGATTTCAACTGAAGAAAAGAACGATGGAATCTTTTACTTGGTCGCTAATAATAATACGCTGAAATGTGAACTGAAATCCCAATATACTATAGATTTCCGGGGAGAGGCGAGTATCGGTAAAATGTTAGGATTTAATCATACAGTGTTAAAAAGAGACAAAAAGCACGAATCAACCGAGATGGTGGAAATAATGAAAGTACGCATCATACGCGTAGATTGTAATATAATTTCCGGAGCATATATGAATTCGGTGGAAGGTCATACCTTGTTCGAATTCGATATCGACGTGGAGCCCGGTTACAAAATCAGTAAAGAACCACAAAATAATATTTATATGCCGTTAATGCCGGCAGGACGTCAGTTTATCGACAACATTACTCTTCGCATCTTGGACGATAGCGGTGATCTAATCAATTTTCAAGGCGAGAAAATAATCGTGAAATTGGAGCTGAAGAAACTTTCATAAAAATGGGTTTTTGCTTCAATCGTCAATTGTGTGTGCTGTCGACTAAGATGGGGGAACCGCCGAAACATAATAAAAGTAAAAGAAGAGTTAACGTCAAGGTTAGTCGTCGTCCAGACGTTAGATCACAAACATCTCAACAGTTATCTGCCGAAGACTATAAATTTTTAAAATCAATCGGTCTTAAAGTGCGAAAATGATTTCCACCACCAGCGATAAAATAGAGGTTTTCTCCGAGCCCATCTTGGACAATTCCATTATTAGTCTAGAAGAGCATACGTATAAACCATACGGATCTCCATCATTCAACAATTCGGATGAAGTCCGTATCCCCATTAATTTTCAAGATATTATACTGGATATCGCTGAAAGTTACATATATATCGAAGGAAAATTTAAACCCATAGACGCAACGAAAAGATGTTTTTTATCAAATAATGCCCTCGCATTTTTGTTCGATGAAATTCGCTACGAGATGGGAGGTGAGCAGGTCGCCGTGGTTCGTAAACCTGGAGTTACGACGACATTAAAAACCATGGTTTCATTCGGAAGTTTGCAACAAAGATCTCTCATGACGTGCGGATGGGGTCTCGACGAGGCAAACCAAGATATCGTAGACACGGCAAGTAACGTATTCTCCGGGAAATTACCCTTAAAATATCTTATGGGATTCGCCGAAGATTACGCAAAAGGTGTTTTCAACGTAAAACAAGAGTTTATTATGATTATAGCTCGCACTTTTACCAATTGTTACGTCGGCGAAGTAGAGGCAGAAATTAGTATCGACAAAATGGAATGGAAAATTCGTCACATCATTCCAGACGACAAGCAAAAATTGAAAATACTGTCTCGCATTAATAAAGGAGGAAACAATGCCAGTATTCAAATGGCATATCGTAAATGGGATCTGTACGAATTACCAGCTTTAAGGCAAACATCTTCCGACGTGTGGGCCTTGAGAACGAGTACAAGTCTGGAAAGACCGCGCTATATAATCGTCGGGTTTCAAGACAGCAATAATTGCGACAAGAAAGAAAAAAACGCAACCCAGTTTACCCACGCCGACGTATGCGACATTAGACTGTATCTGAATTCAACCGTTTATCCATACGAAAGATGGAATTTAGATTTCGCCAAGAAACTGTACGCAGCAGCCTATTACAATTACGAAAACTTCCAAAGCAGCTACTACGGGCGCGAGATAAACGATCCGATGATAACGTTCGCGGAATATATGAAAAACCCCGTTTTTATTATCAATTGCAGTCATCAACCAGAGGCGATTAACTCATCGACAGTGGATGTAAAATTGGAGTTCCAAACGAGAAAGAATAAATTCCCCAAAGACACTAAAGTGTACGCATTAGTTATTCACGACTCATTTTTTAGTTATAATGTATTAAACGGTTCGGTGACCAATAAATCTATATTTTAATGTATCTATTATATGTAACACAAAATAATGTTCTTGAATCAATAAATTTGTAATGAGTGAAGTAGTAGTTTTATATTTATTTGAAACCCAACCAAAAAAAAAGCTGGCGGAAAAGCCCGCTCTTTAAGAAAAGAGTACGGGAATTTAGAAAATGGTGGTTTATTAAGTGGAAAAAAGAGCTTAAATAACACAAGAAAAAATTTTTAAGGCAAAATATGAAAACAACGATTTAGAAAATTTGTAGGAAAGTAACGGTTAGGAATAGGGAAAAAAGTTATAAGAAAAAGTTATAGAGGAAATCGAGTACTATAAGCAAGCATTTTTCTCGATAGTAAAAACGTAAAAAAATTTTTTTTCAAAAAAAAATTGAAAAATGGTGAATGCGCGCCAAAGTTGAAGTTTTGGAGCAAAATGATATTAGGAAATTAGAAAGAGAATTTTTTTCTACATATGGCAGTACTTTTCAAAATTCGGAAAGATGAAATTTTAAGAAAAGGGTTATAGTAAGTTAGTAATTTGGATTTTTTAAAGCGCTGTAGCTCGGGAACCGTTCAAGATAGAAAAAAAATAAAAGCACTTTGATAGCCCAAAATTTTAAGGAGAATGCGATGGTGTAAAAAAAATTATAATTTTTTTTTTTTTTGAAAATGCTGAATACGCGCTAAAGTTGAAGATTTAGAGAAAAACGGTATTGGGAAATTAAAGAGAGAATTTTTTTCTACATATTGTAGTATTTTTGAAAATTCGAAAAAATGAAATTTGAAAAAAGGGTTATAGAAAGTTAGTAATTTGAATTCTTTAAAGCGCTGTAGTTCGGGAACCGTTCAAGATAGAGAAAAAATAAAAGCACTTTAATTACCTAGAATTTTGAGTAGAATACAATGGTGAAAAAAAAATTTGGAAAATCTTAAAAATGACAAAAAATTTAGATGAAAAAATTGAAATTCTTGAGTTAGGAGGCTAGGGCCGCCGAACGGGAGTATGTGGAAGTTGTAGGGGAGGTTTTTTTTTTTTTTTTTTCTAAGTCTAAAATTTTTTTTATATTAGCGAATCGGGAAAAATAGTGTGATATACTTCAACTCTTCCTTATTACGATTCCGTCAAAACATTTTCAAAATTTTCCTTACTAGTACTATATGCTAGAAAAGTGGAGGGGGGTAGTTTGTGTCCATAACAGAGATACGGTGAGTTATAAAATCATATTATTCTCAAACTTATATAATGCATATATGCACTCCACCTTACCCCCTCCAACTTTTTGAATGTATATAGAGGCCGGTATTAGAATTATTTCATCATTACACATTCGATCGGCAAGATGGAAGATATACCAAAAAGGATCATTGGCATTGTCAGGCCATTCGTGCCCGGCAAAATATGCAAGTGTGAGGAGTGCGGGGGTACCGCACCAGGAGCGGCACCTTCGGCACCGCCTGCAACGCCGACACCACCAGCGATGACGACGGTGCCGCCAATGAGAAGACCAAGGGCTGCACCTAGGTCGGTGTTAATATCGTTGGGTATTACTCCACGGTAGGCACCCCACCCTCCCCCCAGGCCCTTTTAGGGCCACAAAAACGGTCCTTTTCAGGACCACATTATATTTTGATCGTAGTTTAGTAATCGTCACTTATGGGGCGAGATATTCGTTTAACGACGATTTGTCTCGTAGCTTAAGTGCCAAGTTATATGCTTGAGAACCTATGAAAATGTTAACAGTTCAAACAAGGTTTCTATTATTTTTTTTTGTAATGTATTCTTCACAAAATATTAAGAATAAGTCTTATTGTCTAAACAAATCTAATTCCTTATTTAAAGTTTTTGAAAAAATCAATAATTCTATAAGCTCTCACCAATACATAACATTTAGAATCCGTTGGTGGGGTGGGGGTAGTTCTATATATATGAGACTGGGCCAGTTACACAGTCATATATTCATCAACCCTCATACGATGAACATGGAGGAAGAAAGACCCGCCAGCCGAGGCTCATCCATCTTTAGTGATGACACCGTAGCCGACAACGTTGGAGACCTGCAAGTCTTCGACGACGACGACGAGGTGGATTTTGAAATTGACGTCCTACGTTGGGACGACTTGGATGAGCCGATTCCGCTAGTATATGACCATGATCCGGGTCTAGTGGAATTAGACGATGCGGGCGATTGGGTCTTACAAAGACTCGAAACTCCGTCGCCGCAGCCAGAGCCGGACTCGACGGAAGATGCGGTGCTGGAAATTCCAGCATCACCAACACCCGACGACCCACAAGGCCCCTGCGATTCGTCAAGCTGGTGGTCGACCAGCGAGGATGGGGCACCATAAGCCCACACTCTCCCTGGCCCTTTTTAAGGGCACACAACAACGGTCCTTTTCAGGACCACAAAATACTTTGATCGTAGTTTTAGTACATATTAGTACTTTGTTACTAATATTGTATGTATAGAATATACAATATTAGATACAAAGTATTAAAACTTTAAGTGCTGGTGGAACCCAGCTAAATCGTTCGTTCGTATTTGAGACCACAAACAACTTTTGGTCTCAATACGTAATACGACATTTGTTTTCACCCCCCACCATTAATTTGTCTCTATATATACGACCGCCAATACTTATTACAATCATTTTAGTTCAACATGTCAGCGACTCAACAACAACAACAACAACAACCCATCCAATGCCCTGTGGTAGATTCTACCACAGAGAATTGTTTGGAGTGGGAGCCGAACGATCCTAGATGGGATGAACTTTGGCGGTTCATCATCGCATATACAGAGGACAACACCACCACCCCCGCTGATGATGACGGGCCGTGCGACTCCACAACTCAATAAAAGAGTCGCATGTTTTACAACCAAACGGTCCTTTTCAGGACCACAAAATAATTTGATCGTAGTTTTAGTTGGTTATAATACTTTGTAACCAATATTTTATGTTTTTTTTCATAAAAACATACAATATTGAGATACAAAGTATTAGAAGTTCTGGCGACAGAACCTTAACTTCATAAACCGAACCATGTTTTAGCATACTTGTAAATATTATCAGAAAATATTTACAACTATTGCTATTGCGTAGTTTTAGTGGATTATTCACTCTTTTTTTTTTTATTACCTAATATTATGTGGGACAGGGCCTATATGAAATAACACACAAAAATAAATTTTCAAGTCATTTTTATTCTCATTATAAAATATAAAACATTTGATCAAACACTTTTTTATTAACTACAATATATATATATATATATATATATATATATATATATATATATATATATATATATATATTTACAAACTTAAAAGCTAATATCTACAACTACCTAACACCTACTACATAATTTATTAAAGTCCTCTAATTGTCTTTTTAACCGCGCAGATTTCACCTTTTTTATCTCTAATTGTCTTTCAAGTTCTATAATGTCACTGTCACACTCGTTCACTTCTTTCACTAAGCGTCTTTTCATGTCAAAAATGTCTGTCAATTTGGTCTTCTGAGAGTTGGTGAAGTCTTCGACCCACTCCGGTTGTGATGGCTCGGAAGAAGACGCGGTTTTATTTGGTGAAGACGATGACGACGACGACGACGACGACGAAGCAGCGGAAACTTCATCGCCTTCAAAACAACGCTTAAACCGCTTCTTCATGGGTTTCCGGCACCCCAATATCGGCGACAGGGGCGCTGGCGCTGGGGAAGACTTCACCTCCGACACTATTTCATTCTCTACGCTGGCCGGTGTTGGTGGCGTTGGTGGTGTTGGTCCATCGGGGCCTTCTATGACTTCCACTTCTACTGACAATGGCTCTTGCGGTGCTGTTTTTAGGAAGTCGGGTAATGGAACAGGGGTGGAGGGACGCTTAAAGTTAAACTTTTTCTTCTTCCCTTGTCCCACACCTTTAATCGCCGAATAAAATGTTTTTTTATCGGCGATTTCCGACTTCCGCATAGTCAAGAGCTTTTTCAGTTTTGAAGCTTTCGGAGAAGATTCCCTAGGCCGCGATGCTTTTCGCACAACCACATCACTAATCACATTTATCTTTGGCTCCTTCTCCTCCGTCCAGCATTCCAGGAATTGCGCTGCCGACTGAACTAACTCCTCGTCGCGACCATCGTTGAGGGCTCGGTCTTCGGCATCTTCATGCTCCACGCCATTCCAGTTCTCGAACACCCCCGGACTTAACACTTCTAAACCACTCATGTTATCCAGCATGCCTTGCTGTGAACCGCAGCTCACGTCAAGAGCATCTAAAAGAGACCGTACACTAGACATTTTCGATATTCAAACTCACACAATTAACTTTTTCTTAGCACTGTACTGTTTGCTGTTCTGACGAACTGTGAAGAGCTCGAGCCAGCAAGTCTGCTTTTATGCCCATTTCCCCCACTACACCACCTTTATTCCTTTTGTTCGATGCATTAAGTATAATATTTAAACTTGTCAGATGCAAGGCCAAGGCCAAGGCCGACGTAACCGGCAATACCAGGGTCGTTTTCAAGGTTGTAATTTTCATGGATTTTTTTTTGCCCCTGTCAAGGTTATTTTAAAGAAGCATATAAATATAGTACTAAACTTGTTAGATGCGAGGCCAAGGCCAAGGTCAAAGTACCCGTCAATGTCAGGGTCGTTTTCGAGGTTGTAATTTTCAAGGATTTTTTTTGGTCCTGTCAAGGTTATTTTAAAAAGTAATACATAATTAGAGTACCGCGATTGAAAAGTACAACATATTCAAACATCATGTTGCCAACTGATGAACAACCTAGTGAAGCAGCCAAAACATACAGTCATATACCAAAAGCTTTTTATTTAACTTGTCATCATTGTAAAAGACTAGGTATCTGCTGGCGAAATGATCTTACGTACGACTTCAACTACATTGACCTTTTCAGGGTTAAATTTGTACAATGCGGCTTTTGTGGACTAGTTTACTACCAGTTCAAGGACATTAATGAACGTGCCATCCAGAGAAGAAATTGGGTCATAGAAGAAGCTTACCTGTACAGAAGAAATTAACATGTATTTTATTTCTTAATTTTTTATTTTTTTGTTTGTTATTTTTTTTATTTTTTTTAATAATAAAAAGTAAACTCAATCTTTTGTTATATTTTAATTTTTTTTTCAATAAAACAATAGTAAAATGAATCTGTATGTGTATTTATTAAACATCACCTAAAATACGTTTTGCAATCCATATTTTTCTGCAGAGTCCGTTTATTAATGAAATAGAACCATATATTAGGGTGAAATCTAATGGTTTCAAATCAGTCTCACATAACAATGTCAGAAGTAAACACTATTGATAAGTTCGGTCGCAAAAGAAAATTTAAGGATTTTAACTTTATGCGAGGTCCTTCAGGAATAGGTTTTAAACTTACACCTAATGGAGATTACGACATGGGAAGCAAAAGATTGTGCTATTTAGCAGAACCTCTTGAAGGAGACGATGCGACCACACGAAATTATGTTGATAATAACCTTGCTCAGTGTGTGCAAGATACGCAGAAAGCTTTACATGACTCAACAATTGTTATTAAAGATATATTCAGAAACCAACTTGAAGGTTACGTACGCAAGAAATTAATTGAAACCGGTCAAGAACTTAGAGGATACATTGATGATACTGTTATTGCAATATATGAACTTAGGCAAGACGAACTGCGTGATGAACTTAACTCTAGAATGTTGAAAATTGAAAAGACTATGGAGGATCTTGTCAGCAAACCTGTTTCACATTAAACATTTACTCGTAGACCTGTGCGTTTAATTTACTATTAGACAAATTTTTCAACAATAACTTTTACAGTTTGTTATTTGTCGACACTTCATTATATTTATAATTTTAAAATAAAGGTTCAATAAAAAAGCAATCAAGTAATGAATACATGTTTTTTATTTAAAAAAAAAATTACAATACTATCGTTACATATTAATGTTGTATGTTTAATAGAAATAATAAAAACAATACAAATAATGAAATATGGATTTTCCAGATTACGTGCTGTCCTGACTTAGAAATGATTCCAACACGGTGACTAAATTTGCTAAGTTTTCTTCCGGGTCTGTTTTGTAAAAATCTATGTCTGCATGCCCCCAAGGTAGAGTTTTGGTTGAACTGGGAATTACATAACGTTTATCATCGCTATGTGACAATGCTACTTTATTTATTATGTTGGTATAAATGTTATGTAATTCACTTCTAAATGTCTTCATCTTTCTTAATATCAAACCACCCCGTTCAACAATTCTTTGGTAGTCTTCCTGATGAAGGTCTTTCTCGATAACACATTTTTTGATACCTTTGGCTTTTTTTAATTCATTATTAATGGACTTTACATAATAAGCCTTCGCGCCGGTACCATAAAAACTTATTATCGGATCACCAGGAAACTCATCTTTCATTCTACCAACTACAGAATTACTTTTAATTATGTTGAAATTATTAATTTCGGGGTAATTTGATGTATCGAATTTTTCGGGGTTTTCTGATATAGTTTGATAAAAGTTTTCCGTATACACTTTTAATATAAGCGAGTCAGTATCGGTGTAAAGTAACGAAGCATCATCGCCAAACTTGGATTTAATAAAATTATAATAAAAATCGTATATTACAGTCTTTGATATATCTAATATGGAAAAACCGATATAAATTGGTTTATTGTACAATATTTTAACTTTATTCATATGTATAGCAACAAAGTTCTCGGTAAATATCGAGCTACTATTGAAATTGGGGCGGGATATTAGTGCTCTAGCTCCATTTCTGCCTACACCCAATGTGTTACTAATTTTATATCCTTTCGATTTTCCACATTTTCCATAGTTTTACCAAATATCGCGTTATTTTTTAATTTAAAAGTGTCCTTCGCAAATTTTGTGGTGGCCTTGTTACGTAAATTGGTATTAAAATCAATATACGATTTTAGCCATTTTGATTGCTTAAACTGTAATACTCGATGGGTTTGCATTACCACTAAGCCGTTGGCGATGGCTTGTTTTAAAGTTCTATAGTGTACAATGTATTTTTTTTTATCTTGTAAATTAGGAATTAATTTCGGTAATTTAGCGTTTTCTGTTGGCGGTATGATATTTTCTACTAGAAATGGAAGATCAGAATGTGCATCATGCAACTCAGTCGGATAATGCACATCCACTTCCAAAACGTAGCCATGTAAACTATCATCACCAACAGCCATAATATTTAAATCCAGAATTTCGCGCTCGCTTAACCATCGAAAACCACCATATGGTAATGCTTGTGACATACTATGACCATATAGATTTGTAGCATCAAGGTATGTTATAAATGAAGAAGGTTTTGTTGGGTCATAGTCTGGTAAAAAAATATTATTAGCGATGTGCTTCCTTTCTGTACACTGGCTTATGCCGCCGCGTATACCTTTCTTAAAAAAATGTATCATGTCTATATCAGTTAAGAGCTCTAACTCTACCTTAGTCATACGTAGCATACAATCAAATGATAAACTTGGAAGGGTATAGTAATGTGCTGGATCAAGTTTATCGAATTTTAAACAATTATTCCGAAATTGCTCAAAAACATCACACAATAGCAACACATCTGATTTTAAATACACGTCCGAATAGTCCCCCAAAGTTTTACACCCAAACAAGAGCCATACTTCTTTTGCTCTTCTATAGCTTTCATCGCTAATATGTTCTTCCCGTAAATTATCATAAAATTCATCTTTACTTGGAAGACATGTATTTTCCATTTTTTCTATAGAGTCAATAAAGCTATAGGGAAAAACACCCTTTTGACGCATCAAATTAAATTGGTTGATATTTGAAAAATGTTTCCGCGTTTCAATAAAATCGTCGTCGTTTAAACCGCTGCCTAAATTTTCCAAAGACGTTGACAGAAATTTAAAACTATCAATAAATCGCAACTTTAAATATTTCCTCTTGACTTTTCCACATTTACTATCAAAATAATCGTGCACATAAATGTTTTTGGTAAATGATATGTACTTTTCCTTACTTTGAGCCAAAACACCAATTTTATCCCCATATTTACATAACTCTTTTATAAATAAATGGCTGTCGTAGCCGCTTAAGTTATCAAATATGATAGGGATAAAAGAGGGTAATTTATAATTTAAATTACAAACGGAATGTGCAGCACCAAATCTTTTTGCACCAGTTATGTGACAGTGGTCTCGTACTTTAATCTCACCCTCTTCAAAAGGGCCTTCACATATACCACATATTTTAGCATCATTAAACTCCCTTTTTTCTTCAGGCGTTAACGGTTTCATAGGCTTAATGTCTTTTAAATATGTGTTGTATAGAGCCCTTAAATCACACTCGATACGATCCACAAAGACTTGAGCTGCATTATTCCCCCGAAATAGCTCAAATTTCGAAAGTGAGTCGTCAAAAGAGCATTTAATTAAATAAGCAAAAGAATATGGTTCATGTTTAAAACTTTTTACAGTGTAAGAATTTTGTGGGTTTGGTTGTACCGTTTCAACGGGTTTTAAAACAGATTCGAAATCTGCATAAACCACGAATGGAACGCGCATTTGCTTTTCTATACCCTCGAATTTTAAAATATTTTCCGGCACACTCTTTCCAAATTTATCGATTTTTAAATCCACTGAGGGTGTTTGCGTGAAAATGTGGTTACAATCGTAGCTTTGATGTAAAGTTAAAGCTGACGGTGTACTAAAATAAATGAGGCAACCATCACAGAAATATATTTTATGTTGTTGACAACTAATTTGACTTGAAACTAAACGTGATAAATCCCGAATCCAACAATAATGACTCTTTGAACAAGTCGTATCACAAAAATGTTCACCGCCATCTTTACTACTACAGTCTTTTGTAATTAACAATAAATTTACATGCCTATCCAACTTTTTTGACGCATACCTCAGTGGACCAATAACTTCATGTATTACTTCATTATTTTCATATTTAGATTCCAGACCGTATACGTTAATTGATATGTTGTTCATTTCCTCAAATTTTTTAATGTCACGTAATTTTACTGGAAAATCCATACCTGTTACATTTAGCACTCTAGAAAAATGGGGGTAGGATGTCTTCTGTGAAGGCTCTGCTGTTGGAGGAAACAATGCTGATGTTACAGCTCACGCAAAGCAAAATTCGTCCTGGTTAATCACATTGACGACAGCTCCTTTCTTTTCAATAGAACACGGCAACTTGATGTATGATGAGCCACCCATAGGCATATACTTGTTGATACCAACTTCCAAGTATAAAATTCGCACAAGAGCCCATCCTATAACAAGAAAAATAATATATAAAAATCAGTTTAATATATCGGGTTTTGATTTTTCCATACCTGAATCTTTCTCCTGGAACTCTGTCGCCTGCGTTTTTATTAATTCGGTGAAAGAATGGTAAACGGCATCCAAATCACTTTCTACACTAATTATTTGATTAGCAGTGTTGAAGGATTTTTCACTGAATATTTCTTGTGATGGAAGCATGTACTCGCCAACAGCTGTCATGTTAACTTTTAAAGCATGATGCACACGCAATAAATTATTAACAAGTTCCACCACCTTGGATTTAATGTCTGCAAAGAACATTACGTAATCGGAATGCTCCATATCACTGCTAACCCGATAGGTTGCAATTCTCCTTTTGAAGGCACATTCAACGAGTTGCACACCATGACATACCGGCAAACATGAATTATTTTTATGTTGTTGTGTTCGTTTATGCACCGACATATGATTTATTGGAACATCTACATTACATGTAGCGCAATTAATTAGCGGAATCGTCGATGTATACTCTTCAATTCGGAGCCGTTTTCCTCCAGGCACTTCATTAAATCTCGCCGCACACGATTCTCTTTGATGACGTCTCATATTATAAATATTAGTAAACTTAGAACCGCAATTTTCACAAACATATGCCATGATTTGTCAAATATTAACACATGTACTACCTATACAAGTCAGAGCCAACTGATGAATGAAACTGCCCCATACCTTATATAAAACCATTCAAGGTCACCCCCAACCACGTAACATATCTTCAAGGTCACACATCCAAGATGACCTTCAACAAAGTCAAGGTCGTCTCGACCAAGGTCAAGGTCAAGGTCACACACACAACCTTGAACACAAGGCCAAGGCCAAAGCACACGTGCACTTTCAAGGTCAATGACAAGGACATGTGGGCGGGGCCAAAGAGGGGTGAAGCAAGGTCAAGGTCAAGGTCGAGGAGTGGGGGGATCGAGCGAATCGGGTTATGTTCACTACTAAGAATATATTGATTTTCCCAAATTTCTTGAAAACATAGTAAATTAATTCAATGATTTTTGGTGTGTGGCCGAAGACTATAATTAGGATGTCATAACGTTGATGACATAAAAAATTAGAAGCGATGTTTACAAATGACGTAATTTTTTTAGCACTTAAACTATTTTATAACTGATTGCTATACCACTAGGAAATGTCATATTACAGTGTTAGATCACACCAAAAATTATTAAATTCAGTTACCACGTTTTCAAGAAATTTGGACATGGTGCTCAAAATACTGAATTCTGTCCAAAAACAGCATCGAATGTCGGTTGCTTCCAAAATAATTGAAAAGGAAGAATAAACGTTCCGTTTTACGGAAACCTTAATATCAAAATTAATATAATTTCAATGAAAAACATTTTTTCTGTTTAGTTCTTATTTTTCTATACAAGTAGAATTATAAGTTGTATACTTCTTTATTGGTTTATTTTCCATTATAACTTAACAGTAATCATTAAAACGTATTGTACGGACGGTTCGCGTAGGTCTCCCAAAGGTTATCCCAAAATATTGTTTCTTTAACTTTTCGACTAGGTATCATTTGCAACTTGTTATCTATATCGAGATACTGGACGTTGTTTGGAGTGATGGGATCCCATTTTACATTCTGAAGTAGTTCGCATGCGTGATTCTTCGGAGTGGGATTTCTAAAAAAATATATAATTACTATTTTATGTCTGGATTACGGATATGGAAATAATATAAAGGGTATTTTTTATAGAGGTATAAAACTTTAAGTTGGCAACACTTTTTTAACTGGCGGCCATTTAGTCAGCTGTCAAGTGATTTATGTTTCGTTTGGTATTTCAACATGAATAGACTGACGCCTGAAAAACGCTTCCAAATTGTGCAAATTTATTTTGAAAATCCTGGTTCTGTTCGAAATACGTATCGCGCACTACGTCCATTTTACGGTCAACATAATCGTCCATCAGAGCAATTAATTCGACTAACTATGCAACGTTTTCGCACCACGTTTACTCTAAATGATAATACGCATCCACAGATACGTCGTACAGTGCGTACAGAAGAAGTTATTGCTGCTGTAGAGCGAAGCGTAGAGGAAGACCCGAATCAGTCTATCCGCCATCGTGCACAGGAATTGGATATGTGTCCATTCACTTTATGGAAGATTTTGCGGAAAGATCTTGGTTTGCGTGCTTACAAAATCCAACTCGTGCAAGAATTGAAGCCACACGATCACCTAGCAAGGCGTAGATTCGGTCAATGGGCCCAAAACAAGATTGCCGTTGATCCCGATTTTCATAAGCGAATTTTGTTTAGCGATGAAACTCACTTTTGTTTGAATGGATACGTCAATAAACAAAACTGCCGTATTTGGAGTGATGATAAACCTCAAGTGTATGTTGAGACACCGTTACATCCAGAAAAACTGACTATTTGGTGTGCTTTATGGGCTGGTGGAATCATTGGTCCGTACTTCTTTAAAAACGATGCTGATCAGAACGTTACAGTCAATGGTGACCCGTGAATTGGCCTCCAAGATCGTGCGACTTAACGCCGCTAGACTATTTTCTGTGGGGATATGTGAAGTCGCTAGTCTACGTCGATAAGCCCGAAACGATTGATCACTTGGAGAACAACATTCGCCTCGTTATTGCCGATATACGGCCACAAATGTTGGAAAAAGTCATCGAAAATTGGACCTCTAGATTAGACTACGTCCGAGCCAGCCGTGGCGGTCATATGCCAGAAGTCATATTTAAATTATAATGCCAGAAGGTTATCTTTCGAATAAAGTAAATTTCATGTCAATTTAAAAAATTCATCTTTGTTTTATTCCATTTAAAAGTTCTGTACCTCTATAAAAAACAATCTTTACAAGGTATTCGGAAATAACATCAGAAAACTTAGGAACATTATATAGGGTGTCCGGGAAAATGTGGGAAAACTCCAGGATATGAAAAAAACACGTGAAACGAATACTACAAGTTCATATAAACTTTTTTCGTATAAGTCTCCTCTTCGGAGATATGGGCTCCCAAAAAACTACAATGGAATCAAGTTTTTTACACATAATTATTGAACCACCCGGTATATTTCAATTTTTTTTAATATGATTTATACCAGGTAAGACCCTTCAAATTACTATTCAAGAGAGTGTTGTGAATTACTCACACCTGCAGAGACGGACTAGCTGTGATACCCATTTTTTTTCGCTCTGTATGATAAGAATTTATTTAACTTGCTGCGAGATGACACTACCTAAAAATTAATGTCGAACTCTCAGCAGGACATCAAAATAACCTTAATATTTTAATGAAATTTTGGCATATTGTATAATTGACAAAGGCTCACGAATCTGGGCAGTCAAAATCTTCGACATTAATAAGGAAGTCAGAAACAGACTCGTCACTAGACTCGTAGGAAAAAGAATTAAAACTCGATTTTTAGATCTGTAAATAATTATCTAAAAAAAAGTTCTCTACATTTATTTCAAAAAAATCAACTATTTTCTAAGAAATCTGAATAATGTATACTAATAGCAGTAATTACACCTTATAAAAAATCAATTAAGCTACTGGTTATCAATTAATTAAATTATTTATTTACTTATTTATTTATTTTATTTCAACGAAAAATCCACTTTACAAGAGCAATAAAAACCAAAATAATATGAAAAAAGTAAGAAATATCGATGTAGTATTGTAAGTAGAGAAATGTCCAAGAGTACAGGGTGAGTCAACGATAGGATGAAGTAGGTTTGTGCCTTTTCGGTGAAATTAACAAAGAAACTATATTTATTGTTTGATACAGTTTATTTTTACGCAGATTTTAAAAATATTTAGGACTCTACAGGGTGAGCCAAAAAACTAGGACAGCATAAAGTTGTATTTTTTTAAATAGAACACCCTATATACGAATCGTATTTTCGATTTAGCTTATAATTTTAAATCTTTTTTATTAAGGGTTTACTATAACAAAACTTTATAGTTTCTGAGGTAATTAAGTTTAAAGAAAAAAAGCATCAATTCAATCCTAAATAACGTTTTCAATTTTGTGACAAATATATTCAAATTTGGAATTTAGCAAGGCCAAGGACAAGTTAATATAATTTTTACCTAATATTTGCAATAAAAGCTACAGGGTGTTGAACACGTCGGCTCAAATTTGAACAAGTTTAAATGAATGAATCTTTTTTTTTAAATGGTACACCCTGTATATTTTCATGTTATTTAATAGAGTAATAAAAACCCTAAAAGTTTTGTTCAATATATCCTATACCTATTTATAATAGTTTTTGAGATATTTCAGTTTTTCTTATTTTCCATACTTTTTTACAGAAATAGTCTTCATTATCATAGTAGCCATGTAAAATAATAAAAAGAAACTACAGAAACAAACAGAATGTGGTTAAATATGATGAAATACATTATTCGTTATATTACAACGGCAATAGTTTAATTAAACATAATGTGAAAAAATTAACACAACAATAACGACAAGGCAAATACATATTTACTTTTATACTAAATTGAAACAAAAAAATTACCTATTAAATACTGAGATTAATTATTTCTTTTTAATAAGTGTTTGAATAAACGACCCTCTTGTGCAATGCACAAATTTAGTCTTTTTTGCAGATTTTCTCGGACCCTGGACAAAATTAGTGGCGTTATTGTTCTACAGGTATCCCTAATCCTGTTTCGCATATCTTCCACGGTTGTTGGTGGATTAACATACACCTTATTTTTAATATAACCCCATAGGAAGAAATCTAATGGGGTGATGTCGCAAGACCTTGGTGGCCACTCAATGAAACCCCCACGTCCAATCCATTTTTGCGGATATCGTTGGTCCAAAAACGCACGAACTTAACGATGGTAATGCGGAGGCGCACCATCGTGCTGGAACCACATACTGTCGAGCTCATCCCTATCGAGACCTTGAAGCAGTTGAGGTAGTTCTTCTTGTAGAAACTTCAGGTAACTATGGCCATTTAGTGGTTCATTAAAAAAGTGGGGTCCAATAATTCGATTATGATAAATACCACACCAAATATTTAATGACCAATGGTTTTAATGTTGCACCTCTCTAATCCAAAATGGGTTTTCTGTGACATAATAATGTATGTTGCGTCTATTTACGGCACCGTTACTTCTAAAAGTAGCTTCATCACTAAACATTACCTTGCATAATAAATTTGGATTTAATTGAATCTCCGCATTTATTGTACGACAAAAGTTTATACGACTTTCAAAATCCTGTCCATGCAATTCTTGGTGGAATTCCATGTGATATGGATGATACCTATATTTCTTGGTAGTACGATTAGCGGTGGATTGTGATGTTTCACATAATGCTGCTAACTGACGGCTACCAATATAAGGATTTTCCTGAACATTTAACAATACTTGTAGTTCTTTTTCTTCATTAGTCACTGGTTTATTGACCACTTTACGTTTTGGATAATCAACAGTACCAGAAGAATCAAATCTTTGCATTAAGTTTTGAAAAGTATGGGTATTAGGCTGGCGTCGATCAGGATACTTCATTTTGTAAATTCTTTGAGCAAGAAGGCAATTTTTTTGAGCCTCTCCTATTGTATAAATCATATCTATTAACTCATTCTTTGGAAAATTCATTTTACAATATAAGATGAATGCAAAAAAAACCAAACTACACTACATAAAAACCAAACGAAGCGATTGCGGTTATAAATTTGACACACAGAAAAATGTTCTTTTACATTGTTTTTGCCATGGCTACTATGATAATGAAGACTATTAAAAAAGTATGGAAAATAAGAAAAACTGAAATATCTCAAAAACTATTATAAATAGGTATAGGATATATTGAACAAAACTTTTAGGGTTTTTATTACTCTATTAAATAACATAAAAATATACAGGGTGTACCATTTAAAAAAAAAAGATATTTATTCATTTAAACTTGTTCAAATTTGAGCCGATGTGTTCAACACCCTGTAGCTTTTATTGCAAATATTAGGTAAAAATTATGTTAACTTGTCCTTGGCCTTGCTAAATTCCAAATTTGAATATATTTGTCACAAAATTGAAAACGTTATTTAGGATTGAATTGATGCTTGAAAATGTGACTTTTTTTCTTTAAACTTAATTATCTCAGAAACTATAAAGTTTTGTTATAGTAAACATTTAATAAAAAAGATTTAAAATTATAAGCTAAATCGAAAATATGATTCGTATATAGGGTATTTTATTTAAAAAAATACAACTTTATGCTGTCCTAGTTTTTTGGCTCACCCTGTACAGTCCTAAATATTTTTAAAATCTGCGTAAAAATAAACTGTATCAAACAATAAATATAATTTCTTTGTTAATTTCACCGAAAAGGCACAAACCTACTTCATCCAATCGTTGACTCACCCTGTACATACATCTATTTAGGCCACGTCATGAAACTGGGCAAAGAAAATCAAACGGCGGAAATAACAAGGAGAATAGGGCTGGCATGGGCTACCTTTGGAAAGTTGCAGTACGTATTAACAGATAGAAACACACCAATCAACCTTAAACGGAAAGTGTATAACACGTGTGTCTTGCCTGTTGCTACTTACAGCATGGAAACGATAACACTAACCAAACAAAACGCAAATAGGCTCCGAGCCACTCAACGCTCCATGAAGAGACAAATGTTAGGAATCTCGTTACGGGATAAAATACGAAAACAAGTAATAAGATTAAGAACCAAAGTAGTTGACGTCATTGAACGCATATCACGACTAAAGTGGCAATGGGCGGGGCACATAGCTAGACAACAGCCCGATAGGTGGACGAGTAAATTACTACAATGGCGATCGCCAAAAATGAACCGAAATCGTGGCAGGCCACAACGCAGATGGGTAGATGATATAAGACCGTTTGCTGGAAAAGGCTGGCTCCAGAAGGCGAGAGACAGATCCCAGTGGAGGACCATCGGAGAGGCTTATGTCCAGGAGTGAACGTCTTTGGGCTGAGAAAGAAGAAGAAGATTATAAATAGTAACACTAACATGTAATATATATATATATATATATATATATATATATATATATATATATATATATATATATATTTATGTACTGATACAGTTTTCAAAGCCCTGCAAGGTTAAAAATTCATCATTTCTCAAAATTTAAATCAGTGGATTTTTGCACACTGCCGAGAGTTTGACTTATACTTACCGGGCACCCTGTATATCCGCCTATTAGATAAGTAACATCAGCACACGGTGCTAATTTGAAATTATTTTCAAGCAATAGTAATAACGAAAAACATTCGATATCTTTGCCCATGAGTGTAGTATCCTCTTAGTGACTGAGTAATCTGGTAGGTGATAACTTGGTTCATTCCATATTTTTATGTGATTTATTTATTACATCATACTTACGAAGTTTTTGCGAAGTTAGTCCACAATTTAACCATTCGTTTTCTGGTTAAAAAGTCCTTGTCAGTTTTCAGTTCTCTTCTTGAAACATTAAATAAATATCCCACTTCGTCTGTATGACCGACTTTACTAACTCCTAAAATAACCATTTTTTTTTTGTATTTATAAGAATTTTAATATACGATGTATCTGTACTCTATTTATACATTATCTCGAAAACTAAAAAATATATCAACTTTCTAGTTTTCAGCTTTCTAGTTAATTCACGTATCGACTAATTTATGGTCTTGTCAGTAGACTCCATTGACGAGACCATAATGTGGTCGGAACCCGTCTCAAGAGAATAACTGTGCTTTCCTGTACCGGTCTTCAGAAGGAAAGGCGCCATTTTACATAATCAGTTAAAAATGATAACTGAAAAATTATGATATCTGGAAGTACGAGTATAGAAGGCAATACTCCAAGATATGTAAAGAAAAGGACGTCTACCCAACTTCAGAAAATCTTAATACTTTTGAGTTGTAAAAGAGTACTTACCAGGAATATTCGTATTATTTTTGCTCAGAGTGCCGTAAAAAGAAAATTGGTACATGTAAACTGGTGTGTATTTCGACTGAAGAATAGCGTGTTTATGGGCTTCTCTCAAGAATACATGATCACTTAACCACTAAAAAATACGGAACCATTAAAGTAATAAAAGTTTATAACCTGGTTACAAAAAGTAAGGCTGTGATAGCAGAAAGAATCTGGTTACGGTCCTGGGAAGAAGTTATATCTTGCTCCCTAATTATATAATTTAAATTTTCGGTACACATTCTACAATTTATAAACAGTGTCAATACTTACCTCAAGAAACGCTAGCAAATTGTTCTCAAAGGATCCGTTTTTACCCACATATTGTTGTCGTATTTTTTCTCCGATAGCTTTACGTACAGCAGTCGTATTTTCTTTAAATGGCATAGTTGGAACTAAAAGTTCTGGGTCTAAATCCAATTTTCTGGCTTCGGATTTTGCATGATCTATGCCTAAAAAGATACAATTTAAAAATAACACACTTGTAAGGGTTTTAATGCCACGTTTTAATAATAAGTGAGAAAACATTTTTCACCCAGAGCTAACCCACCACGAAAAATTAGGTTTAAAAGAAGCAACTTAGAGTGTGATTCGCATTCCGAGGGTTCCGTATCATCCAATATTACGGACTATATGGAAATATTGGATTATATTAGGACCATGTTAGTTTTCTTAAAAAATAAATTGTTTAAATTTTTTTGGCCTGAAACTCCGAACAAATTTTTTTAAATTCTCATTATTAAATTATAAATAGTTTTATTTTTCTGTAATTGCTACATGATTGTCTATTACCGTAAATTATTTCAAATTTTTCGGTCTAGAATCGGAAATATGTAACTAACGTTTTTTTTTTACTTTAATTAATATTTTATTCAAATTTATAATTTTGCAACTTAGCATCGGTCTTAACGGTATTCTTGATTTGACGGGGTTTTCTTATAAATATCCTTTACCAATTAAAAACGAATACTTTCACGGCTTTGATCAAGTTGAAAATCATGGTTCTTGGGTTTAGACCGTGCCAAATTGGAATTATTATCCGACGTTTCGCCTACGATTGCACAAGACGTCTTTAGGTATCTTTACTCCACAAGATAAGAACATTAAATGACTATCGAGAAGCAACAGCCCGGTATTTATATCCGACTGGTGCTCAGCGGACCATGAATCCAGCCTTACAATCGATTTTCACGTGTGATTTATACTGTAACCAGCATCTCTATTAATATTATTTGGATAATTACAGATTTCGATTGATTCTGAGCACTAAAAAAATGCAGGTAACATCGGAAGAAATAGAATATAAAATACGTAATTTAAAGAATAGAAAATCTCCTGGACCAGATCTAATTACCAACGAATTCTTGAAATACGGAGGCCAAACGCTTACCAAGGAGTTACAAAAGCTTTTTAATAAAATCATTAAAGAAGAGCAAGTACCGCAAAATGGTAAACCAGCTATACAATTCCCGTACACAAAAAAGGTGACCACAAAAACCCGGATAACTAGAGAGGAGTTACACTTCTTAACTCTGTCACCAAACTATTTACAGCAATTATTCGTGACAAACTTGAACAGAAAATAGAGATCTCGGAGGAACAACACGGTTTTCGAAAAAACAGGGGAACCACAGATGCCTTATTTATAGTGAGACAAATAATCGAAAATCAATAGAATTTAACCACCCTGCATACTTATGCTTTGTTGACCTAACAAAAGCATTTGACCGCATCAAGAAGCAGCACATAACGGACATTCTAAAACAGAAAAATGTTTCAGCGGAGATCATAAACATAATTGATGACTTGTACACAAATTCCAGCACAAAAATAATAACATCCGAAGGTCTAACCGAAGACATCAAGATAAACGAAGGGATAAGGCAGGGAGACTCGCTAAGCCCCTTCTTATTCAATTTGATAATGGACCGCATAATAGAGGACATCAGACCGAAACGCGGATACCAGATGGGCGGACACAATATCAATATAATATGCTACGGGGATGATGCGGTTCTACTCGCAGATAACGAAGACGACCTCCAGAGATTGACACACCTATTTAACGTATCAACTAAGAAGTACAATATGCAGATATCAACGAATAAAACAAAGTGTATGGTAATTTCCAAGGAACCAAGAAAATGTAAGCTACAGATAGAAAATGCCATAATTGAACAAGTCATGAACTTTAAATACCTAGGCATTGACACAACAAGCTGTCGTAACCTTACTGGAGAAGTACTGTCATAAAATACAAGAGCCCTACAAGTGGCAGGATGCTTAAGAGATGTTATATTTCGAAACAGATACATGAGAATAGAGGGAAAAACAAAAATATATAAGACCATGATACGACCAATTCTAACTTATGCCACGGAAACAAGAGCAGATACTAAGAAGACAAAGCAGAAAATGAGAACCATCGAAATGAAAGTACTAAGAGCAATGCTGAACGTATCAATCAGAGATAGGCTGGCAAATACCTTAATCAGAGAAAAATGTAATGTGCAGGACGTGGTCAAATGGACAAAAGAAAGAAAAAGAGGTTGGAAAGAACACGTTGAGAGAATGAGTGAAGAGAGACTAGCCAAAGTTTGTATGTATGGACGACCAAGAGGAAGAAGATTACCAGGACGACCACCAAAGACATGGGCTCAGAGCTGGTTCTCTTCATCAGCAGAATAAGGCGGGTGTAGATAGAATGACAAACAGGGATATCCCTAGTCAACGTAGAAGAAGAAGAAGAAGATTGATTCTTTAATTTTACGTTTAAAGAACCCAGGCACCTTAATTTCTTTTACATTAAAAGTGTGACCGGAGCAATGTTGGTGTTCAGCGACTGCAGATTATACAATTTGTTTCTTTTTTATACATCTTTCTTGTTCCTTAAGCCTAGTGAATATAGACCGTCCTGTTTCACTCACATACACTTTACAACAAGAGCAAGGTATCTCTAGTAAACGCCTTCTGTTTAAAATGGAATTGAGTCCTTTGGAGACCTCAAACATTGTCCAACTTTCTTACATGTGTTGAAAATTATCCGAATGTTTGATTTTCGGAGCAATCTGGCAATCTTGTCGGTGATTCCGAGTACGGAAGGTAAGACAACACTGTCCATAGGAGGTTCATTTATTACATTTTGTTAAGGAGTTGGGTTTTTATATTTATTTATAAAACGTCTTATATCTTCAGCGTAATATCTATTGCTTCTCTCTTGGTCAGTTTTGATGTAGAATCCCTGTACACAAATGTTCCTGTAGATGGTTCAGTTTCCATAATATCTGACATATTACGAAAGAACAAGATGGACTCCACCCTACTAGAATTAATTAAAGCATGTCTGATTTCCATTTATTTTACTTTTCAAGGAACTTTCTACGAGCAGGCTTGGGGAGCGACCATGGAATCTCCGCTATCACCTGTGGTGGCTAACATATTCATGGAAGCTTTTAAAGAAAACGCCTTGTCTTCTGCTTCTCTAAAACCTAAATTTTGGTGCAGATATGTCGATGATACGTTCGTAGTTTGGCCGCATGGCGTAGATAATCTCTATAACTTCCTGGATTATCTAAGTCAACAACACCGTAGCATAAAATTCACTATGGAAACTGAATCCCTTTCTTGATATACTAATACAAAGGAAAAAGAATGGCAAATTAGGACATTATGTGTACAAAAAAACAACACAAATCGATATCTCAATGCAACGTCACACCATCATCCTTCTCAAAAACCATCCGTCATAAAGTTTTTGGTATATAGAGCTCTTTCAATATGTAATGAACAATCACGGAGATCAGAAACAGAAAAACTGACTAATGCTCTGAGAGGCAACGGATATTGCGCTGAAGATATAAGACGTTCTATTAATAAATATTAAAACTCAACTCCTCAAAAAAATGTCATAAATGAACCTCCGATAGACAGTGTTGTCCACACCACCGACAAGATTGCCAGATTGCTCCGAAAATCATATATTCGGACAATTTTCAAGGAAGATTGGACAATATTTGAAGTCTCCAAAGGACGCAATTCCATTTCAAACAGAAGGCGTTTACAAGATACCGTGCTCTTGTGGTAAAGTGTATGTAGGTGAAACAGGACGGTCTATATCCACTAGGCTTAAGGAACATGAAAGATGTATAAAAAAGAAACAAGTTGTTACAATCTGCAGTAGCTGAACATCAGCATTGCTCAGGTCACACTTTTAATGTAAATGAAACTAAGGTGCTCGCATCAGTGCCTGGTTTCTTTAAACGTAAAATTAGAGAATCAAAATTTGTAAATATTCAAATAATATTAATAGAGATGCGAGTTACATCACTCGTGAAAATTAATTGTAACGCTGGATCACGGTAAATACCGGACTGTTGCTGCTCGATGGTCATTTACTATTGTAACCTCGTGGAGGAGATCCCTGAAGATGCCTCGTGTAATCGTCGAAACGTCGAAATAAATTCCAATTTGACACAGTCTAAACTCAAAAACCATGCTTTTCAATATCCTTTACTGATTTTCGTGTTAGTAAATTGATTAATAATAACGAATTTTGGAAATACGTCGTGTCTAATTTTGACCATTTGCGAATTTAGTCATTTTCTCTGCAACTGGCTGAACTTGCAAACCTGTAGAATTGTTAATGAACAAAATCATCAACCATCTGTTTTCTATTTTATTTGTCTACACCAAAAACAGGTCACTATATTCAATATTTTTCGTTATTATCGCCTAATTCAATAAATTAAATTATTCCCATTGTATACACGCCATAACCTCCTTCAAGATCCACTTTATCCTCAATATTCAGCTTTTTATTTAAAGTAGTAGCTATACTGTTACTTTAATGTAGTAGCTACATTTTTTTAAATACACTGACTGACAAAAATATTGCATATTTTATTTTTAAGTCTTTTTTATACTGATCTGTTTTCCTTTACAACGTTATGTATTTTTTATTGTTAAATGTCTTGTGCCAGAGTGTTATATATTATAGTTACTATATTCTTATAGAAAATGCAAAAAAATGATATAAAAATACAGGGTGTTTCATTTAAAAAATTTAAATTTGGTATATCTCCGCAACTAAAACTAATATTAAAAATCTGACTATGTCATTGGATTCTACAAAAAAAGCACCTTAAGAATGTCTTATTAGTTTTATCGTAGTTGCTTTGATAAATAAAATATAGTACATTTTAAAAAATTGTAAAATTCGAAGATCGCCCTGTAAATCCGAAACCGATCGGGATAGCCGTAATTTCTATTCGCCATTATAATTTTTTCAAAAAAAGAGCTAGAGACTGCTTTATCAGATTTTTAAAATCTCTTACGATTTCCCAGATAGCCTTATAAAAACTTTCAAAACGATCTACCCTGTACACATCCCAATTTCATAAGGTATTTTGACACTGCTCTTCCCATTTTTACTCTGATGATACACAAATGTATTTCATCCAAACTGCTTTGATTCCTAGTGCGTGTAAACACTTAGTCACTTTACATTTCAAGCAAATATTGTTTAAAGGTAAAATGTTTAACATTTTGAAGTAACTAACATTGTTTAATGTCTTATACTTACCAAAATGGTAAATACTAGAACAGTCTGTATTTCTAGGCGTTTCTGGCCAAGACTAATTGTGACGAGCTATCAATATTATTGTATCATTTTTTGAATAAAACAAGACTAACACAAATGACAAAACAACACAACGACTTAACACAGGTTTACCGAGTGTTACATTATATCTGCATATTTATATTTACATTCTAAAGTTTAAACCCATTGTTGAATATCTGAAGACTGTCCTCTACGGCTTTGCTCGTTGCTTTCTATCACTAGGAAGTACTTTCCCGATTATCCTCGGCTGTCAATCTCGAAATGTTCCTCTCTTACACGTTTCTTCGAGAGGCAACGGAACATCGCGATCATTGCGAACTACCCGGCTAGCTTGTCCCAGTCGAATTTTGCCAGTCATAAGGAGAATTACGGGCGTCGGTTGTCCGCTGATTACGTCGCATATCTCGCGTGTTTATAAGCATAAATATATTATTAATATTTTAATTTTAATGTTGGTTTTTAAAATTAATTATCGACAATCTCCAAAAAAAGTCAAAGCGACCTCGTTGTGTGTTGCAACCCTCCGGTTACGAACGATTGCTCTAGGGCCTAGACAATACCTCCACACTATACTTCAAATTAGTTTAAATATTGAACATAAGTACACATATCAAACTATCATAATTACCGTTTACATAAACTATTGTCTCCTCTCTGTTAAATCCTATAATCATGGGAACTCTCGCAATATTACCAGATTCTATGCTTTCATATATTGGTCCGGTCAAGAACGAATGATCAGACTCGATTTCAAAGGTTGGACCAATCTAAAGAACAGTTAAAAAATAATTAATAAATTTGAAATACCTATACTACGTTTTCGCAAAATTTTTTGGAACAGGTAGAATATGATTAGAAAATAATTATTAGAGTTAACGAATTAATTATTACATGTTTTCTTTAGGGTCATTTTTGCTACGACGTAATGGTGAGGGCTCTCCCAGGACAATACGAGACCCTCACGTAGAGGAACAAATATTGCTGACAACCCTTCAAACAGCATAAGAAAGCTCGCAACACAAAACAATGTTACAAAATGAATTGTACATGAATCTCTAACAGGACAGTTACTTCATTCGTACCACATTGAAAAAGTACACGCTACACGCAAACATAACCTAAATCCAAATTTTTATAACCTTATTTTGTTTACCGATGGTTTTACAAGAGATGGAATAATAAACTCACACATTTTACATTTTTGGGCTGATGAAAACCTGCAGGCTATAATTAAAAACAAACACCAACAAAGGTTTATTGTAAAAGGGGGGAGGGGGCTGGCATCATCGGAAATAATCTTGTTTTGGAAGAGACTCAATGATCCCACACAGCACTAGACGTCTTATGGACGTCATTTTTATATCCAGATTATGTCTGAACGTCTTAAGACATAAGTAAGGCGTCTTATAGACGTTGTTTTAAAGACGTCCATAAGACGTCTATATACAACGTCTTTAAGATATCTTTTAAAAGTCTACATACTATATTTTATATGAAAATAAATACATACAGTTGTGAATAATTTAGTTGATAAAAACTAAAAAGCATTTCCTTCCCTATGGATTTTGTCGCAATTGGGTAATAAGTTTGCAACGCCGCACAGAGCTCAGCTAAATACAAGTTGAGGTTAAAATTTTTGATTGAACGACAAATTTTTAGTAGCCTTACTACGACCTTGGTTAATAGAACTTTTGCATGATCTTTTTTATCAATACTTTGGTGCTTTTTGTCACAGACTGTTTGATGTACCGATAACAATGACACACATAAATATGATGCCAGCGAAACTATAACTTTAAAAACCCGCATTTTGTTTCTGTTAACTGTCATTTTTCAATTTTGTATTTGTGTTCAGTCATGTCGTTATTCATTTTTAATATTGTTGGGGTGCCGACTGTGAAAATTTAGCTTTTGAAAGAATTCTATTAAAATAGTTGATTTATCTATGTGCCTCTGAAAATATTTTTTATTCGTGTTTAGGTAAGATCGAGAATCATATATACTTACGAAAAACAGTAACATTATTTATAGGTTGTGTTACAGAATTCTTCAAAAATATTATCTGTGCAAAAAAGGCTTGCACAGCTCATCCAGGTCCGGTCCTAAATATTACAAGAAATATTACTAATGAAGTGGAAGGCGAAATGTTTGTTTATGGAGTGCTCCACTAATGAAACCTGTAAGATTTATTTTATTCCTGATGATTGGTTTATATTTAAAGAACATAGAAAATAGAGTTTTGTTGATTACAAGAAGTAATTTTGTTTAAGGTTTTAGAAATTTCAAAACTGGGAGTAGGGAGCATTTATGACTTCGTAAAGCGAGCTTGTAAAATTACCATGTACAGTTGATTAGTACGAACAGGAAAGAGAAAGTTCTACGATTCCAACTTATTATGAGTAAGTTATGTCTTTCATTATACATATTAACCTTGAAATAGCATAAGTCACGATTCTATAGTAGAGGACAATTATAAAAATTCGCAAAAATATCAAAAAATTTACTCCCACAAATGATAAACTTTATCCTAATATTAAAATCAGTTTGTTATTAGGATCTACAGAGACAACAGGACTGACAAAAAGTCTAAAGAATGAGAAAATTTCAATCCAAACATGGCTGAAAAGGGCATCAGACCAGATTTGTTATTCGACTAAATAAAAATTCTTGTTTTTAAAACTATTTATAGATTTGTGTACTTTTTTTTTTCAATAAACTTTTATTTTGTTGTTGGTCTACCTTTTAGAGTTATTATCGATCCCTTCAATAAGGGATAAACTAAGGCTTAAATTTGATAGGTTCACTTATAGTTCGAACAGTAGTAGTTCTGAAAATATTGGCTTTTCTACCTCACTTCTTAAATTTCAAATTAGAAAAAGTTTACATTATGCTTAAGTTATGTATTTTTTTTGTATAAAGAGATTATGTTGAACATATTTTTTAAAGCAAATTATTCATGCGGAACTTGTAGTTATTTAAAATGGTAGTGTATATTTTGCTCTTGATTTTTTCTTAATTAAAGTTATTTCTTGGACCTTTGAATAATCACGGTTTGACTTTGTAAACAAGACAAACAAAAAAATTAAAAGGACCCTTTTTAATGTACATAATTTTAATGGTGGAATATGTTGTTTTAATGTTGGGAAGGGACGTCCTTAAGACGTTGTAAGCAAATGTCTTAAAGACGTTACCTTTTGTAACATAAGACGTCTATACAACGTCTTATAGACGTCATTCGACTTTAATGGACATCTGAATGTTGAGATCAAACGTTTTATGGACATCTTTAAGACGTATTTGTGCTGTTTGGGATGAAATTTATTAACAATTTTTTTTGCAGCAAAATTTAAATAATTAATTGGAAAACGTACCTCTTGATAGAACAATGCAAATGTGATACA
Organism: Diaprepes abbreviatus; assembly: GCA_034092305.1. Taxonomy (NCBI): domain Eukaryota; kingdom Metazoa; phylum Arthropoda; class Insecta; order Coleoptera; family Curculionidae; genus Diaprepes; species Diaprepes abbreviatus. The sequence continues at coordinate 442,705 of JASJET010000040.1, forward strand.
TGTATGATGGTGCTCCACCTCATTTTAATCCTATAGTATATCATTAAGGTCGATAAAAACTAATAAAGCTGTTGGTCCAGATGAAATGCCAGATGAGTTGTTGAATCTGATCAATGACAAAAATTTGGATTTATTGGTGAGATTATTTAATACAATTTACACGACAGGAACTATCCCCCGAGAAATGTTAACATCAACATTCATATGTTTACCAAAGAAAGCAAGTTCAAAAGAATGCAGTGACTATCGAACAATCAGTCTCATGCCACACACTTTGAAAACCCTTTTAAAAATTGTACACGCTGGAATACATTCCAAATTGGACCTGGATATTAGTGACACACAGTTTAGCTTCCGGAACGGGGTGGGTACAAGAGAAGCATTATTTGCTTTTAATGTGCTTACTCAAAGATGCTTAGATATCAATCAGGACCTCTATGTCTGCTTCATAGATTACAACAAAGCTTTTGATGGGGCTAAACATGACAAACGGATAGAGATTCTCAGAAGCAAAAATTTGGATGAAAGAGATTTAAGGTTGATATCAAATCTGTATTACAATCAGCGAGCGGCAGTAAAAATTGGACAGGAAATATCCGGAGACGTGGAAATACAAAGGGGAGTCAGGCCAGGGTGTATATTGTCACCTTTACTATTTAACGCTTATTCTGAAGAGGTCATATTGGAAAGTCTTGAATCTGAAACAGCAGGGATAAAAGTAAACGGAGTTTTAATCAACAATATTAGGTATGCAGATGACACCGTAATAATAGTTGATAGTTTGAAAGACCTAGAAAAAATAATGAATAAAATATTAAGAGTTAGTGGAGAATATGGACTCTCTCTTAACACAAAAAAGACCAAGTTCATGATAATTAGTAAGAACAACACCAATAATAATGAAACCCTAATAGTAGGAGGCCAGCACATAGAAAGAGTTAAGGAGTACACTTACTTGGGAACCCTAATAACAGAAAATAATGACTATACCGTCGAAATAAAAACCAGAATCGAGAAAGCACGTGCCAACTTTATTAGAAGCAAAACAGCAAAAACGTTAGCCCTGAAAATACGACTGACTAAATGTTACATATATTATGGAATGGAAGCATGGACACTGAATCGAGAGGCAATGAGAAGACTTAACTCTTTTGAAATGTGGACCTATAGAAGAATTCAGAGGATTTCGTGGGTGGATCGAGTTACGAACGCCGAGGTGTTGAGAAGAATGGGGAAAGAAAAGAAAGTCAAGATAACAGTAAAACAGAGAAAACTGCAATATTGCGGACACATTATGCGGGGAGAAAAGTACAGCATTTTACGGCTCATAATCCAAGGCAAAATAAGTGACAGAAGAGGCGTAGGACGACGACAAATTTCATGGCTAAAAAACCTAAGGGAATGGTTTGGATGCAGTTCAAAACAACTATTTAGAGCAACTGCCTCAAAAATTAAAATAGCTATTATGATTGCCAACCTCGGCAATGGAGAAGGCACTTGAAGAAGAAGAAGTATGATGCTGGTAGCCGTTACTATGTGGTAGTTAATCATATTCGGGAAATGTTTTATACCACTAAATTTATTAAGAAAACAGTGACTGCAGTTTCAACTCACAGAGTTATTTTCAAACTGAATTACAAAGGTAGACTAAGTATTCATTACAGAAACGTGAGAAAATTTAACAATAAATAAAAACTACCTGAGAAATTATATTATTACAAAGGGAGGTACTAAATTTTGGGAACTAATTATTATTTGGCGACAACAAATAACGGGGAAAACCCAAGTTCTGTCTGGTCATTAAGCAAATTTACATTTTTATTTTTACTATGTTTATATATTTCTAAAGATTCAAGAATATTTAACTTTTAGCCCTTTGTTGAATAATGTAATATATCAGTGTTGCTTAAATTAGGAAAACTGTGGCTGTGTTCTAAGCAATGGCTGGCAAAGCTCGAGTCTGTTTTTCGTAGTCTATATGATCGGTGGTGTTCTGAAAAGCGAGTGTTAAAGCTTCTACCACTTTGTCCAATATACAAGCTATTACACTCTGAACATTTTAACTTATAAACTCCTGATTTATCAAATTTATTAATTTTATCTTTAGCATTGTAAAGGATAGTGGACAGATTGTGTTAAGATTTAAAGGCTACTTTTATGTTATGTTTGGAAAAAATTAGCTATGTTTTTTGATAGGATACCACAGTATGACAAAGATATATAAGATAAACTATCTTTATCATTTTTTATTTTGGGATATATTGAATTAAAAGCTAGTTGTTTTTGTTTTTTAGTTATTAATTTCTTTATGGTTTGTTGAGAGAAATTGTTTGATATAGCAATTCTTTCAATGATATTTAGTTTCTCTTGAAGATCTTTTTCAATTTAATGATACATAGAGCATTCTCTTTGCCCCTCTCTGAGAAAGATCTTCAAGAGGAACTAAATATCATTGAAAGGATTGCAATATCAAACAATTTCTCCCAACAAACCATAAAGAAATTAATAACTAAAAAACAAAAACAACTAGCTTTTAATTCAATATATCCCAAAATAAAAAATGATAAAGATAGTTCATCTCCATGACCCTGTTTATCAATATACTATATACCTGCTATAAAAATGGTTGGATCCAACCCTGACTGCAATATATCACCTCGAATGAGCCCCAGGTATAAAACTATTAACTGGCGTCAAAAAGGAAAACGATAGAAGTTGAAAGACTCTTTACTTACCTTTTCTCCGAGTGATAAATTTTTTATAAGTTGAACATCAGCATTCTGCAACACGTGTAAAATTTCCGCCGACGTGTTTGCTTTCGTTATAGAAGAATCGACTTGAGCGGCTAGTCTGTAAGCAAAGTCTCTTCGATAAGTCTCGTAGCCGCTCAGTAATGGAGATGCACTTTGTAAAATTGCACCCTTAAATAAATCTAAAAAAAATATTAATTAATTACTATTGTATAAAGTTTGTAAAATTAATGCTGATTTTGCCACTTTTTCGGATACTATTTTTTTTTTAACTTAAGATGCTGTATTTTATTTTACTCCATTTGTCGTAGATTATTTTATATGAGGAAATATAAAAAACATCATTTAATGTAATCCAGTGACAACGATGGGGACTGTATGGCAAGTGTAAGGGACATATTCGAAAAATTATCTCAAGATTCAGTTAGAGCGGTCACCCATGACGAACTAACTCGGAGATGCGAAACATGTTTGAGTGGAGATTTTGAACATTTATTAAAATAAGTTATTTTCCTGTGTAGGTAAGCCGCTTAGCATTTTTGCCACACAAGTATAACCGGAAATTTCACCATCTTGAAAATATTTTAGGTGAATTGCTCCATCGCGCCAAACTTTTAAAATTTTTCAGTCTATTTCCCGAGTAATCGATCGCAGTAGTTCGTTGTGGGACACACTGTACAAGATGCATGAAAACAACTTTTTTCATGTGTATTTTTCACACATTTTTTTTTTGTTTTGGGTCTGTTTCTGGATAAAAGGGAAGTACGTGTTTGTAAAATTTCATTGCAAAGAATAACGAAGTTATTAGGTTGTGACATATGGATAGACAAACGGACAGACATGACAAAACTGTAAAGGTTCCTACGGAACCCTAAAAAATAACGATTATGATTAAAACTTACTTCTTGACTTAGGGCTAATCATAAGATAACCAGCTGACATTGCTCCCGAACTCTCTCCAAATATAGTTATGTCAGAGGGATTTCCCCCAAAACAGGCGATGTTTTCTTTGGTCCACTGCAGTGCCAGCAGTTGGTCTTTCAGTCCTGCGTTTCCAAGGAGAACCTCATCTTCAGTTGTTAAGAATCCCAGGGTACCTAAAACAATTAAACTCAAACAGTGTGGCCATTTTTAGAAAGCCTTATATTTTAGAAGACTAAGGGTAGTGAATTTTTGAATGCATTGTATTAGAATCTCCATACATATTCGGTGCATACCGTGCGAATTTTCATAATATCCTGTGATTTTGTTAATCGATCGTGACTATAGAAATATAGTACAACATTTTCTATTATTTTTTCTATTGTAAGAGTAATACTATAGTGCAGAGGCGGATCTAGCCTCTCTCTTGGGGGGGGGGGGTAATATCACAGACGTACAGTATGGCAAGTGAAAGCAATTTGTCGACGGGGGGGGGGGGGACACCAGCAACATTCCCACTTTTAGTGTAAAAGGCAGGGTTGGGTCTATTTTTCTGAATTCGAAGCTCTTGAAGAAGGGGGGGGGGGGCGATCACAAGAAAAAACAAGTTGCCGATAGGAGGGGGGAGGATGCCAGCAGCATACACATTCCTAATATAAAAGGCAGAATCGGTTCTATTTTCCTGTACTCAAAGCTCTTGGGAAGGAAAGGGACGATCGCAAGTATACACATTCTTATACTCTATTCAAGAACTAGAGAGAGTAATAAAACTGTTACTGAAACCTCCAACGTACCTGTTCCAGTGCCGCAAATAATTGAGGACTACCGTAAATCTAATTATATTTAATTATATTTAAATATTAGAAGCTTTTATAAATTTACTGCAACAATAAAATTTCTGACAGTTCAATTTAATTTCTGCCAATGAGCAAAGTACACCTTACAGTGTGTCCTTAGTGATTTATCTTATTTGTGCTTGTTTTTATATATTATTTGAGATTAGTAAGATACCCAAAAGATATGGCTTCCACATCTATATTTATTCCAAAATCGTTAAACCAGGGCATTTTTTCCTCAACGAAAAACTTCTTACGATAAATGTTTATCATGTCTTAAGATATCAATATCTAGATAATAATGTTAAAAGCTCTGTTGAGATGTGTTTCAACATGACAGGAGTTGGAAAATCTACTATGTACCTAATACTAAAGGAGAAAAAAACGACTGGAATTGTTTGTACCCCCAAGCCACATTCGATAACAGGCAGACAAAAACCTCGTTGGAAGAAGTGATGTAAACTGCAATAAAAGGAGTTGTACATACATTTTATTATGAGAAGCAGATCCCAACCGTCGACAAAATTCTAACTAAGATCAATGAAGATCGGGATTTACCTGAAATTAAAAGAACTGAGCTCTGGAAATTGCTCAGAGAACTTAATTTTTGTTGGGAAAAACCAGATAGGAAATCTGTTCTTATAGATCGTCCGGAAAATGTCCGTTGGAGAAGGAAATATCTCTCTCAAGTAAACGGTAGAGTTGCTAGAAATAACCCAACTTACAAAATTAGTAATTTAAATTTCAATAATATTCTATGCCATAAATACTTAGTGATAAAATAAACCTCCTTCCGACCCCTATGACAAGGATTAAAATCCTTTTTAACACTTCACACATCCAAATATCTATTGTTATCCAACCCAAATAGTCCATTATTATAGACCGGTATTTTTGATTATAAAATTTCTATCCCATTCCTATGAAAAATATATGTATCTAACAGCTTTTGCCAAAGACACCGGACTAAAGAACACAGGTAGTTTGCGAAGAAAAAAAAAGGGTAAAAAAAGATTTATTACTCTCTCTAGTTCTTGAATAAACTATAGTATAATAGGCAAAATCGTGTCTATTTTCCTAAACTCAAAGCTCTTGGGGGGGGGGACGATCGCCCCCACCGCCGCCCCCCCTTGGATCCGTGCCTGCTATAGTGGCATTTTACGGCTCGGGGCTGATTTACACAGGTAGTGCCAATACATGCGAGAAAATATAGACGATTATAAAACACATTAAACAACAATTTTCTTACCTATAGTCCCAGTAAGAAGAATTTAACTGTAATTGTATAAGTATAATTTTATCTTACCAAGCCTGCCTAGAATAGCTAAAAACATTATTCAAATAAATTTTCCTTCTTTTTTTCGACCAAGTTTGGTTATCTACAAACAACATATATATATATATATATATATAATATATATATATATATATATATATATATATATATATATATATATATATATGGGGGGATTTTGGAATCGCTAGACATCCGAGAGCAAATTGCTCTTGCGGATGATTTTAATGTAAATTTTCTTACAGACAATGCAAACAAATCAAGGCTACAGGATTTATTGGGGGGGGGTCCATCTCAGTCAATCAATTTTTGAACCAACTCAGAGGGTAAATTGCCTCGATAACATCTTCCTGGATATAGATCTGAGACTTCTATCTGCGGCTGTTCGAGAGTTTGATTTTTCTCATCATAGAAGCTAGATAGTAAGCTTTGGGGTAAGCAAGGTGGAACAAACGGAAAGGAGTAGAATAACGTATAGGCCAATAACGCAAAGAGGATTGTCTTATTTTTACAATAGGGTTTCAGAGACTAACTGGGAATTTGTGAATGCAGGTGATTTGACAGTTGACAAAAGTTTGGATTATTTACCACTACTCTTGAAACAGCCTATCTAAATTCATTTTCCCGAAAAAAATTATATTCTAAGAACAGATTAACCCCAAAATGTAAATTGGTTCAGAAACGACCTTAAGGAAATGAGGGATCATCTAAGCTTTTTATCAGAACTTAATAGGCAGTATAAGGAAATACATATAACTAAGGCATATAAACAATTTACAAAATAATACAAATATGCAGTTCAACAAGAAAAAGTCAATTCAAATGATAAGTGGGGCATACAAAAAGATACAAAATACCACAATCTAAATCCAAACAAATTTATAGATTTCTTCTCAAACATCGCCACTAATCTTGTTTAAGATATTCCTAAGCTAAACCCAGTAGACTTTGAATGTACAACACCACCAAATCAGTTTTCCTTGAAGGAAACTACATTTATTAACATACGGGATACGATTAATAGTATTAAAAATAAAAATAGCAGTGACATATTCGGACTGAACATCAAACTTATTAAAAATGTTAAAGATCTTATTATTGTACCTCTCACGAAACTAATAAACATATGTTTAGTAGAGGGCACCTTCCCCTCAATTCTTAAAAAAGCTATTGTATGTTCGATATTTAAAAAGGCAGATATAAATTTGTCGGAGAACTGTAGACCAATATCTTTACTTTTTGTTGTCTCAAAAATTATGGTAAAAAACATGGCACTGCAAATAGTCGAATTCTTGAAAAGAAATAATTGCTTTACTGAATGTCAATTCGGTTTTCGAAAAGGCAAGAACCCTGTGCTGTGTGTATTGGATCTTGTATCCTACATACAGGAATCAATCCACCGAATTCAATATAGCTCAGTCCTTCCCTGCGATCTTAGTAAAGCATTTGACTGTGTAGACCATGGTATCCTCCTTCAAAAATTTGCAAAATACAACCTCTCCTTTACGAGCATTAACCTTATTAAATCTTATCTAAAAGACAGTCCAAATCGTGCGGATTGGCGTGGTGTCCTCGGCGGAAAGTATTTTAAATCTAGGAGTTATTCAGGGCTCGATATTGGGACCAATATTTTTTCTGCTCTCTGTAAATGATCTACCAATGATCTGGGGCGAAATACACAGTTTTTGCCGATGACACCACAATATCCTGTACTGCAGGGGAGGTGCTTGAGGGTACTGTGGAGGCACAACAGAGAGCAGAAGAGTGGTTTGCAGCAAATAAGCTTATCCTCAATAATAACAAAACCAACAGGATCATCTTCCCACTAAGAAATCTGAGAAATATGAATGAGGGAGTGGATGAGAACGATATTAGGTTTTTGGGAATGAACTTGGACCCAAAACTACTTGGGAAACCTCACATCGAGCTATTATGCAAAAAACATAATAAATATAAATAAGTATCTTTTCCTTTTGCGAAATATCTCTAACAATGTGTCTCGGAAGACATTGAGGACTGTGCATTTCTCTCTATTCCACTCTCACTTGTCATATTCTATTCTGGCATGGGGATACGCAGCAAACGCCAAGCGAGTCTTTGCCCTTCAACGTAAGGCAGTGAGAGTTTTAACAGCTCTCGAGTTTAGAGATGACTGTCGTGAGGCATTTAAAAATCTTTAAATCTTGACAGTTCTAGCACGGTATATTTTTGAAAATCTCGGTTATTTAAAAAAATATTATAATCTATAAAACTCACCATGACCTTTAAACATATGAGACTAGACACAAACGAAACATTGTTCCTGCCTACTGGAGGTTAAAGAGGTGCCAAACTGGAGCAGGATACTGGGCAATAAAATATTTCAATATATTACCGGAAGAAACTAAATATATGGATGAACGTGATTTTGAAAAAACCATAAAGAGTATTTTAGTTCAAGATGCGTTTTATAGCACAGAAGAATTTTTGAATTACCACTTTGTCTAAACTATTTTCAATCCATGATGCCTTGTGACACAGTGTGTATATTTTATTAATATTTTTATTTTGTAACTTGCATCTTGTATGTTTTCCTTCAACCATGTTATTTGTGTAATTTTAATCTTTAAACTGTATTTGTATTTTTAATCTATCTTAAAATGTATATTTTTGTTTTTAATTTTTCTTTTTATATTGATTTCTATTATACTTATTTTATACTACCTTTGACGTATGATACACTTGTTGTTACTAACATGAATAAATTATTCTATTCTATTCTATTCTAACACACATATAAAACAAAACAGTTTGTGTGTTTTTATTAAATTTCTGTTAGCGATACTTTTTTTCCATAGAGAACGCACTAAAAGAGTTATTTAAAAAACTTACTTTGTAGTCATGGCGGCAAATAAAACGACATTTAGTAACAAAACAAAAACACACACCGACTTTGGAAAATAAAAATTATGTAATATTTTGGTAAATACACAATAAATAATTAAAACTTAAAGTAAAATTAAATATTTTTTCTAGAACCGCCAAGTGTAAATAAAATAAGCACTAACTAAATCGTATATCACTTCCCACCCGATAACAAGTGTATTCTTTATTCAATATGTTTAATAGAACTTTAGTCATTTAGTGCGTGGCAAATTTCGTCATAGTTGCATACGGAAAATATTAAAACATAGTTCCATGTTTTTCGCTCACATATAAGGCTCTGTAGAGCTTCATTTACTATGCCGTATCAAAAAATAGCACAATTTTATATTGTCGATTACAGAAAATCTGCGCCTTTTAAGCTGTTGCTCTATTGCCAGACTTCCAAATTATTACCATGGGGATGGAAAAAAATATGCGAATAAGTTTAAAGTAAAGATAATTTTTAATAAATGTTTTAAAAAATTAAGTAGTACAATGGCGTTTTTTCTATTGGCTAAGTGGATTCCGGATGGAAAAAAAAACAACACGAATGCATGTGGAGTGCGAATGGAATGCACGCTTCATTTTCCTAGTTTGGAAAATGAATCAGGAAAACTAATTATCACATAAAAATTGTACCTCATTTAGTAATCTATTTATTAACAAGTTTAAACGTCAGCATAGTCTGCGAAGTGGAATATTGTGTAAAAAATAAGCTAGTAACTTACTATGCCTGTGATTGAATGTTACAACAATAACATTCTCCTCTAAAAACGGTGTCGGATCAGTATAAACAAAAGCTCCACTACCAGTAAAAAATGCTCCACCGTATATCCAGAACATTACAGGGAGAACTGGATCGATCTAAAAAATGGTCGATTGTAATATAGACATATAGGGCTAAATAGACGTACGAAATCAATCCCATTTCTTAGCAACTGATAATACGCTAATAATAAAGAATATGTAATGTTAGTTTTTATTTTTTATAAGTGGTAATATATATTTACAAAACATAAATATGATAAGAATGAATTATCGACATTTGTTAGTTTTTGTCGTAATTATTTTACACTAACCAACCAAAAGGTACGAAAAGAACTTTTACGGTAGTCTATCTTCTTGTTTGTCACAATCATTTTTCTGAGAAACGATCATTTAAGAAGGAAACTTCCAAAAATTTTTTGGCGTTCAATTACAACTACCTTATTTGAAACTCGAGAAACTACCAAATGTTTGAATCAAAAACAACCTCTTACTTGTATTTGATCATCGAACAGAGTTGACGATATATATATATATATATATATATATATATATATATATATATATATATATATATATATATCTTCTTCTTCTAGGTAGAACCAAGTTCTGTTATCTACACAATGTCTCATCGATCCTCGTTCGACGTCGAAATCCAGCTGTCTCTCCATCTTTTGGGGGGCCGTCCAGGCGGCCGTTTGGTGTTTGGTTTCTCTCTCATTACGGTTTTTGCTAGTCTGTCATCGTCCATTCGTTCCACGTGATCTCTCCACTGCCTACGACAGTTTCGAACCCACTTCACAACATCCCCCACTCCGCTGTCTTCGCGTATTTTTGCGTTGCTTATTCTATCTCTTAAACTTGTTCCCGTGATCATTCTCAGAGTTTTCATTTCTGTGGTTCTCATAATTTGTTTTGTCTTTGTTGTTTCATTTCTTGTTACTGCGCCATAGGTCAGTATCGGTCTTACACAGACCTTGTAGATTCTTGCTTTGCTCTCAACCGTCATATGTTTATTGTTCCAGATTATGTGTCTTAGTTGGCCTGATATCATGGCCGCTTTGTTCGCTTGTGTGCGTACTTCTTCCGTTACTGCCCTGTTACTTGTTATATGTGCTCCCAGGTATTTAAACTTCCCAACCTATTCGATACGTTTGTCATCAACCATTAGTTTGCATCTTACCGGGTCTTTTGCTATTACCATTGCTTTGGTTTTCTCCACAGATATTTTCATATTATACTGTTTGGCTGTTCGATTGAGATGGAAAAGCATTCTTTGTAAGTTGTCCTCGCTATCTGCTGTCAAGGCAAGGTATTGGGTCCCATTGGGTACCCAATATTTGTGCTTTTTACCTCATCAATGATTTCGTCCATAATTACATAGAAAAGTGTTGGACTTAGGCTATCACCCTGTCTTATTCCTATGGGTAGTGGGATTTCCTCTGTTAGAGTGTTATTTGTTTTAATTACCATGGTGTTTTTGGAATTCAGTTCGTATATGGTGCGTATGATTGCTTCGTCTACTTGTTTTCTTTATATATATATATATATATATATATATATATATATATATATATATATATATATATATATATATATATTCCTTGCACACCTCAAGTATTCGAACTATTTAAAGTTCTCAAGTCCACGGAGCATATTATGAGATAGATTCAACCAAGAGCACTGGTTAATAGCTACGGATTCCTTTAACTCCATCATTTCCTTAAGGACCTTTAAACTTACCCGTACCCTGGCCCTAATGATTAAGTGCAAACTTGAGAAAATTGACATTCAGGAAAAGATAGTCACATTCACATGGATCCCTAGCCCTGTTGGTATTAGTGGAAATGATAAAGCAGATATATTAGCTAAGGACAGATCCGCGTCTTTACCTTTCAGCTTTGTTTTCTGTCAGATCTGCAAGTTTCCTTCAAATTTAAGACTAGCGCCCTTTGCCAGCTCGATTGGGATCTCCCATTGGAAGACAATAAACTATATGAAATCAAAGACCTTTTATTTTCAAAGGAATATTCGTAGATTCCCATTATCGCTAATGACTAGGTTAAGAATCGACCACACAAAACTCACACACGGTTACTTGATTGAACGTTCAAACCCTTCTATTTGTAAGCACTGTTATCACAGTTAAACATATTTTCGACTCTTGTCCAAAGCCCTCCCGTTGCCTGGTATGTCACGACATAAGAAGCTTCCTCCAAAGTAAACTATCTTATTCAAACACAAGAAAGATATCCATTATTTAGGATTAATTTTATTGCTTATAGACGTTTTCATTTTAATATTATAAGAGAACGACCTAATGTATGATTATAAGAATGAATGAATGAAACAAAGGTGGTGATATTCGATCATCGATGCTTAGGCTTCATTGGCTCGTTTACATCTCACCATAGCTGCAGGTCATTCGAGGCTGATCGTCTTTGCAAATCCAAGCAGCCTTGTTGATTAAACTTGCCTAACTGCTGTGGGTAACAAAATTGAATCTCCGAAATATCTCTGTCTCGGTCCGTTGAGTGCTAGGCACTCTCTGAAGACATGGTCAACAGTTTCATCCTCCTCCAGAAACCATCTGCACGTCGAGTCGTTTACGACACCGATTTTATGAAGAACGTCTCTCAGGTAACAATGTCCCACCACAATTCGTAGCTCTTTCCTTCCTAAGGAGAGAAGTTCCTTAGTATGCCATGCGCTAGATCCAGTTATATATTCCTTGGCACACCATATTCCAGGAGCTCCTCTACACGATTCAATAAATTTGATATCGGCAACAATTTTAACTCCCTTTTGCCAGCAGAAATTGGGGTATAATTAGTTGCGGAACCCAACTTTGCGAATCGGTTCGCTTCCTCATTCCCGTGTATATCCGAATGACTCGGGACTCACACGAGTCTGATTGTGCTGCCGTACCTTGTCAGACTATTCAATACATCCTTGCATTGAGACACTAGTCGTGCAGTTACGACACTAGCTTCAGTGCCATTATCGCAGCCTTACTGTCCGAGCATATGTTTATTACCCTATTCCTGTTTATGTCCCTCTCACATAGATGACGACACTACAGAACAGCATAAATTTCCATTGTGAAGATCATCGTACGTTGTCCGAGAGAGTAAAACCCTCTGACTCCCGTGCTCCCACCGAACACTCCGGCTCCAGCTTATATATTTATCTAACTGTTTGTATGTCTACCAATCTGTTTGTTTTATTGTACATTGCCCGTTTGTCTGTCTGTTTGTTAGCTTATCTAGCTGTTGTATTTTATTATATAACAGTTGTAGGGTATCAACTTTAATGGACACTAAAAAATTCCTTAAGGGTTGACATGTCCTAAATCAATCCAAATCAATCAATTAATCAAATTAGTATTTTAACGACAATACCACTTAATTTATAAGGAATTCACTAATAAAAATAATTAGATTTTTATGCAATAATTCCTGTAGTGTCAGTATAGTTTCAACGCTAAAAGTCACATTTCGCAGCTACGCTCCATAATCTGACAATTTTTTTAAAAGAAACTTTAATTATTATGTGTACCAAGAAAACTTGTTTCCTTCTCGAGATGTATTAAAACTAAACTTACCCTTGAATGTGAACCAGCTGGTACTGGTGAATATACATTAATGTATAGACAGTCTTCGCTATTACCACTTGGCAGAACTGGGTCTATCCATAATTCTCCAAAGAATATACAGGCTGGTGAATCTCGGGAGGCATCCAAAACACCTGTCCATGGTTTGGGTTTTTGGGGAGGCTAAAACATATGGGGAGTTAATTTTGGCGAATAAAATGTAACACTTCCTCAAGGAAGAATTTATTCATTAGAAATGACAGAGAAATGAAGGGTAGTATTATTTTGTTTTGGCCCTTCTCAGAATAATAAAAGCAATACCTTAAATACTTATTTTATTGGGTTATAATTGTTTTGAAGAAATTTTGTCATTGTTATGCTTTTTTCCTTTTGATATTTGATATCAATTACATTTAGGTTGCTTTAGAAACAACTTGTGCGTAATTTTCTTTGTAACTATTAGTTTAGGGTCAATTTTAACATGAAATGTAGGAATTTTCATAAAGGAAAAATAAGCTACTGAGGCTTACAAAGATATATGTATGTTTGTGGTATTGATTGTATAACGGAACGCACGTAGCAAAATGTCCTTAAATCGAACTTGGTTCAGTTTTTTGCTAATAAGGCACAACATTTTTATGAAGCTGTAAAAAAGATAGCAAAAGATTATCGAAATAAAATTTTTATAAAAAAAATTGAACCGACTTCTAAAAGTGCACTAAAAAGTGAAAAATCACTTTCAATTTTTATATAAAATTGAAATTTTTGATGTCGGCGCCAAACTAATACTTGACAAAATGTGATTCGCATAAACATGTTAAAAATACTTTATTTGTAATTGTTTTCTTACAATAATTTATATATATTAGATTAGATATTTGCTTCATTTAGAAATAATTTAGCGCTGACTTCAAAAATTTCAATTTCATATAAAAATTTTAGTTATTTTTCACTTTTTAGCGCACTTTTAGAAGTCAGTTCAATTTTTTTATAAAAATTTTATTTTTCTATTTTTAGTTTTGAATTCATTATGACATTCATAAATTATTTGAACTAAGTGCTAATGGAGATTAGGTTAGTACTAATCGAGAATAGTGTACCTCGCAATGACTCCGAGGTGGCAAAAAGTACCCATTTATCCAAAGTTGTAAATCACCCTAAAATGAACCACTAAAATTTCTTTGATTCTTAGAGTTCTCCAAAGACCAGTGAAATTGTGTCAAACAAATGTTTAGTCTGTCTTAGTAAATCCACTATCTTATATTTCAAACTAATTTTAGATGGGTAATTTATGCCCCAAAATCTTCCAATATCGATATTTAAAGAACTTAAGACGCAAATTTCTTAGCCGGATATATTTTACTAGCGACCCGCCCCGGCTTCGCACGGGTGCAATGCTGATACTAAATACACTACAGAAAAACTGTGACTATTTATTTTATTTTTACAACAATTATTACATCGGCCTCCGACGCGCTATTTATAGGCACGCTGCCGCCGCCCCGGTCGGCCAGTACCGCCGCAAGCGCTACTTCCCGCAATTTTAAATCTGTAATATCTCCGAAAATATTCATTTAAATCTTGTGCTGTAAAGGACCATATAGATCTATATTAAATCAACAATGTATTTAAGCTATTTAATTGGATAAGGATTAATGCTGTATTGGTTAAAATCGCTTCAAAATTTGCCATTATTTGTCGTAAAAAGTAAATGACAAAAAAATGTTATTGTGGGATATCCATGAGAGATAGACATATACCATCGCGGAGTTTTCTGTAGACCTTTTCAATGTGTACAAATAATTAGTACATTATTTTGATAAATCTTGTAGGGTTCAGCCTGCGTTTGCAATGTAAGCGGAAAAAAATATGATAATTAACGACATCACATTAGAAACCTCAAAAATAACAGTATTTCTCCACTATTTAATGGATGTTATTATACATATAAACCTTCCTCTTGAATCACTCTATCTATTGAAAAAAACCGCATCAAAATCCGGTGCGTAGTTTTAAAGATTTAAGCATACAAAGGGACATAGAGACAGAGAAAGCGACTTTGTTTTATACTATGTAGTGATACAACATATTGAGCTTGTATATGCCCCAAGATCCCAGCAATATCAATTTTAGACAAAATCGGAAAATGTAAAATTTTCAGTCTCTCATATTGTATCTTATCAACCTAATAGTTGCAAAAAATTAACTTCATATTCGTAATACATGACCCCGAAAACGCCCTGATAAAATGCGAAAAAGGTAAAATTTTCACTCACCATATTGGATCCACTTCAAAAAAATAATTTTACTGTCTTAATCTAATCTAAATCTAAATCCTTGAAAGCCCCCTAGTACCAATTTTGGATGAAATCTAGAAATTTAAAACTTCTAGACCCTCGTATTGCATCTGACATATTAGGTTTTCTTAAAATAATTTTATCTTTGCTATTTACATCCTCAAAAACGAGTCAGTCCCACATTTAAACAAAATCGAAAAATGTAAAAATCCTGAAAAAGTACTATTAAATTCATAATTTACACCCTCAAGATCTCCCTATATCAATTTTGGAGAAAATCGAAAAATATAAAATTTTTAGGACGCCATATTGTATCCGCCAAATTGGGTTTTTCAAAAAATATGTTAAATTCGTAATTACCACTAACAAAAACCCCCCAATACTGATTTTAGACAAAATCGAGAGATGTAGAATCTTTAATCCACCATCTTGGATCCGCCATATTTAATCTTTTTTAATAATTTTAGATTCGTAATATGCGATCCCAAAATCTCCCCCTATATCAATTTTGAAAAAAATCGGAGAAAATTAATTTTTTATCCGCCATATTGAATTTTTAAAAAATAATTTCAGATTCGGTGTGTACGACCCCGAAAATTCCCCCATACGAATTTTGGAAAAAATCGGACAAAATTAATTTTTTGGCCGCCATATTGTCAGCGCCATCTTTGATGCTACTGCGCTAATTTCGTCCAAAAAAAAATATGGGACCACCGTAGCAACTTCCTGAACATAACGTAAAAAATTTCATTCAAATCGGTGCCGCGGTTCTGGAGTAATCTGTGTACATACATAAAAAAATACATGTCTACGAATTGAGAACCTCCTTCTTTTAGGTTAAAAGAAAATGAAAATATATAATTGATTAAAGTGTATTCTTTTATATAAAAAAATTAGTTTTATTTAATACTAAAACCGAAATTTCTTTTTTCGCGACCCGATATAAAACTTACCAAATATCTCAGGTTCCCCAGTGGCGGTTTTGCAAAAGGTATACCCCGCCATGCATAAAACGTCGAACCATCCGGCGTATTGATGCTGGTGCCTGCTACTTTGCCATCTTTAATCTTAACTGTCAGATCTGCTTGCTATAGAAAAAACAATTAAAAAAAAATAATACTACATATAAACGACCAATGAGAGTATCAAACTTGTCTCCTCCCTCCCCGAGATTTGCAGGAAAATCATTTTTAAGTTTTACCGGTTAAAATGTATGTATAGGCGAGTAAACTTACAAATTTCATTGCGGAAAATTGTCCAATTAAGTATTATAAATAATATGCTAATAAAAAGAATTCTTGAGCGCGCGTAACCAACCATGAACAATTAAAATGGGATAATCATTTTTTTTTCCAATGTCAGTATTGATGAGATGTTCGTTATTAAATTACATTCAAAATCGGCCACGGTGCTTATAAAAATAACACATGTCTACAAAATATGAGATCATGGTTGTTGTTGTGTGATAGCATTTGATCGTAGACTCCTACAAACGAAAAATTTTGGTAGTGTATGACCATTTTGCTTACAATTTACTGCTGTCCCATATAATTTAGTAGCAATTCTAAAACCCTATAAATAAATATCTCAGTGTCAAAGGCACTCTGGAATTCTGGCTGTTCCTCTTGGTTCTTACAGTTTTAGTATTAAATAACTACAGGTTATTTAAGGCTTACCACTACCAAAACTCAAGATTTTAGGACTCGGATGATGCTGCTATCTAGATGGTCAGATCTCGCCCCTTGTATTGAAGCTCTTCCTCAGCGCCCCCGTTTAATCGCGAGAATGTTTTTATAAAATTAAACAAATAAGTTCCTAAAATCACTTAAATCTATTAACAAAAAATAAATAGAAAACGAAGTTATATACAATAAGAAACTTATAATTATTTATCATTAAAAATTCCAAAATAACTAAATAAGGGTCACAAGAAAATGTTGTTTTTTTGAATAATATTATTTAATCGGATGAACCAATTCACAAAAAGGGATTGTTTAATCGACGCAATTCCCACTATTGGAGCAAATCAAACGTATATCCATTTTGAGAATTAAATTTTCAAGAGTCTTGGCAGTTTAACGTGTATTGTGCTATAAGAAATGACGGCGTCGTCACCCTAGAATTCTACCAAGATAATCTGAATGGTAAGTTAGCCGTTTTTGAAGACTTATACAACACCGCATTAATCACTATAGAAGATTGTATGCAACGCGTCAGAATAGCATTTGAAGAATTTAATCTTCAATAAATAAGAAGAGGAACCCATGAAGAGTTCCTGCTTAGGTGCAAAAAATGTTTAGAAGTTCAATGGGGTAAATTTGAACATTTATTCAAATAATTTTTGTAATTTTATTTTATTAACAACTGGTTTGTTTCTATTTCTTTTCGATTTTATAGATCCAAAGTTTTTGAAGTTTTTTATAATCTTTTTAACAGTTGGTAGTCTTGGTTTCTGTTTCTTCAGATACCGGATCGCGAATGTATCGTATGTTCTTGAAATAACTCAATCACATTCTCCATAAATAATAAATAAGTTTAAATAATCTTCGTGCGTGTAATTTAATCGCACCGAGATGATTATTATTAATGAATGTCAAATGGTAAGAAATAGTGACAATTCTGTAGGGTTTGATTATTTTATTTTCACCACGACTCGCCGTATAGCATTTTTACAATAGAAAAATGTTAAAATGCCAATATTTTGAAAACTACAAATTTATGGAATAGACAACCTTATACAAAGTTACTATTATTTTTAATGCTCAATATTATAAAATTATAAAAATAGTATTATTCTTCTTTTTTGACCACTCTGTACTAATAATTTTCAAAATATCATAAAGGCTAGTGTCAATCATATCTACAAGAAAACTAACTCAAATTAAATAATAAAGACTTCCTTATGGGAAAAATTTAAAGTTAAGTTTTGGTCCGCAAACGTCATTTTTGGCATACAAATTTAAATAAACGGTGAGACTTAAGTACAGAATATTATACATGAAATACGTCTATAATTTTGCGTATAAATCAAAAATGCAATAATATAGAGGGTGTTCCATTTAAAATAAGCAAGTTGACATTTACTTCCGGTATAACTGGAAGTACTGCCATCTTAAAAATATTTTAGCCGGCTGTCCTCCGTGCACGTTAGTACACTGTCAAATTTTCAGATTCTTCGTAATTATAATTTTCCCACAATCGATCGATAAAATTCCCAGAGAATCACCCCGAATTGCTTCCCAGATAGCACAAGATTTCCATTGGATATCCAGAATAGGTACATATAATGTCCTGTATGTCCATGGACCGTTTATGGATGTCCACTAGATGTGATGACCTGTAATCTATATGGACGTCCATATCTGGATGTCCAGTGTAAGTCCATCAGACGTCCATTAAATAAATTTCGGGTTGTCGGTAAAATCGGATACTGTAATATCGGCCTGTAGAATTGTCATTTCTTAACCCGCCGGCCCGCCAGGATCACACAATATCCCTTCAGATATTTTGTGCCCATTATTGTGTTGACGTCGAGCTAAAAAAGACCTTTGGAGTTTTAGTTGAGCTAAAATCAAGTGTGCTTTTTATTTGAAGAAGATGCCACCGTTAAAGGTAAGTATAGTTATTTTTAATTTAATTTTTTTAATTATACCAAAAATTATCGAACGAAACTACAGACATGCTCGACGAAAAGCTGATAATTTAGTATCAAACTCGCACAAATTTGAAAGTGAACAAAATATTCAGTATCAAAACACGTATGTTAAAATATAGCTTTTGTAGCTATACTTTTTCATACAATTACTTATTTAAATGGAAATTACTACAAATAAGTGCAAATATTTTGATAGGCCAATGAATTTTGTATCTTGTTGGTTAAAATGGAGCACAGATAGAGTTGTAAATTTGTGTAATAATAAAATTGTAAATTTTAGAGAAAATTCTCTCTGACAAAGTCATTATTGAGTAATCAGTCTAATAAGATTGCTGGCATTAATAAATGTTATTAAAATTTATAATGGAATAAAAGCTATAGCAAATTTGAATAATTATATTAATTTTTTGGTGACTATTTTGGATTAATCGCTAGTAAAAGTTTACATTGATGTGTATTTTTGTGCAGTATAATTGTTTAAAAATATATAATAAAGTTTTGACAGTTCGACTCTAGGTTTAGACTTATAATTTAATTTATTGTAATTATTTTTTAGATGAATTTTCCACAGATAGGGAAAAAACAACAAGTATCTACAAAGAATTTTCTGCAGGAGTTCAACTATCCTTTTACTTAAGAAAATAATCAGCTGCCTCAAGTCACATAAGATCTTCAGGACAATTTAAACTTCAAAGATGCAGTAAGTTTATTACACTTCTCCTGAAATAAAAGCTGAAACTTATTCGAGTAATGGTTCTTTATGTGTATGAGTCTATTGATAAAAAAAAAACTTAATTTACAGGATTATTTTATATATATATTTTTTTACTTTGATTCTTAAAGTCAAAAATATTCTTAGGTTAGCATATGTGGAATTAACGTTTAATTATCTCAATAAAGTAATATAATTTTAGGTTTTACAATTAGCGAAAATTGGAGGAAATTATACCTATTAACTTATTAAAAGATATTTTATTGTAACAATGACAGATAGCCTTTCCAAGAATTATACATATGATGGAACAGTAAAGTGCCCTTTAAAGAACTTATGTTCACTATTTGTAGGTAAGTTACCACTTAAATATAAAAATTTGATGAAAAAAATCTCTCTGTTTTATTTGTCATACTCGTAAATAATAAGAACAAATTAGGTGTCAGATTTCACACGTTGAACTCTAGATCCTCTTGTTCTGATAATACCCAGACAAAAAGTGTGTTAAAATTTTTTTTCTGGCCTGTTGGTTTAAGCACTCTAAGCAATAACGATGCATTTGGTTTTATATATATATATATATATATATATATATATATATATATATATATATATATATATATATTTATATACAATATATATATATATATAAAGAGAGAGAGAGAGATATTTAAATTCCTACAAAACCATAAAATACTGCATCATTTAACGTTAAACCTTATTAATTTTCAGCTGCGGTAGAAGAATGGGGGGCCGATAAAAAAACAGCCGAAGACGAGATTAGACAATGGCAGAAGAGATTAAACGACAGAAATAAATCTAGAAAAAAATAATTATTGTAACAATAAAAAGTCTTTATTTAAATAATTGGTATATTTTCTATTACCCAATTGAAATTGTACCTATTACTATGGAACCAGATAACTTATTCATAGCGATCCTTCTACAGCTTGAACAATTTAAATCAATTGAAGCTATATTTTGTAGCACTTGCAATTCGACTAATTATAAAATTTTATATTCTTATATAATATTGTATTAAAAACTTGACAATTGTAATCAATAAGTGTAATATGTGGATCCAGTTCCTGTTACCTGGTTCGCTAATGTAATTTATATCTGTTTAATTTTTGGGACTAATAGGGCCATCTATGGTTACTTGTTATCGACGTTTTGATGACATGAGTGGTCTGTGTCTTCAGAAGTGCAGATTAATTAGGTACTGTAAGCTCTCGGACCCTAAGCAAATTCTGAAAATATATACCATTCACGTTAGCGGAACGTCAAGAAGAGGGAACAATAGATTATGACCTATCCAAAAAGCACAATACCATCGGATAATATGTCCACAATCGGGTCAAGAATGTACAATATATGGACATCCAAAATTAGTCCTATTAATATCCAAAAATGATCCATACTTGGACAATATATGTAATCCAAAAAGACATCCATGAGTGGGACAATCGTATACTCCAGTGGATATCCATCGGATGTTGGTGAACAAATTCTGGACATCCCATGGATACCCAGTATGTCCAGCTTTGGATAAACGATGGATATCCAGTGGACTGAAGTGTGCTATTTGGGAGGATACCATTTTTTCTTTATAAGTCATAAAACTCTAAAAAGTAAATTTTACATTTCTTTAAAATCAAAAAACCAGACAACAACCTTGTTGAAATAAACAGAATCCAAATTTTTGTTGCAGCAAAAAAAATAAACATTTTGAATATGTGCATATCTTGCATGTAAAAGATAAGTCCCAATTATATATGCAACCTTGAATGAATCACTGACCCTAAGCAAGTAAGTTAAAATTTTTAATTAGAATTTTACCACGATTTTAATGCGGGCGTATTGGATTTTTTTATTGTTTATCGTCGGCAACCTTTAATGAGAAGTATTAAATAATAATTAAACAAACTACTTACACAGCTTTGAAACAAAACAACCACGAGCACCACAAAATTCTTCATAACAGCAGCGTTTCTGTAGAACTCGTTTAGGTATACACTTATCATTCTAAAAGCTTTATACGTACTTATAGTGTGTGTCGATAATGCAGATATGGTAACAGTGAGCCAATGGGTTTTTCCCTTTAATATATTTTAGTCCAAGCTATAGGTAAAAATTAGTGCTGTTTTTGATGTAAATTCTGAAATGGATGAGACCTATGTAGGGATGTTGGGGGCAAAAATAAATGTAACAGCAAAAAATTGACTGGGGCAAGAGGCGGGGGGGGGGGGGGGGTCAAAGTTGCCCAAAACAGATTTTTTTAATCTACAAACCAACCATTTTGGAAAAAAAAGTTTCAAATAAAAGTTTTAAAGTTTAAAAACGTACAATTATGTGATAATTTTCGTCAATTTGTTAATGCAAAAAGGCCAAAAAACCCTCGAAATCAGCCATTATTGGCATATGAATTATTTATTGCAAAATTGACTTTTTTTGCACTTTTTTGCTTCAAAAGAAAAGCCTGCACGAGAACTCCGTAACAAGATAGAAATAGAAACAGAAAAGAAATAAAGAAGAAAGAAAATTTCTTTCTATCAACGGAACTTACTCTCTAGGATATTTTCCTTAAAACTTCTGGCTAGTTCGCATAGAAATAACTACAAACTACCATCTCTTTTCTAGGGACTTTATAATTTAAAGAAAAAAATTCTAAACATATTTACTTTGTAATTTTTTAGGTTAATTGACCAAAAATTTTTATCGTGAAATCTCCAATATTATATTTTAAAGTATTTAACTTTAGAGTTTTTTTTAATAAATTACCTATTAGAAAATATGGATCCGATATTTATGTATTTTGTATAAAATATTGAAGAGTAGAGGGATATTTTGTGGGTTAACAGACATTTAGCTGAACCCTGACAGAAGTTTGTGCAGCTCAGTAAAACGGAATTAAAGACTTTCTCAATTGGATATATAATATGTATATATTTATTTATTTTTTCTTAATTCAGCTCTAATAATTTATTATTGTTTTGGTTATTAACGTTAAGAAATAAACAGAAATAAAAATAATTATTGCTATTTTGATATTTTTTTCTTATATAACGTGTAAATCTATACTCTTAGCTAAATAAAATATAAAAACACATTTATTTCATTCTTAGAAACAAATATATCTCACATTCAACATAACCACAAATTCAAACACCGTAAATCAGGAAAAAATGAGACAAACTTATGCAGCATTTAAATTGCTTTGAGAGAGATAGACGAACAGCAACAAGCCAAAGACTGTTTCTATTTCTATAACACCATTGCTTGTCCGGACATACCCGACCGTTGCCGAATGTGCTTATAGAGTAAATTTTGAATGATTTTCCATAATAGAAAGAAATAGCAAATAAATTTCTTTTCTATACTATTACGGAGTTCGCGTGCTGGCCATTCTAAACAAAATGATATTTTATAATAATAAATCGGATAATTTGTTGCTGAGATATTGTTACATGTTTTTCCTGAAACGCAAAATGTTGATTGCTATAACTTCTTTTTGGGTGAATATTTTGACCTCCAGAAAGGCTCATTCTCTTTGTGAAAACCTAAATTTTCATATTTTGTTAGGGGTAAATGAAAAAATTAATTTTTTAACTTCTTGGATATAGCTTTAAAAAAGGGGAGTTTTTATAAAGAGCTGGAGCTTCCCCCTTGCATGTTGAACATTTCTGATTTAAAAATTTGAATTGCTGAGTTCGAGACGCAGATTTTGAAGAAAAAGTTAGAATTTTTTTCACCAAATCACAGTTCTTTAAAAGGAAAATGATTGCTTTGGCTGACTTTGGAGTTTTTTGGCCTTTTGCAGTAACGAATTGATGAAAATTATCAAACAAAAGCTCAAATTGTTGATTTTTCAAATCTCTACAACGTTTTTTTAAACCTATTTTGTCCAAAATATGTTCCTTGGCTTGTAGATTCAAAAAATCTATTTTAGCCAACTTTGACCCCCCCCCCCTCTTGGCCTCAGCCTATTTTTTGCTGTTACATTTTACATAGAGTTTGTTTTTACATTGCCCTAAACACTTTTGGATAGGTCTCATTCATCTCGGAATTTACGTCACTATATATACCTATGGCTTGGACTATTTTCGTTGTATACGAGCTTGAAATTCCATTAATATAAAATTAAAAAATTGTGGCAGAATTACACAACTTTATTGTTTACAACGATAGTTCTCAGTATCAACCGTTTTTAAATTAGTTTATCAGGAAAGCTAATCGGTTTCCAAGTTCGCGAAAGGTCAACAAAAAACCCAATGTCTCTAGCGCGTTGAGGGTTTCATGTCATTCAATATTAAGGACTACACAGAAATATATTGAAGGCATTTTGGTACTCCAAAAAAATAAATAGTTAAAATTTCTTTGCCATCAATCTTTGGACAATTTTTTTCGAATCACTTTTTTCCGGCGGAAACATAAATGGTAAGTATCGTCTTATTTCTTCCTATGATACGAGTGTCTGTTCGTGGTTGAGCTTGAAATACGTACCAGTAGTAAGGAGGGATACTGAGGTACTTTTTATTCCTAGGCTGGAAAAACAGATCATACAAACCCGAAATCATTTCATACGATCAGCTTGGCTAATTTTTTTTATTAAAGACACTGGAATCGCTGGTGAATCTATATATATATATATATATATATATATATATATATATATATATATATATATATATATATATATATATACAGGGTGATTCAAAAATCGATCACGAAACTTAAGGGGGTAATTCTACTTGACAAAATAAAGGTAGAGCTTCATATAATTTTTTTTCAAAATGTCATTCGTTTTCGAGTTACAAGCCGTCCAAGTTCAAGTTTTTATTTTTTGTTTTTTGAATTACTCGCTTACAGGAAAACCGATTTGACTAATATTTGAAAGATAGGCTAAGTCTTCTGCGCTTCATCATTTTAGTAACAATTCACATTGATTGTTTGCCGCTAGAGGGCACTTTACCTACATTGAAAATTGTTTTTTTGTCATAATTTTTTAGTGTTGACAGCTACAGTAGTTTTTGGCATAATTTCTGAAAGACTGATGCCAGGCCTTTAAAAAAGGTGCTCTTTATTTACATCGCTAAACCCAACGGTTTAGACGTAAATCACCCTTAAAAATTAAGTGGTAAATTTACTTTTCTCATTTCATTACCACCAGCTACCAGGTAAATAGCTATCAAAGTATACTAGAGCTGTCAGTTTAACATCAAATAAATTCGCTTTTTAAACTATTTAATTTATAATCTTAAAATAACTAATAATGGCTAATCAGTAAATATTCATATTATGGATTATTGCGATATACATTTAATTGATAAAAATTAATGAAACAGTACTAAACAAACTAAAAAAGATTCTCAAAATGTCCCCCATTTTCTTCAATACATTTCCTAACACTCTTCAAAAAATGTCGCCTAACTCGATGAAAAATTTCTGGTGTTTCTTTAATAATTTGGCACTTTTCGATTA
Source organism: Diaprepes abbreviatus (assembly GCA_034092305.1). Lineage (NCBI taxonomy): Eukaryota > Metazoa > Arthropoda > Insecta > Coleoptera > Curculionidae > Diaprepes > Diaprepes abbreviatus. Next base: position 467,912 of record JASJET010000040.1, read on the forward strand.
TCCTGAAGCGAAGATCCTCGACGTTGATTACTGGAATATCGTACACCAATTGTTTCAAATGACCCCAAAAGAAAAAATCCATAGGATTAAGGTCTGGTGACCTCGCTGCCCATGCCAATGGTCCACTTCGTCCTATCCATCGCTCAGGATACGTTGCATTCAAATACTGTCGGACACGTATACTAAAGTGGGGAGACGATTTTGGATAAAATCTAAGTATACGTCACCAGTTAATGGGCCATCAAAGAAATGAGGACCAATAAGGTAATCTCCTATTATCCCTGCCCACACATTTAGTGAAAATCTACGCTGATGTTTCGTTTCTACCACATTGTTTGGGTTCTCGTAAGCATATGTGTGGATGTTGTGTAGATTTGTTATGCCATCACGAGTGAAACCAGCTTCGTCAGTGAATAATATGACGCCAATTAATCGATTATCGTGTTCATACTTAGCTAGGATCTGATTGCACATTTCCAACCGTCTCGGCCGATCATCGTCATAAAGAGCCTGCACCTTTTTTGAATGAAACGGGTAGAGTTGTTCTTCTCTTAGTATCCTCCATGAACTAGCCTGACAGAGCCGCACTTCATTCCCAATTTTTCTAGTACTAATACCTGGATTATCTTCAATAATTTCAAGCACTCTTTCTTCTTGTTGCACGTTTCTAGCAGTTCTAGGTCTTCCCCTATTTCCATTATAACTTTTAAAGGAACCACATTCCGCAAGCCTCCTGTGCACACTGGAAAATGTTTGAGCATGAGGGATATTTCTTTCCGGATAACTCTCCATATAATATCTTCTTGCCAACTCTGCATTACCATTTGCTTTTCCATAACAAAAATGGATATCACAATATTCGATATTTGAATATTGGTGATTAGCCATTATTAGTTATTTTAAGATTATAAATTAAATAGTTTAAAAAGCGAATTTATTTGATGTTAAACTGACAGCTCTAGTATACTTTGATAGCTATTTACCTGGTAGCTGGTGGTAATGAAATGAGAAAAGTAAATTTACCACTTAATTTTTAAGGGTGATTTACGTCTAAACCGTTGGGTTTAGCGATGTAAATAAAGAGCACATTTTTTAAAGGCCTGGCATCAGTCTTTCAGAAATTATGCCAAAAACTACTGTAGCTGTCAACACTAAAAAATTATGACAAAAAACAATTTTCAATGTAGGTAAAGTGCCCTCTAGCGGCAAACAATCAATGTGAATTGTTACTAAAATGATGAAGCGCAGAAGACTTAGCCTATCTTTCAAATATTAGTCAAATCGGTTTTCCTGTAAGCGAGTAATTCAAAAAACAAAAAATAAAAACTTGAACTTGGACGGCTTGTAACTCGAAAATGAATGACATTTTGAAAAAAAATTATATGAAGCTCTACCCTTATTTTGTCAAGTAGAATCACCCCCTTAAGTTTCGTGATCGATTTTTGAATCACCCTGTATATATATATATATATATATATATATATATATATATATATATATATATATATATATATATATATAAATGGTTTGATTATTCCGGGTTTCAATCCGTTCGTTCAAAAAATCGTTTTCACGACGTTTCGCACATTGGGTATTTTCAAGTGCGGTTCATCTCGTTACTCGGTGAGAACAGTTCTCAAATAAAATCTTGGCTAAGGGGACGTGAAATTTGTCAATCTACATTATTCTCGTGTTAAAAATTGCGTAGCACTCCAAAGTATGGAAAGACTCCGGGTCAGAAAGATGACGACAGCGCTGTTTCGTCCTAATATAGGACTCGTCAGGCCACCGCATTCGGTACAACACGAGAATAATGTAGATTGACAAATTTCACGTCCGTTAAGCCAAGATTTTATTTTGTTTTTATATTACACGGACAATAACTTATCTATTTATTTATTTACTTGTTTGGCTTTGAAACACGCTAAACGGTGCTCTCAAAGAGGATCGTTTGGTGCGACACGTGGCTTTTGTTGCCAAAATTAGCAGTAACCCTGGTTGCCTAGTACCGAATAATGCGACCCCTATCGTTTGGGCAGCGCGTTTCGTGTACTCGATTGTATAGATTTCTGTTTTAATTCACCGTTGCGCCACCACATGGCGGTTTTTACAAATTTTGTTAATTTGTGTGGTTCTTGTGTTATCAAGTGAACCATCGAAATGTCGCCTTTGTCGTCCTGTTTGCTGTTTTTAATTTTAAATTCAGCTTTATAGGATGCAAAGGCGAGGTGATGGTTTGTGCCGAATGCGGTGGCTTGACGACTCCCATATTAGGACAAAACAGCGCTGTCGCCATCTTTCGGACCCGGAGTCTTTCCATACCTTGGTGTGCTCCGCATTTTTTAACACGAGAATAATGTAGACTGACAAATTTCACTTCCGCTTAGCCAAGATTTTATTTTTCTTTATATATATATATATATATATATATATATATATATATATATATATATATATATATATATATATATATATATATATTTAATATCTGAAAGTATGATCGTTTCTCTTCAAAAAAAAATTTTAAATGTTTAAATATCTGTTTTCTTATTTACTGAGATATATTAATTTTGTTCGGTTTTCTTCAAAACTGGAATGGGGGATTCGGGGGCGCACATCACGACTCTAACATTATTTTTTAAAACTTCAATATGGCGGACTAAAAATTTTACATCATCCCATTTTGTTCAAAAGTGGTTCTGGAAGTTTTCTGAATGTGAAAATAACGAATTAAAAATTATTTAAAAAATTCACTATAGCGATGAGATATGACGGTCTAAAAATTTTCCGAATTATGTCCAAAACTGTTACTAGAGGATTTTCAAAGGTCTAGATTAAGAGTTTAAAATTATTTTTTTGAAATTCAGTATGACGGATCCAATATGGTGGGTTGAAAATTTTACGTGTTCCATATTTTTCAAAAACTGGTATTGAGAGATTTTCGGGGTAGTAGTGCCAATTTTAAGTTAATTTTTTATAATTTATATGACAGATACAATATGGGAAATTAAAGATTTCACATTTTTTTGTTTTGTTTAAAATTGATATTGGCTGGTTTTTGAGCTTATGTTACGGATCTTGAGTTAATTTCTTCACATTCGATAGGCAGGATAAAATATGTCGGACTAAAAAATTCTCAAGTTCTTTTAATATTGATATTCGGGAGATTTAGGACCTAAATTATAGCGAATTTGCTATGGCAGACCAAATATTTGTTTGGTACAATTTCATTAAAAACTGGTATTTGGAGAATTATCAGAATTAAAGAATTTTCTGTTGTTTAATTTGGTTTGCTTTATAACTTATATAATAAAAAGGAGACTTTTTTGCCACCTTCGAAACATTGTGAGATACACTACACATCTCACTAATTATTTATTTCAAATAATTGTAGATAACAGGACGAGTTTGAAAATAAAAATCGAAAAATAAAACTTTTATAAAAAAATTGAACTGACTTCTAAAAAAGCGCTAAAAGGCGAAAAATATTGTCAATTTTTACATGAATTTGAAGGTTTTGAAGTCGGCGCCAAATTATTCATAAATGAAAGAAATAATCACTAACAAGATCTGCGAAAAGAAAGCAGTTACAAATAAAGTATTTCTTAATCTTTTTATGGGAATCACAGTATTAATTTGGGCAATTGTTGGAGAAGGTGAAAATATACAGTTTTCCGAATTATGCAATGATTTTTAACACACATCCTATTTTTGAGTCATAGAACACGAATATGTTGTAAATTTTCGCCGATCTCTCGTGGTTTTTCCGAAAAAAAAAATTCATTTTCACTGATATAATTTGTATTTTCCGATCACCACCTTTAAATTTTGGACATTGACAGTAAAATACACAAACACTACACAACATTTAATCATTTTTTAAAACAAAATTTACATAAATAACCGCGGAAAAATTCGAATTTTCCACAAAACGTAAGAAAACCATTGTCTTGTCGTTTTATACTGTTTCTAAGCATGCATGGTTGGTTGCATACGATTTAAATCCAAATACGTCATGCGATGTTGTCACGTTGACGTGGATTTTAAATTCCATTAGGATGGAAAACTTGATAGTTCAAATGCAATTAATTGTGACCATTCCAGTATTGTTGCGTACAATGTGTGATTTTTTCATGAAATCTAGATAAATTTAGTTCAGGTCTGTTCAGCTTAATTTAGTTATGATTTTCGTTTTTAGATTTGCGTAGCTTGCCGAACGATCTGTTTATGTTTGGCATCCCGATTTTGCGCGTTTACTCACATTTTACGTAACAATACTGGAATCGCCACAATTAATTGCATTTGAACTATCAAGTTTTCCATCCTAATGGAATTTAAAATCCACTTCAACGTGGCAACATTGCATTACGTATTTGGATTTAAATCTTATGCAACCAAACATGCATGCTTAGAAACAGTATAAAACGACAAGACAACGACTTTTTTACGTTTTATGGAAAAATCTTATTTTTCCGCGTTTATTGATGTAAATTTTGTTAAAAAAATTATTACATATTGTGTAGTGTTTGTGTATCTTACTATAAATGTACAAAATTTAAGGATACCCAAATAGCACACTTCAGTCCACTGGATATCCATCGTTTATCCAAAGTTGGACATACTGGGTATCCATGGGATGTCCAGAATTTGTCCACCAACATCCTATGGATATCCACTGGACTATACGTTTGTCCCACTCATGTACGTCTTTTTGGATTCCATATATTGTCCAGGTATGGATCATTTTTGGATATTAATAGGACTAATTTTGGATGTCCATATATTGTACATTCTTGACCCGATTGTGGATATATTATCCGATGGTATTGTGCTTTTTGGATAAATAGGTCATAATCTATTGTTCCCTCTTCTTGACGTTCCGCTAATGCGAATGGTAAATATTTTCAGAATTTGCTTAGGGTCCGAGAGCTTACAGTACCTAATTAATCTGCACTTCTGAAGACACAGACCACTCATGTCATCAAAACGTCGATAACAAGTAACCATAGATGGCCCTATTAGTACCAAAAATTAAACACATATAAATTACATTAGCGAACCAGGTAACAGAAACTGGATCCACATATTACACTTATTGATTACAAGTGGCAAGTTTTTAATACAATACTATATAAGAATATAAGATTTTATAATTAGTCGAATTGCAAGTGTTACAAAATATAGCTTCAATTGATTTAAATTGTTCAAGCTGTAGAAGGATCGCTATGAATAAGTTATCTGGTTCCATAGTAATAGGTACAATTTCAATTAGGTAATAGAAAATATACCAATTATTTCAATAAAGACTTTTTATTGTTACAATGATCATTTTTTTCCAAATTTGCTTGTGTCGTTTATTCTCTTCAGCCATTGTCTAATCTCTTCTTCGGCTGTTTTTTTTTATCGGCCCCCCATTCTTCTACCGCAGCTGAAAATTAATAAGGTTTAACGTTAAATGATGCAGTATTTTATGGTTTTGTAGGAATTTAAATCTCTTTATATATATATATATATATATATATATATATATATATATATATATATATATATATATATATATATAAACTAAATGCATCGTTATTGCTTAGAGTGCTTAAACCAACAGACCAGAAAAAAAATTTTAACACACTTTTTGTCTGGGTATTATCAGAACAAGAGGATCTAAAGTTCAATGTGTGAAATCTGACACCCAATTTGTTCTTATTATTTACGAGTATGACAAATAAAACAGAGATTTTTTTCATCAAATTTTTATATATAAGTGGTAACTTACCTACAAATAGTGAACATAAGTTCTTTAAAGGGCACTTTACTGTTCCATCATATGTATAATTCTTGGAAAGGCTATCTGTCATTGTTACAATAAAATATCTTTTAACAAGTTAATAGGTATTATTTCCTCCAATTTTCGCTAATTGTAAAACCTAAAATTATATTACTTTATTAGAATTTGGAATTAAACGTTAATTCAGGAGAAGTTTAATAAACTTACTGCATCTTTAAAGTTTAAATTGTCCTGAACATCTTATGTGACTTGAGGCAGGTGATTATTTTCTTAAGTAAAAGGATAGTTGAACTCCTGCAGAAAATTCTTTGTAGATACTTGTTGTTTTTTCCCTATTTAAGATTACCTGAATATCCTCTCTAATTTGGTACAAATTGGCTTTCACATAGGAATTTTATTTGGACCAATCTGTGGAAAATTCATCTAAAAAATAATTAAAATAAATTAAATTATAAGTCTAAACCTAGAGTCGAACTGTCAAAACTTTATTATATATTTTTTAACAATTATACTGCACAAAAATACACATCAATGTAAACTTTTACTAGCGTTCAATCCAAAATAGTCATAAAAAATTAATATAATTATTCAAATTTGCTATAGCTTTTATTCCATTATAAATTTTGATAACATTTATTAATGCCAGCAATCTTATGAGACTGATTACTCGATAATGACTTTGTCACAGAGAATTTTCTCTAAAATTTACAATTTTGTTATTGCACAAATTTACAACTCTATCTGTGCTCCATTTTAACCAACAAGATACAAAATTCATTGGCCTATCAAAATATTTGCACTTATTTGTAGTAATTTCCATTTAAATAAGTGATTGTATGAAAAAGTATAGCTACAAAAGCTATATTTTAACATACGTGTTTTGATACTGAATATTTTGTTCACTTTCAAATTTGTGCGAGTTTGATACTAAATTATCCGCTTTCGTTGGTAATTTTTGATATAATTTAAAAAATTAAATTAAAAATAACTATACTTACCTTTAAAAAGCACACTTGATTTTAGCTCAACTAAAACTCCAAAGGTCTTTTTTAGCTTGACGTCAACACAATAATGGGCACAAAATATTGTGATCATGACGGGCCGGCGAGTTAAGAAATGACAATTGTACAGGCCGATATAACAGTATCCGATTTTACCGACAACCCGAAATTTAATTAATGGACGTCTGATGGACCTACACTGGACATCCAGATATGGACGTCCATATAGATTACAGGTCATCACATCTAATGGACATCCATAAACGGTCCATGGACATACAGGACATTATATGTACCTATTCTGGATATCCAATGGATATCTTGTGCTATCTGGGTAGTGATCGGAAAGTACAAGTTATGAGTGAAAATGATTTTTTTTTTCGGAAAAACCACGCGATATCGGCGAAAATTGACAACATATTCGTATTCTACGACCCAAAATGGGAGGTATGTAAAAAATTATCGAAAAATTCGGGAAGTTGTGTCCACCTTCTCCAAGATTTAATTTAATTTGGCGCCAACTTAAAAAATTTCAATTTCATATAAAAATTTATATTGTTATTTATCGCATTTTAGCGCTTGTTTAATTTTTTTATTAAAATGTTATTTAATACCTTCTTCTATTTTAATAGAATAATTTATTAAAATAACAAGTTATTTACTGTTTCAAGGATTTATTTTTCATTAAAGTAACTGTTAAAACGTATTGTATGGACGGTGCGCGTAGGTCTCCCATAGGTTGTCCCAAAATATTGTTTCTTGAATTTTTCGGCTCGGTATCATGTGCAAGTTGTTATCTATATCAAGATATTGGACGTTGTTTGGGGTGATGGGATCCCATTTTACATTCTGAAGTAGTTCGCATGAGTGATCCTTCGGAGTGGGATTTCTAAAATAAATAAATAAATAAATATATATATATATATATATATATATATATATATATATATATATATATATATATATATATATACTAGAATTTCATATTTAAATTAAATACTATTTTTACGTCTGGACTGCGTATATAGACATAATATAGACCTGACTACATCTCCATTTCAATCAATCAAAACTCCATTTACAAAGTTTATAAGAATTAACTATATTCAGAATTCCTAACTAGTATGTAGGAATAGAAAATATATTACACCGCCCTGAATTAGGATTCTAAATCAGTCAGCGAGTGGTCTTTATGAATGTTGGAACCACTTTAACAACTTTATAAGCACGTAAAAGGAAGTGATGGGCAAACACACCGTATTATCATCTTATCTAATACTTTTATTCAAATAATCGTTATAATTTTCATTCCACAAGTCTGATATATTTTTATAAATATAATTATATTATTAAAATTGAAAAGGAGCTCTCCAGGGATATTGGAATGCAGTTTGGACTTGACAAGTGCCGTATTTTGAACATCGTTAAAGGAAATATACAACCAGGATCATTTGAGATGCAGACCGGTGAAACTGTAACTACGATGGAAGCAGAACAAATATACAAATACCTAGTTATGAGACAAGCTAAAAGAATGGATCATCACACTATGAAGACCGAATTGACAACCGAATTTGTCAGGAGGGTAAGACGGATATTACGAACGAGGTTAAATAGTAGATGCTCTACACTTAGCTACTCTTTTGGAATTGTAAAATGGAGCAGGAAGGACATCCAAAACCTGCAAATAAAAATAAGAACACTCTTAACAAAAACACACAAAAACCACCCTCGGAGTGCTATTGAACGTATAATGCTTCCAAGACATCAAGGGGGAAGAGGATTGGAGGATATTGGTAAGCAATTCGATCAACAAATAATAAACTTACGTTCGTATTTTCACAGGTTAGCGAACTCTTCCATATTGCTTCTCACCAACAAGCAGACCAAGAGAAGTAACAAGTCTGGCTACGGAAGCCACTTTATGGAAGACATCCAAATGAGGTCATCCAAGACAATATCGACAGCTCAGCGGCGACCTACTGGTTGATTTCAGAACAGATGTTTCCAGAAACGGAGGGCTTCTTGTTAGCTATCCAATACCAGGTTATTCCAATGAAAAACAATCGGAAATTCATCATCAAAGATCCCTCAATAGAAAACGACCAATGTAAATATGACTGTTGAACATCAGAGACAATCCAGTATATAACTGGTGGATGCCAAGCATTTGCAGCAACGGAGTATAAAGAAAGACACTACGCAGCCGCTAAGATACTCCACCAAAAGTTAGCAGAGAAGTTAGATCTATTGTAGGTAGGAAAAGTGGCGAACTAACAGATAAAATTTCGAGGCGAACTATACACTAACTGATATTGCTATACCTAGCAACAACAACATAAGGCCGAAATACAACGAGAAGATCGCCAAATACAGAGATCTGGAGGTTCAAATCCGAAGACAATGGGAAATGAACAGCATCCACACGATTCCTATAATTGTATCAACAACTGGAGTGATACCAAAAACTTTTCTGCAGAATATCAAGGGACTGGGGCTTAATGAGCATGTACAGGGTGAGTCAACGATTGGATGAAGTAGGTTTGTGCCTTTTCGGTGAAATTAACAAAGAAACTATATTTATTGTTTGATACAGTTTATTTTTATGCAGCTTTTAAAAATATTTAGGACTCTACAGGGTGAGCCAAAAAACTAGGACAGCATAAAGTTGTATTTTTTTAAACAGAACACCCTATATACGAATCGTATTTTCGATTTAGCTTATAATTTTGAATCTTTTTTATTAAGGGTTTACTATAACAAAACTTTATAGTTTCTGAGATAATTAAGTTTAAAGAAAAAAGTCACATTTTCAAGCATCAATTCAATCCTAAATAACGTTTTCAATTTTGTGACAAATATATTCAAATTTGGAATTTAGCAAGGCCAAGGACAAGTTAACATAATTTTTACCTAATATTTGCAATAAAAGCTACAAGGTGTTGAACACATCGGCTCAAATTTGAACAAGTTTAAATGAATAAATATCTTTTTTTTTTAAATGGTACACCCTGTATATTTTCATGTTATTTAATAGAGTAATAAAAACCCTAAAAGTTTTGTTCAACATATCCTATACCTATTTATAATAGTTTTTGAGATATTTCAGTTTTTCTTATTTTCCATACCGTTTTACAGAAATAGTGTTCATTATCATAGTAGCCATGGCAAAAACAATGTAAAAGAACATTTTTCTGTGTCAAATTTATAACCGCAATCACTTCTTTTGGTTTTTATGTAGTGTAGTTTGGTTTTTTTTGCATTCATCTTATATTGTAAAATGAATTTTCCAAAGAATGAGTTAATAGATATGATTTATACAATCGGAGAGGCTCAAAAAAATTGCCTTCTTGCTCAAAGAATTTACAAAATGAAGTATCCTGATCGACGCCAGCCTAATACCCATACTTTTTAAAACTTAATGCAAAGATTTGATTCTTCTGGTAATGTTGATTATCCAAAACGTAAAGTGGTCAACAAACCTGTAACTAATGAAGAAAAAGAACTACAAGTATTGTTAAATGTTCAGGAAAATCCTTATATTGGTAGCCGTCAGTTAGCAGCATTATGTGAAACATCACAATCCACCGCTAATCGTACTACCAAGAAATATAGGTATCATCCATATCACATGGAATTACACCAAGAATTGCATGGACAGGATTTTGAAAGACGTGTAAACTTTTGTTGTACAATAAATGCGGAGATTCAATTAAATCCAAATTTATTATGCAAGGTAATGTTTAGTGATGAAGCTATTTTTAGAAGTAACGGTGCCGTAAATAGACGCAACATGCATTATTATGCCACAGAAAACCCATTTTGGATTAGAGAGCTGCAACATCAAAACCACTGGTCATTAAATGTTTGGTGTGGTATTCATCATAATCGAATTATTGGACCCCACTTTTTTAAGGAACCACTAAATGGCCATAGTTGCCTGAACTTTCTACAAGAAGAACTACCCCAACTGCTTCAAGGTCTCGATACGGATGAGCTCGACAGTATGTGGTTCCAGCACGATGGTGCGCCTCCGCATTACCATCGTGAAGTTCGTGCGTTTTTGGACCAACGATATCCGCAAAAATGGATTGGACGTGGGGGTTTCATTGAGGGGCCACCAAGGTCTTGCGACATCACCCCATTAGATTTCTTCCTATGGGGTTATATTAAAAATAAGGTGTATGTTAATCCACCAACAACAGTGGAAGATATGCGAAACAGGATTAGGGATACCTGTAGAACAATAACGCCACTAATTTTGTCCAGGGTCCGAGAAAATCTGCAAAAAAGACTAAATTTGTGCATTGCACAAGAGGGTCGTTTATTCGAACACTTATTAAAAAGAAATAATTAATATCAGTATTTAATAGGTAATTTTTTTGTTTCAATTTAGTATAAAAGTAAATATGTATTTGCCTTGTCGTTATTGTTGTGTTAATTTTTTCACATTATGTTTAATTAAACTATTGCCGTTGTAATATAACAAATAATGTATTTCATCATATTTAACCACATTCTGTTTGTTTCTGTGGTTTCTTGTTATTATTTTACATGGCTACTATGATAATGAAGACTATTTCTGTAAAAAAGTATGGAAAATAAGAAAAACTGAAATATCTCAAAAACTATTATAAATAGGTATAGGATATATTGAACAAAATTTTTAGGGTTTTTATTACTCTATTAAATAACATGAAAATATACAGGGTGTACCATTTAAAAAAAAAAGATATTTATTCATTTAAACTTGTTCAAATTTGAGCCGATGTGTTCAACACCCTGTAGCTTTTATTGCAAATATTAGGTAAAAATTATGTTAACTTGTCCTTGGCCTTGCTAAATTCCAAATTTGAATATATTTGTCACAAAATTGAAAACATTATTTAGGATTCAATTGATGCTTGAAAATGTGACTTTTTTTCTTTAAACTTAATTATCTCAGAAACTATAAAGTTTTGTTATAGTAAACCCTTAATAAAAAAGATTTAAAATTATAAGCTAAATCGAAAATACGATTCGTATATAGGGTGTTCTATTTAAAAAAATACAACTTTTTGCTGTCCTAGTTTTTTGGCTCACCCTGTAGAGTCCTAAATATTTTTAAAATCTGCGTAAAAATAAACTGTATCAAACAATAAATATAGTTTCTTTGTTAATTTCACCGAAAAGGCACAAACCTACTTCATCCAATCGTTGACTCACCCTGTATATAAACATATACAGAAAACAGTTTTTCTTGCAACCGCACGGACCATTCGAAAATTTGTAAGAAATACATCAGACCACGTCACCTAAGACCTGCTAACATAGAAAGGGTCCCCACAGAGCTCCATTTTTTGGTATCTTTGTATACGTGGTATGAGTCAATATTCCCTAAAGAGAGTGCGAAGCCGCTTGACTTGAAAACCATAATAATGGATGAGAATCGTAATTCTTGCGTTTAGACCGTGTCACATTGGAATTATCATCCGATGTTTCGCTTACGATTGCACGAGGCATCTTCAGGGATCTTTACTCGACGAGATTAGAACACCGAATGACCACCGAGGAGCAACAGCTGGTATATTAACGGATTTTGTCGCGACGATTTCGATGTGACGTCATCTAAGATTTTTCATAGAACTACTTTCATAATTTCCCGATTTTTCGATCATTAATCTCCGCGTCCAAAATATTAATTAATTTTTGGGTGCCTGTATTTTCATGTTCATGGCTAACAAGTAACAAAACTTAAAAGCCGTATAGCATTTTTACAATAGGAAAATGTTGAATTGCCAATATTTGGAAAACTACAAATTTTTGGAATAGATAACCTTATATAAGGTTACCCTTATTTTTAATGCTTAATGAAACAACATTATTGAAATAGGGGATAAAAAAAATAGTGTCAGTGTTGGTATTGTTGCGAAGTTATTCATTGCCATTAAAATATTTGTACTTTCTCTGGATTCAATTTATTTTATATCACTTAACAACCAAGAAATATAGACCAAGCCCTCAGTCAAATATTTACGTGTAAATATAGACCACAAAATTATCTTAAATTGACACTCTAGAACTGTTAAACACAAAATGCATCTTCTTCAAGTGCCTTCTCCATTGCGGAGGTTGGCAATCATAATAGCTATTTTAATTTTTGAGGCAGTTGCTCTAAATAGTTGTTTTGAACTGCATCCAAACCATTCCCTTAGGTTTTCCAGCCATGAAATTCGTCGTCGTTCCACGCCTCTTCTGCCACTTGTTTTGCCCTGGATTATGAGCCGTAAGATGCTGTACCTTTCTCCTCGCATAATGTGTCCGAAATATTGCAGTTTTCTCTGTTTTACTGTTATCTCGACCTCCTTTTCTTTCCCCATTCTTCTCAACACTTCGGCGTTCGTAACTCGATCCACCCACGAAATCCTCTGAATTCTTCTATAGGTCCACATCTCAAAAGAGTTAAGTCTTCTCATTGCCTCTCGATTCAGTGTCCATGCTTCCATTCCATAATATAGAGCACTGTATACGTAACATTTAGTCAGTCGTATTTTCAGGGCTAACGTTAGATCTTTGCTGCAGATAACCTTTTTCATTCTAATAAAGTTAGCACGTGCTTTCTCGATTCTGGTTTTTATTTCGACGGTATAGTCATTATTTTCTGTTATTAGGGTTCCCAAGTAAGTGTACTTCTTAACTCTTTCTATGTGCTGGCCTCCTACCATTAGGGTTTCATTATTATTGGTGTTGTTTTTACTAATTATCATGAACTTGGTCTTTTTCGTGTTAAGAGAGAGTCCATATTCTCCACTGACTTTCAATATTTTATTCATTATCTTTTCTAGGTCTTTCAAACTATCAGCTATTATTACGGTGTCATCTGCATACCTAATATTGTTGATCAAAACTCCGTTTACTTTTATCCCTGCTGTTTCAGATTCCAAACTTTCCAATATGACCTCTACAGAATAAGCGTTAAATAGTAAAGGTGACAATATACAACCTTGTCTGACTCCCCTTTGTATTTCTACATCTCCGGATATTTCCTGTCCAAATCTTACTGCCGCTCGGTGATTGTAATACAGATTTGATATCAACCTTAAATCCCTTTCATCCAAATTTTTGCTTCTGAGAATCTCTATTAGTTTGTCATGCTTGACCCTATCAAAAGCTTTGTTGTAATCTATGAAGCAGACATAGAGGTCCTGATTGATATCTAAATGCATACAAAGAGCCAAATATATAAAGAAAAAGAGATATCAAGAAAAACAGCAAATCATATATACAACGTAATATACTGGAGACGTCAATTGGAATACTTGCCCCCTATATACAGTAATTGCAGAAAGCCAGCACTGATAAACCTTGAAACAGTGGAAATTACAACTCTACGAAGTACGACTAAAAGCCATCATCCCAATCCACTACGGAAAATGTCCAATCAGTTATTTATTGTGTGAATTCACAAAATATCCAGCCTTTTATTGCAAGACATCCTGTCCTGATAACTAAATTTGAAAGAAAAATCTGCAACATGAACAATGATAGAGAAACTGTTTAAGACCAGGGACTGAAACCAAAGGTCAGACACAAGACGTCCATTAAAGATACTGGCAGATCTCACATTCAACTTTTAATATAGTTTTTTTTTATTTTATAAATATTTGAAGAGGCTTGAAGATCAAATGTACCATAAATAAGGTTTTTATGCCGAATGACCTCATTCTTTGGTTTGTAGGGTTCATATTTCTATGTCCCGATTAATTGTTTATGCTATTTAAGTATAGTGTCTAACACAGCCTAATTAATCTAAATACTGTAGTTAACTTTATTTAATTATAAAATTTGTTACTTATGTAAATCAAAGTTTCAGATAGCTTACAAATTGTTATTTCTCACCGTTATTATAGGTTGCGTCGTGAAAAGAATTATGTTAGACTTAATTCTTTAAAACAAATATTTTCGGTTAAATCCATAAACAGAACTAGTGGTAGACAAACATTTTTAAATAGCACGCTCATACAATTGAGTTATGAACAGACTCTCCTGTAATAATTTTATATATCTGTAATCTCAAATTTAGTTAATATTTGCGAGACAGATTCAACTTTCTAAGGATATTTCAATTAAAAATGTGAAAATATTAAATATATCGGGATATCACCTAATTAGCATTTCACCTATTTATTCAAAAAATAAAATGTCTTACAGAAACGGTTCGTCAATATATTATTTTTTTTTAATGACGAGTTATTTTGAACCAACAAAAATAAAATAAATTTTTTTAATACTAATCGTCAAATATGTCATTTAGCGGTTGACATTTCATTTGCGCATGTGTCACCGTTCGTTTGCCTTCCACCGGACGAACAATGATATGAATGATGAACGCGTCAAGAATACACATTCGCCACCCTTTCACCATTTACTTCACGTTCTCCAGTTTGAGGATACGGCCCCTAATACCCGGATCTCCATCATTTTTTCTGACTAGAATACTTTTTTTTTACACCCTACTTACTTGAAGCTAAACGATTTTAATTATTTAGCCAAGAACATGTAACTGTGCATTTACCATGTTCGTACGTCCAGGAGCGAATCCAGCCTCTCTCTTTAGGGAGGGCGGTGATATCAGAAAAGTACAATATGGCAAGCGAAAACAAGTTGTAGACGAGGGGGGGGGGAGAGGAGGCACCAGCAACGTTGCCATTTTAAGTTTAAAAGGCAAAGTGGGGTCTATTTTTCTGAAGCTCTTGGAGAGGGGGGGGGGCGATAACAAGGAAAAACAAGTTGCCGACAGGGGGAGGGGATGCGAGCAGCATACATATTCCTAGTATAAGATGCCGAATCGGGTCTATTTTCCTGAACTCAAAGCTCTTGGGAGGGGGAACTATCGCAAGAAAAACGAGTTGTCAACGGGGGGAAGTGCCAGCAGCATACACATTCCTAATAAAAAAGTCAGAATCGGTTCTATTTTCCTGAACTCAAAGCTTTTGGGAAGGGGAGGGGCGATCCCAAGCATACACATTCCTATACTCTATTCAAAAACTAGAGAGAGTACTAAAACTGTTACCGAAACCTCCAACGTACCTGCTCCGGTACCGCAGGTAACTGAGGACTGTCGTAAACCTAATTACATTTAATTGTATTTAAATATTGTAAGCTTTTATAAATTTACTGCAACAATAAAATTTCGGGTAGTTCAATTTAATTTCTGTGAGTGAGCAAATTACACCTTACAGTGTGTCCTTAGTGATTAATCTTGTTTGTGCTTGTTTTTATATATTATTTGAGATTAGTAAGATACCCAAAAGATAAGGCTTCCACATCTATATTTATTCCAAAATCTATAAACAAGGGCATTTTTTCCTCAACGAAAAACTTATTACTATGAATGTTTATGATGCCTTAAGAAATCAATATCTAGACAATAATGTTAAAAACTCTGTTTAGATGTGTTCCAACATAACAGGAGTTGGAAAATCTACTATGTACCGAATACTGAAGAAGAAAAAAACGACTGGAAATGTTAGTACTTCCAAGCCACATTTGATCACAGGCAGACAGAAAACCTCGTTGGAAGAAATAAAAGGAGTTGTACATACATTATATTATGAGAAGCAGATCTCAACCGTCGACAAAATTGCAACTAAAATCAATGAAGATCGGAATTTACCTGAAATTAAAAGAACTGAGCTCTGGAAATTGCACAGAGAACTAAATTCTGGGAAAACCAGATAGGAAATCTGTTCTTATAGATCGTCCGGAAAATGTCCATTGGAGAAGGAAATATCTCTCTCAAGTAAAAGGCAGAGTTGCTAGAAATAACACAACTTACAAAACTAGTAATTTAACTGAACTTTTGAAAGATTTTTTTGAATAAAGTTATTGCAGAAAATTGGGATAAATCCATATAATATAAGAATTAAAAAAAATGTGAAAACTCGATCTCATGATCAGTGAGATAGAGGAACCAATTATAATCAATTTGAAGAGAGCTTCACTGACTTTGACTACGAATTAGATACGTATTGTTTACCAGCGTAAACACAATTTATTATTTAAATTTTTAGTAACATATAAAAATTAATTACATTTGAATCCCTTTTTTAGTGTTTAATTGTAGTTCTACAGATGGTTTAAGAAATAAATAAACGGAAACGTCAAATGTCCTAAAAATGTTTTTAATTAATAATAAAATGACCGGTAGCCCCAAAAAAAATTTATTTTATATGGACGAATTTAGTTTTTTATATATGTTTAACTTCTTGTATTTTTGACAATGGGTATTTTGTACGTATTTAAATTATAACATAAAATTTTTGAGAGAAAAAGGCTAAGTTTTAGTCTGAATGTACCTAAAACGGTTTTTATGCCAAAATAAAAAATAATAAAAATACAGTTGTGATTTGTGTTAAATATGTCAAAATTATCTATATTTTCTAATGTATGTGAATTATTATGAAATCATAAGAATTAAAATAATATTATAAAAACTTTTTATTTTAAGTTTATTACCGAAATAATATTCTATGCCATAAATACTTAGTGATAAAATAAACCTCCTTCCCACGCTTATAACAAGGATTAAAATCGGTTTTAACACTTCACACATCCAAATATCTATTGTTATATAATCCAAATAGTCCATTATTATCGACCGGTATTTTTGATTGTATAATTTGTAACCCATTCCTATAAAAAATATATGTGTCTAACAGATTTTGTCAAAGACACCGGATTAAAGAACACAGGTAGTTGGCGAAGAAAAAAAGGGTAAAAATGATTTATTACTCTCTCTAATTCTTGAATAAACTATAGTATAACAGGCAAAATCGGGTCTGTTGTCTTGAACTCAAAGCTCTTGGGGGGGGGGGGGGGGGGCGCATGCGTCCCAAGTCATCGACAATTATACTTGCGAAATAGAGTATTATATTAAATTTACTTCGCAATCATTATATTAAAAATATATTTCTTAATAATTGTCAAATATTAGGTGGAATCTTCATTTTACACGGATATTTACATAAAAAGAAACCTGTAACTGCAATTTACTTTAATTTTAAAAATCTTGATTATCCACAAATCTACAATTATAAAATTACATAGGAAAATATAATTAAAATACATTTTTAAAACATATCTTTAGAATGGTATGAGCATCGAGCTTATACAGGGTGTCTCAAAAGAAAATACACATTTGTTTTGCTTATTGCGTGAACGCAACTATTCCGAGCGGCGCGGGGGGTATGTCAATCGGTAGCCTGGCTCTTGGGAATTTAGTCGCTATGGAGCGTTTCTCGGGAGCGGACCGTGCTTTGTGCGTACGTGAGTTTTACAAAAACGGTAATTCGGCGACTGTAGCGCGTAGAAAATTCTGCAATTTTCGACATATTCGTCACTTAAATGATGCGCCAAGCGCTCGGCTTTTTGGAAAATGGGTCCAGAAGTTTGAAGAGACCGGTTCAACACTAGATAAACCAAAATCCAGGCGTCCGAGGTCTTCGAGAACGGTCGAAAACGTAGAGAGTGTTCCTCAGTCTGTTCGTGACGACCCAAACGTTTCGATTCGTAAGCGTGCTGTTGCTTTAAATGTGCATAGGTCATCATTATTCCGCATTTTACACAAAGATTTAAAGCTGAACCCCTATAAAATTCAGTTGGTGCAAGAATTGAAGACTCAGGATGCTGGTCAGAGGCTTGACTTCGTAAACCAGATGACTGAACGCTTTTCAACGTTTACCAACATCTTCTTTTCGGATGAAGCCCATTTTCATCTTAATGGTCATGTAAACAAGCAAAATTGCCGCTATTGGAGTGCAAACAATCCAAAACACAAACATCAGAAACCTCTACATTCGCCGAAAATGACTGTATGGTCTGCGATGTCGGCGCGAGGAATTATCGGCCCGTACTTTTTTTGAAGATGAAAGGGAAAGCACAGTAACAGTGACTTCAGAGCGGTATGTGGAGATGTTAGACGACTTCTTCGTGCCTGAACTGCAAAATTTTCCTGGCTAAAACCAAAGAACATGGTTCCAGCAAGACGGAGCAACTTCACACACGTCCAATATGTCTCTGCCACGAGTGCGTGAAATTTTTCCTGGCAAATTGATCTCAAAGAAAGGTGACATAAGTTGGCCTCCACGCAGTCCTGATTTATCACCTATGGGGTTATGCCAAATCAAAAGTTTACGCCAACAAACCGACTTCCCTGGCACAATTAAAAGAAAATATCCGCAACGAAATGGCAGACATCACGGAGAATACCTGCCGAGCCGTCATGGGCAATTTTAGTGCTCGATTAAATGAATGCCGTGAGCGCAACGGATTACATTTGGACGATATCATTTTTAAAAAATAAATTCCCAAACAATGTATTTTAATATGTAATAAACATTTTTTCAATAAAGTCTTGACTTTTTTTTAAATCGATTTTTTAAGTGTGAACTTTCTTTTGAGACACCCTATACTACTCATGTGATTTACTTACTACATCATACTTACGAAGTTTTTGCGAAGTTAGTCCACAACTTTACCAATCGTTTTCTCGTCAGAAAATCGCCATCTGTCTGTAGTTCATTACTAGAAACATTAAACAAATATCCCACATCGTCTGTATGGCCGACTTTACTAACACCTAAAATAACATTTTTTTTATTTATAATAATTTCAATATACAGTGTGTCCGAACTCTATTTATATCTTGAAAACTAGAAAATCTAATGACTTTTTGGTTGTCTTTTAATATACGTTTCGAACTGTTTATGATATTGTCAGTAGACCCGTTGTACAGGGTGAGTCAACGATTGGATGAAGTAGGTTTGTGCCTTTTCGGTGAAATTAACAAAGAAACTATATTTATTGTTTGATACAGTTTATTTTTACGCAGATTTTAAAAATATTTAGGACTACAGGGTGAGCCAAAAAACTAGGACAGCATAAAGTTGTATTTTTTTAAATAGAACACCCTATATACGAATCGTATTTTCGATTTAGCTTATAATTTTAAATCTTTTTTATTAAGGGTTTACTATAACAAAACTTTATAGTTTCTGAGATAATTAAGTTTAAAGAAAAAAAAGTCACATTTTCAAGCATTAATTCAATCCTAAATAACGTTTTCAATTTTGTGACAAATATATTCAAATTTGGAATTTAGCAAGGCCAAGGACAAGTTAACGTAATTTTTACCTAATATTTGCAATAAAAGCTACAGGGTGTTGAACACATCGGCTCAAATTTGAACAAGTTTAAATGAATAAATATCTTTTTTTTTAATGGTACACCCTGTATATTTTCATGGTATTTAATAGAGTAATAAAAACCCTAAAAGTTTTATTCAATATATCCTATACCTATTTATAATAGTTTTTGAGATATTTCAGTTTTTCTTATTTTCCATACTTTTTTGCAGAATAGTCTTCATTATCATAGTAGCCATGGCAAAAACAATGTAAAAGAACATTTTTCTGTGTGTCAAATTTATAACCGCAATCTCTTCTTTTGGTTTTTATGTAGTGTAGTTTGTTTTTTTTTTGTGATGAAGCTACTTTTAGAAGTAACGGTGCCGTAAATAGACGCAACATGCATTATTATGCCACAGAAAACCCATTTTGGATTAGAGAGGTGCAACATCAAAACCACTCGTCATTAAATGTTTGGTGTGGTATTCATCATAATCGAATTATTGGACCCCACTTTTTTAATGACCACTAAATGGCCAGAGTTACCTGAACTTTCTACAAGAAGAACTACCCCAACTGCTTCAAGGTCTCGATAGGGATGAGCTCGACAGTATGTGGTTCCAGCACGATGGTGCGCCTCCGCATTACCATCGTGAAGTTCGTGCGTTTTTGGACCAACGATATCCGCAAAAATGAATTGGACGTGGGGGTTTCATTGAGTGGCCACCAAGGTCTTGCGACATCACATTATGTTTAATTAAACTATTGCCGTTGTAATATAACGAATAATGTATTTCATCATATTTAACACATTCTGTTTGTTTCTGTAGTTTCTTTTTATTATTTTAGATGGCTACTATGATAAAGAAGACTATTTCTGTAAAAAAGTATGGAAAATAAGAAAAACTGAATATCTCAAAAACTATTATAAATAGGTATAGGATATATTGAACAAAACTTTTAGAGTTTTTATTACTCTATTAAATAACATGAAAATATACAGGGTGTACCATTTAAAAAAAGATATTTATTCATTTAAACTTGTTCAAATTTGAGCCGATGTGTTCAATACCCTGTAGCTTTTATTGCAAATATTAGGTAAAAATTCTGTTAACTTGTCCTTGGCCTTGCTAAATTCCAAATTTGAATATATTTGTCACAAATTGAAAACGTTATTTAGGATTGAATTGATGCTGGAAAATGTGACTTTTTTTCTTTTAAACTTAATTATCTCAGAAACTATAAAGTTTTGTTATAGTAAACCCTTAATAAAAAAGATTTAAAATTATAAGCTAAATCGAAAATACGATTCGTATATAGGGTGTTCTATTTAAAAAAATACAACTTTATGCTGTCCTAGTTTTTTGGCTCACCCTGTAGAGTCCTAAATATTTTTAAAATCTGCGTAAAAATAAACTGTATCAAACAATAAATATAGTTTCTTTGTAAATTTCACCGAAAAGGCACAAACCTACTTCATCCAATCGTTGACTCACCCTGTACTGACGAGACCATGATGTGGTCGAAACGCGCATGAGAAAATAACTGTCTTTTTCTGTAACTTGTTAAGAAGAAAAGGCAACATTTTAGTTAAACATTTTAAATTGGAAATAATAACTCAAAAATGATTATATCTAAAATGGAGTATGAAAGATAGGGATGACTATCCAATGCTTACAACGAAGAAGACTTCTGCACACCTCACAAATCCTGAATATTTTTCGATAATAAAAGAGTTCTTACCTGGAATGTCCGTATTACTTTTGCTTATAGTACCGGAATAAGAAAATTGGTACATGTAAACAGGCGTGTATTTGGATTGAAGAATGGCGTGTTTGTGGGCGCTTCTCAAGATGCTTCGTCACTTAACCACTAAAAAATACAGAACAATTACATATTTAAAATGGTAATACCATAGATGTTCTAAAAATCGACCAAATGGATTTTGGACACACATTACTTTAGGTTTCCTTAGCAGTTGTTTTATTTTCTTTTTTAATTTCCGGGCGGTATTATATATATTTTTTTAATTTTCACACGATTCACATGTTTTACATATTCCATAAATCATTGAAAATATTCACCAGTTAATTATGTACAAGTTATACAGGTTTTTACAATATATATATATATATATATATATATATATATATATATATATATATATATATATATATATATAATAAAATAGAATAAAATATTGGCGAAGCGGACGTGAAAATTTGTCAATCTACATGATTCTCGTGTTAAAAAGTGCGGAGCACTCCAAAATATGGAAAAACTCCGGGTCCGACAGATGACGACAGCGCTGTTTCGTCCTAATATGGGACTCGTCAGGCCACCGCATTCGGTACAAACCATCATCTCGCCTTTGCATCGTATAAAGCTGAATTTAGAATCAAAAAACAGCAAACAAGACCACAAAGGCGACATCTCGATGGTCCACTTGATAATACAAGAACCACACAGATAAACAAAGTTCGTAAAAGAACCGTCATATGGTGGCGTGACGGTGAATTAAAACAGAAATTTGGTTTGGTGCGGCACGTGGCTTTGGCTGCTAAAATAAGCGGTAGGCTTGCTTGCCAGTACCGAAAGATGCGACCCCTATCCTTTGGGTAGCGCGTTTCGTGTACTCGATTTTACATATTTCTGTTTTAATTCTGAATTCTTCAGAAATAAAACAGCAAAATGTCAAGGAGGCAAAAGTTTTGAAAATGCCTTGAATAAAGGGCGAAACGTCAATAATTTTATGTATTTATTAAATATAGAACCTAAACCCAAAAAAAGACAAAATAAAAGAAAAATGATATAATCTATGGTTCAAGAATCAAGAAAATAATATATATATATATATATATATATATATATATATATATATATATATATATATATATATATATATGCAATGCAAACTTCGTTCCAACCATATCCTTTCCGTGTTAGAGGTTGCACAGTTCGAAAAAATTGCTAAGGAACACAATTTATCCTATTCCACCACCATCGAGATGATGGCCTACTTGTACCACCATACCGAGAAGAAAGTCAACCCTCCCCGCCACGGTGATACGGCAGAGGTACATGTTTCGTCTCTACTAGACTCATCAGGGTACCGACATGCACCTGGCTGTACAAAGCACACCGTGGCGGGGATGGTAAGTTTTGACTTTCATCTCGGTATGGTGGTACAGGTAGGCCATCATCTCGATGGTGGTGAAATAGGATAAATTGTGTTCCTTAGCAATTTTTTTGAATTGTGCAACCTCCAACACGGAAAGGATATGGTTGGAACGAACTTTGCATTTACTGTTCACATTTTACTTCATTCATTCACGGAGTTGCATATAGTTGTACGTTTGCTGCATGTGATTTCAGCACTACAACGGCATAATGTGGATATATCCACTGCTATTGCATCTCACACGGAGGGATCTGTGAAAGCCGCATAAATATATATATATATATATATATATATATATATATATATATATATATATATATATATATATATATATATATATATATATAATTTTTTTTTATTTTTGTATCTTAAACCTTTTGTTAAATATTTTTTTCTAATATTTTCTTGGGTATAGGTTTTTCTTTCCATTAGAGAAACAAAGGACAATAATTTTCTTTCTGACGTTTCGCTCTACATAGTGAGCTTCTTCAAAAGAGCTTGGTATATTTATTTTACATCTACAAAAATTACAGAATTTTTTATATAATAAACATATATCACAGTAATTACACTTTTATATTTTTAATTTAATTAAAATTAATAAAAACAAAACAGATTTTAAAATAGTCTTAAAGTTTAAAATTTAAACCGATACAAACAGGTTAAAATAGTGAAGATTATAAAATAGTACATACCTTGAAAGTAGTTTTGTGTGTATGTTTAAAAATAAATTCAATTATGATCTTTGGTATGCAATTGATATGGATAGATTTATTTTTATAAAAAGCAAAAAATAGGAAAAAAGATTATTATTTATTTTTTAATGACGTTCTTTCATCTGTATGAATGTATATGAAATCGTTCCAAGCATCATTACATTATTTCTCATATTTATTATAGAGTCGCTTCAAGCATGTTTTATTCAAAAATCAAATTATAGTATATCTGACTTAAATTTTTGACATCTTGCTTGTCATTTACAACATTTTTATCTTTTTTTATGTGTATCATTTCTTTGATGACTAATTTATGATAATTTCTGTCAGTATCTAAAATATGGGTGTTTTTAAAATCAAATTCATGCTTAGATGTTTGTTCATGCTTATGTAAAGATGTCGATGCGTTTTTAGTATACTTGTGTCCATTCACTCTATTTTCAATATATTGTGTCGTCATGCCAATGTATTTCTTAGGACAATTTAGGCATGGAATTACATATATTACGTTAGATCTTTTTTTGGTGGGAACTTTGCTTTTTAATTTCGTATAAAATGACCCAAGTAAATTGTTCGCCTTATGGCATACCGTTATGTTATGTTTATCCAAAATATATTTTATTTTTTCAGACAGTTGGTATACATACGGTAATGCAATGAAAGTGTTTTGTGTTTTGGTAGTGTTAATTTTATTTTTTTTGTTTGTGTTATAATGTAAAAAGGTTCTTTGTTTAATTATTTTTTTATGAGTAGTTTAGGAAAATGGTTCATTATTAGGGTCTCTTCCACTTTTTTTAGCACTTCTGGGCGAAATTCGGTATGCCATAAGGCGAACAATTTACTTGGGTCATTTTATACGAAATTAAAAAGCAAAGTTCCCACCAAAAAAAGATCTAACGTAATATATGTAATTCCATGCCTAAATTGTCCTAAGAAATACATTGGCATGACGACACAATATATTGAAAATAGAGTGAATGGACACAAGTATACTAAAAACGCATCGACATCTTTACATAAGCATGAACAAACATCTAAGCATGAATTTGATTTTAAAAACACCCATATTTTAGATACTGACAGAAATTATCATAAATTAGTCATCAAAGAAATGATACACATAAAAAAAGATAAAAATGTTGTAAATGACAAGCAAGATGTCAAAAATTTAAGTCAGATATACTATAATTTGATTTTTGAATAAAACATGCTTGAAGCGACTCTATAATAAATATGAGAAATAATGTAATGATGCTTGGAACGATTTCATATACATTCATACAGATGAAAGAACGTCATTAAAAAATAAATAATAATCTTTTTTCCTATTTTTTGCTTTTTATAAAAATAAATCTATCCATATCAATTGCATACCAAAGATCATAATTGAATTTATTTTTAAACATACACACAAAACTACTTTCAAGGTATGTACTATTTTATAATCTTCACTATTTTAACCTGTTTGTATCGGTTTAAATTTTAAACTTTAAGACTATTTTAAAATCTGTTTTGTTTTTATTAATTTTAATTAAATTAAAAATATAAAAGTGTAATTACTGTGATATATGTTTATTATATAAAAAATTCTGTAATTTTTGTAGATGTAAAATAAATATACCAAGCTCTTTTGAAGAAGCTCACTATGTAGAGCGAAACGTCAGAAAGAAAATTATTGTCCTTTGTTTCTCTAATGGAAAGAAAAACCTATACCCAAGAAAATATTAGAAAAAAAAATATATATATATATATATATAGATATATATATATATATATATATATATATATATATATATATATATATATACATATATACATATATATATATATATATATATATATATATATATATATATATATATATATATATATATATATATGCAATGCAAACTTCGTTCCAACCATATCCTTTCCGTGTCAGAGGTTGCACAGTTCGAAAAAATTGCTAAGGAACACAATTTATCCTATTCCACCACCATCGAGATGATGGCCTACTTGTACCACCATACCGAGAAGAAAGTCAACCCTCCCCGCCACGGTGATACGGCAGAGGTACATGTTTCGTCTCTACTAGACTCATCAGGGTACCGACATGCACCTGGCTGTACAAAGCACACCGTGGCGGGGATGGTAAGTTTTGACTTTCATCTCGGTATGGTGGTACAGGTAGGCCATCATCTCGATGGTGGTGGAATAGGATAAATTGTGTTCCTTAGCAATTTTTTTGAATTGTGCAACCTCCAACACGGAAAGGATATGGTTGGAACGAACTTTGCATTTACTGTTTACATTTTACTTCATTCATTCACGGAGTTGCATATAGTTGTACGTTTGCTGCATGTGATTTCAGCACTACAACGGCATAATGTGGATATATCCACTGCTATTGCATCTCACACAGAGGGATCTGTGAAAGCCGCATAAATATATATATATATATATATATATATATATATATATATATATATATATATATAATTTTTTTTTTATTTTTGTATCTTAAACCTTTTGTTAAATATTTTTTTCTAATATTTTCTTGGGTATAGGTTGTTCCATTAGAGAAACAAAGGACAATAATTTTCTTTCTGACGTTTCGCTCTACATAGTGAGCTTCTTCAAAAGAGCTTGGTATATTTATTTTACATCTACAAAAACCTATACCCAAGAAAATATTAGAAAATATATATATATATATATATATATATATATATATATATATATATATATATATATATCGCCAAAATTTAATTTGACATCTTGTGTGCTTGCTTGTTGTAGATCAACTTTTCAGTTGGCGAAACGTTGTTTGTGCTTTGTGGCGATTTTTGTCACGCCCAAATTTATTAAGCAAGAAAATTGAATTCAATTTTTCGTATTCAACAACACCAACTTTACACAAACAGTAGAATGATTAAATAAGGCCTAACCAGAACATTTTATCTTAGGATTAAACTTCATTTGCAGGACTTTAGCCGGAGGCGTATTAGAGCGCTTCCCTGAAAATATATCCCTGACAAGAAGTTCCCAAATATAAACCAAACCACTCTGGATACACCAAGCAAGGACCTGATAGCGGAAAGGATCATAAGAGTTCCTTCTTAGGACAGCTTTCATTTTTTCCTTTGGATTATTTTTCTTGCGCTGCATGTTGTGTAATAAATTTCATTTATACGGGCGGAAGCAGAACCGTACCGTTGAAAATTTGGCACTAATAAGAAATCTAAAAAAAAATTCTAGTTATAAGGCCCTATTAGTAGGAATTGCCTGACTACGGTCCTGGAAGGAAATTATAATTTGCTCCCTAATTATACCTTTTAAGTTTTCTGTACACATACTTCAATTTATAAACAGTACCAATACTTACTTCCAAAAAGGCTGGTATATTTCCTGCAAAAGATCCATTTTTGCCAACATAAAGTTGCCGTATTTTTTCTCTGATAGTTTTACGTAAAGCGGTTGTATTTTCTTTAAACGGCATCTTTGGAACTAAAAGTTCTGGGTTTAGATCCACTTTACTGGCTTCAGATCTTGCTTCATCTATGCCTAAAAACAAAGGATTTTAAAATAGAAACTTATTCGTGCTCATTGGACGCGTCCTAATAAAAAGTTAGAAAACTGAAACTGAAAAAACAAATTTTAACCAGTGAAAATCAGATAAAGTGTGATTCACATGCCAAGGGTTTTGTATCATCCAATATTATGAACCACTACAATTCGTTTCTGCCTTGTCACTTTGATTTTTACTGTTCTTCAGTGTCTTTCAAGAGGACAGTAAGATTGGTCTTGAACAACGTACCTGACTATTGACTGTGTATACTTCTTTACTCTTAACTACGTTAACTATTTAATATTCTAGTTTACTGTTGTAATTATTAGAGTTTATTATTTTTATATTTTCTTAATTGATCTACTAGGTTAATCCTGTAATGTACAGGATGCCCAGTTTTTGATAATTTCATGGGTGATCTCCGTTATTAGTAAAAATAAAAGGATTTTCTTGACGCTGGGCTACTTTTTTAAGAAACGAACGATGCCACTATTATATATATATATATATATATATATATATATATATATATATATATATATATATATACATACATATCTGGCGAATTCAACATGACATCCAAAAAATTTTACATTTTTCGATTTTCTCAAAAACTGGTATAGGGGATTCTTGAGGGTGTAAGTTACAAATTTAATTGTATTTTTTTAGGATTCAACATGGCGGACTAAAAATTTTACATTTTTCGATTTTGTTCAAATGTGGGATTGAATCTTTTTTAAGGATGTAAATAGCGAATATAAAATTATTTTAAGAAAATCTAATATGTCAGATGCAATATGAAGGTCTATAAATTTAAAATTTGTGGATTTCATCTAAAACTGGTACTAGGGGGTTTTGAAGGATTTAAATTTAGATTACATTAAGACGTTAAAATTATTTTTTTGAAATTCAATATGACGGATCCAATATAGTGAGTTGAAAATTTTATCTTATTCACATTTTAGCAGATTTGGTATTAGGGTGTTTTCGGGGTTGTGTATTACGAATATGATGTTAATTTTTTACAATATATAGGTTAACAGATATACTATGAGGGAGTGAAAATTTTACGTTTTCTGATTTTGCCTAAAATTGATATTGTGGAGTTCTTGGAGCGTATACAAACTCAATATGTAGTATAAAATATATCAAGCTAAGAAATTTACGTCCCAAGTTCTTTAAATATCGATATTGGAAGGTTTTAGGGCCTATATTACCAATCTAAATTAATTTGAAATTTAAGATAGTGGATTTACTATGACAGACTAAATATTTGTTTGAAACAATTTCACTGGTATTTGTAGAACTCTAAGAATCAAAGAATTTTTAGTGGTTCATTTTAGAATGATTACAACGTTGAATAAAATGGGTACTTTTTTGCCACCTTGGAGTCATCGCGAGGTACATTAATCTCGATTAGCACTTAGTTCAAATAATTTATGGATACCATAATGAATTCTCAACTAAAAATCGAAAAATAAAATTTATATAAAAAAAATTGATCCGACTTCTAAAAGTGAGCTAAAAAGTGAAAAATAACTAGAAATTTTTGAAGTCGGCGCCAGCGTTATTTCTAAATGAAGCAAATAACTACTAATAGCGGAAATTTATGCTATTTTGCAGTGTGTCCATCTCTGTGAGAGGGATATAGACAGAAATAGAGTAATAAATATATGCTCAGACGGTAAGGCTGCGATATTGGTACTGAAGTCGAGTGTCGTGACTTCGCGACTGGTGTCTGAGTGCCAGGATTATACTAAATGGTATGATAAGGAAAGGCTGCAAAGTCAGACTCGTATGGGTCCCGGGTCACTCGGACATACGCGAGAATGAGAAAGCAGACCGTCTAGCAAAGTTGGGTTCGGCGACTGAATCGTATGGACCCCAACTAATATTACCTGTCCCAATTGCTATTGGCAAAAGGGAATTAAAATCGTTGCTGGAAAGCAAATTTATTAAATCATGGAGGGGAGCTCCTGGAATGAGATGTGCTAAGGAACATATAACTGGGCCTAGCGTCCAGCGGACTAAAGAGCTTCTCTCCTTGGGAAGGAAAGAGCTGCGAACTGTGGTGGGATTGTTGACAGGACATTGTCACCTCAGAGGCCATCTTCATAGAATCGGTGTCGAAAACGACCCGACGTGCAGATGGTGTTTGGAGGAGGATGAAACTAACGAGGCTGCTTGGATTCGCAAAGGCGATCAGCCTCGAATAACCTGCAGATATGGTGGGCCCAATGAAGGCCTAGACATCGAGGATCTAGTATCACCACCCCATTTTCATTCATTCATTTATTCATTCAATAACTACTAATATATATAAATTATGGTAAGAAAGCAATTACAAATAAAGTATTGTTAATCTATTTATGCGAAACCCATTTTGTCAGGTATTAGTTTGACGCCGACTTCAAAAAATTCAATTTCATATAAAAATTTCTAGTTATTTTTCACTTTTTAATGCACTTTTAGAAATCGGTTTAATTTTTTTATAACATTTTTATTTACTACTTTTTACTGTAACTAAGTTTATTAAATGAGTTGGATTTAATACTTAGAAATTTCTCATCTTGCACTCTCACCGAAAATAACAAAAAGAGTTTCTAAGGCGTCCATAAGAAGTTAAAGCCAAGGATTAGTCTATGTTAATACTTAATAAAAATTTTATCACAGTCTTAAAATATGTTTTTTTAAACCTTTTATCTTTTATTTTATTTTAACATTAAACATTTTTAAAAATTTAGTAAATAAAGACGAGATTAAAGAAAGTTTGGGTACCACTGCTCTGGGCAATACCTACTTAAAATTAGTTGAAATATTAAACATGTAACCATTGTAATTACCGTTTACAAAAACTATCGATTCCTCTTTGTTGAATCCAATAATGATGGGGACTCTCGCGATATTACCAGACTCTATGCTTTCATATATCGGTCCGGTCAAGAACGAATCGTCAGATTCGATTTCCAAAACTGGACCCATCTAAAAGTACAGTAAGAAACAATTAACAAATTTGAAATATCCGCACTAAGTTTGCTATAAACTTCATGTTGAAGTTTTTAGGAAACTTCTCTTAAGTAACACGTATCCCAAGTTACTCAAAATAAAAAGACTTTCTTATATGAAGCGATATTCAGAGTTACGTCAACATTCCTTGGTAAAACTTACCCTTTTTCCTCGTGTTAAATTTACTATAAGTTGAGTATCGGCATTTTGCAACACGTGTAAGACTTTCGATGTCGTATTCGTTTTCGTTACAGAAGAGTCGACTTGAGCGGCCAAACTGTAGGTAAATTCTCTTTGATTTGGTTCGAAACCGTTGTATAAAGGACATCCACTTTCCAAAATGGCAGCTTTGAACAAGTCTAAAAAAGATATTAATTAAATAATGGCACTTAAAAAAGTTATTATCGATCCTGTATGATGGACTGGGGCACCATCATCAAGAAACCACATTTTTTCTTGAGTTTCATTTGGCACATGAGCCAATAGGTCAGGTAAATGGTTTTGCAAAAAGTCTAAGTATACTTCCCTATTATCCTTTGCTTATAAAAGTATAGTACAATTACGTGATTACAGACAATACCTCCCCAAATATTTAAGGACCACCTAGTTTGGGAATCGTATCTTACAAAATGTGGATTTTCCGCTGCATAATACTGGAAATTTGTTAACGCTGTCGTTAATATGAAACGTATTCTGATCGCCAAATAGCATCAAATCAGCAAAATTTATTTGGTTTTGAGCCCACAGACAAAACTCCAATCTTCTCTGATAAACTTCGGGGAACAATTTTTAAAATAACTGAATGTGATAGGACTGTATTTTAAGAGCCTTAAGTATTCGCTCAACCGTCCTTCCTTCAACATCAGCCTGTCGAGAAAGCGGGCGATATCCAATTTGCCCATTTTCGGTGACTGTTAAAAGTACATTTAAATGATTTTTCTCAATATGAGCACGTTGAACACACACACAAGTATTCTTGTTGTGTGCCACATTGCCAGCTCTTTCAAAACCCTCCATAAGTTTTTCAGATGTCCTCTTTTCAGCCTGAAGTGTTTCCAGAAATCGCAGTTGATACAATTTTTTCGTTAATAGCGCATTCTTGTTATTAGCTCCCAAATAAAAATATCAATCATCTCGACTTGTGAAAAATTCGTTATTTAAAATTGTATTTTTTATAAAACAGGTTAAAACAATACCAACAATTATGCGTTAATCCTCTTTGAGAATACTCTATACCAGATGACATTTACTTCTTTCGTTTAATAATCAGGACTAAGTAGTTTTGTATACAATTAATAAAAACAAATATACCGGAAAAACTAGCACCGATAGGTATAGATAAAATTTAAAAAAAAGTGAGAAGTAGAAAGTAGTTATATACAAGGTGTTTAATTTAAAAAATCAAAGAAAAATTGACATTTCAACAAATGGGCAAAATTTTGACAAATATCCTGTACGAGATAGTTGCTTAGGGTCTATATCAGACTTTTAATAGTACATTTATCTTTCTTAGTGTCAATTTTTTGAATTATAATTACTGTAGCTTGTAAGATAGAGTAGATTGTAGAGGGCCATGTTTTTTTTTAAGGTTGGCAACTTCGCAATAAAATTCAAACCCAGATATGCTATCCTATGAATAATTCTTTGGAGAATTCAAATATGCAAGGATGTACAGGGTGAGTCAACGATTGGATGAAGTAAGTTTGTGCCTTTTCGGTGAAATTTACAAAGAAACTATATTTATTGTTTGATACAGTTTATTTTTACGCAGATTTTAAAAATATTTAGGACTCTACAGGGTGAGCCAAAAAACTAGGACAGCATAAAGTTGTATTTTTTTAAATAGAACACCCTATATACGAATCGTATTTTCGATTTAGCTTATAATTTTAAATCTTTTTTATTAAGGGTTTACTATAACAAAACTTTATAGTTTCTCAGATAATTAAGTTTAAAGAAAAAAAGTCACATTTTCAAGCATCAATTCAATCCTAAATAACGTTTTCAATTTTGTGACAAATATATTCAAATTTGGAATTTAGCAAGGCCAAGGATAAGTTAACATAATTTTTACTTAATATTTGCAATAAAAGCTACAGGGTGTTGAACACATCGGCTCAAATTTGAACAAGTTTAAATGAATAAATATCTTTTTTTTTAAATGGTACACCCTGTATATTTTCATGTTATTTAATAGAGTAATAAAAACCCTAAAAGTTTTGTTCAATATATCCTATACATATTTATAATAGTTTTTGAGATATTTCAGTTTTTCTTATTTTCCATACTTTTTTACAGAAATAGTCTTCATTATCATAGTAGCCATGTAAAATAATAAAAAGAAACTACAGAAACAAACAGAATGTGGTTAAATATGATGAAATACATTATTCGTTATATTACAACGGCAATAGTTTAATTAAACATAATGTGAAAAAATTAACACAACAATAACGACAAGGCAAATACATATTTACTTTTATACTAAATTGAAACAAAAAAATTACCTATTAAATACTGAGATTAATTATTTCTTTTTAATAAGTGTTCGAATAAACGACCCTCTTGTGCAATGCACAAATTTAGTCTTTTTTGCAGATTTTCTCGGACCCTGGACAAAATTAGTGGCGTTATTGTTCTACAGGTATCCCTAATCCTGTTTCGCATATCTTCCACTGTTGTTGGTGGATTAACATACACCTTATTTTTAATATAACCCCATAGGAAGAAATCTAATGGGGTGATGTCGCAAGACCTTGGTGGCCACTCAATGAAACCCCCACGTTCAATCCATTTTTGCGGATATCGTTGGTCCAAAAACGCACGAACTTTACGATGGTAATGCGGAGGCGCACCATCGTGCTGGAACCACATACTGTCGAGCTCATCCCTATCGAGACCTTGAAGCAGTTGGGGTAGTTCTTCTTGTAGAAAGTTCAGGTAACTATGGCCATTTAGTGGTTCATTAAAAAAGTGGGGTCCAATAATTCGATTATGATGAATACCACACCAAACATTTAATGACCAGTGGTTTTGATGTTGCACCTCTCTAATCCAAAATGGGTTTTCTGTGGCATAATAATGCATGTTGCGTCTATTTACGGCACCGTTACTTCTAAAAGTAGCTTCATCATTAAACATTACCTTACATAATAAATTTGGATTTAATTGAATCTCCGCATTTATTGTATGACAAAAGTTTACACGACTTTCAAAATCCTGTCCATGCAATTCTTGGTGTAATTCCATGTGATATGGATGATACCTATATTTCTTGGTAGTACGATTAGCGGTGGATTGTGATGTTTCACATAATGCTGCTAACTGACGGCTACCAATATAAGGATTTTCCTGAACATTTAACAATACTTGTAGTTCTTTTTCTTCATTAGTTACTGGTTTGTTGACCACTTTACGTTTTGGATAATCAACAGTACCAGAAGAATCAAATCTTTGCATTAAGTTTTGAAAAGTATGGGTATTAGGCTGGCGTCGATCAGAATACTTCATTTTGTAAATTCTTTGAGCAAGAAGGCAATTTTTTTTAGCCTCTCCTATTGTATAAATCATATCTATTAACTCATTCTTTGGAGAATTCATTTTACAATATAAGATTAATGCAAAAAAAACCAAACTACACTACATAAAAACCAAAAGAAGCGATTGAGGTTATAAATTTGATACTCAGAAAAATGTTCTTTTACATTGTTTTTGCCATGGCTACTATGATAATGAAGACTATTTCTGTAAAAAAGTATGGAAAATTATAAAAACTGAAATATCTCAAAAACTATTATAAATAGGTATAGGATATATTGAACAAAACTTTTAAGGTTTTTATTACTCTACTAAATAACATGAAAATATACATGGTGTACCATTTAAAAAAAAAAGATATTTATTCATTTAAATTTGTTCAAATTTGAGCCGATGTGTTCAACACCCTGTAGCTTTTATTGCAAATATTAGGTAAAAATTATGTTAACTTGTCCTTGGCCTTGCTAAACTCCAAATTTGAATATATTTGTCACAAAATTGAAAACGTTATTTAGGATTGAATTGATGCTTGAAAATGTGACTTTTTTTCTTTAAACTTAATTATCTCAGAAACTATAAAGTTTTGTTATAGTAAACCCTTAATAAAAAAGATTTAAAATTATAAGCTAAATCGAAAATACGATTCGTATATAGGGTGTTCTATTTAAAAAAATACAACTTTATGCTGTCCTAGTTTTTTGGCTAACCCTGTAGAGTCCTAAATATTTTTAAAATCTGCGTAAAAATAAACTGTATCAAACAATAAATATAGTTTCTTTGTTAATTTCACCGAAAAGGCACAAACCTACTTCATCCAATCGTTGACTCACCCTGTACAGCTTATCCCATCAAAAAACACTATTTTTTTAGAGCCACGCTGCCATGAAACACTATGTATAATTGAAAATATTTTTAGAATGTAGAAAATTTCATATTATACAACTTTTAATATTTTTTTTTCAAATTTTAAAAAATTAGAGAGATAGGGTACTTTGCAACACTATTGCGCCACCGTCTATATGGCACTAAATTCTACCTAAAAGACAGTTGTCAGATTTACATTGTCTATTTTTGTGTGAGGAGGTATTTTTCTCCTGGCAGCAGAAATAATATGCGTCAATAAAATTTATTAAAATACCATTTTTAGATCCTGACATCCTGGCGAATGTGCAAATTAAACAAGTCTTATTACAATTTCGGCGAATGCGCAGATGAAATATCTTTTCTCGACACATGACATTTTTTACACTTTGGCTGACTATAATATCTTACTAACGAATTAGGTATCCTTATCTTAACTTATGATGTTCTATTCGAAAATGCCTATTTTTAGTTCAATCGGTAGTCTAAAATTTTTTTTTTTAATTCTATTTACGAATAATGTGTTTTATTTGAGGTTCTAATTAAATAAAAAGTAATGAATATTGTCCCTTACTTCTCGACTTAGGGCTAACAATGAGGTAACCAACCGATCCTCCTCCCGCACTTTCTCCAAAAATAGTTATGTCCGAGGGATTTCCTCCAAAATAGCCGATGTTTTCTTTGGTCCATTGCAGCGCAAGAAGTTGATCTTTTAGGCCAGCATTTCCAAGGAGGACCTCATCTTCGGTTGATAGGAATCCCAGAGCACCTAAAAACAATTAAATTTAAACACTTTGGTCAAAGTTTAGGCAAAATAACCAATAACTCCATAAAAATTTATTCATAACCTGAATTAACCATTTTTTCAGAATAAATCGTATCGGGGCGTAGAAAGGAAGGTACTACTCAATGAAAACCTTCTGTCTCTTCTTAAGCTGGAGCCAACTTTCTTCTATAAGATTCGCAGTATAGATTATTTACTCTTGTGTCTATGAAATATACCCATTTTTGAGGTAATCAACGCTATATATTTTTTTTGCTAAAATTATAAAAAGTAACTTCTTTTCCATTTTGGAAACATAGTGAAGATCAGTGGCGGACAAGGAAGGGAGACGGAGAGGGCGGCCCATCCCGGGTCTCTGGTTCTGAAGGCCTCCAAATCTCGATAAGTCCTTCTTAATCAAATCCCAAACAAAGCTTAAAATATGTTCACCAAGAAAGAGGCAGTTTAGACTTGGAAGATCCGTAGGTATGTAAGATATAAACCTAAGTAGGAAAACTTTACAGACAACCCTCGTAATATCAGGCCATGACAATGAACTCAGCAGAGAATTTACATGAAACTTGACATGAAACGTAAACTATATGAATAACTACTATCTCGTATCTAAGGTTATGAAACGAACTAATATTATAATTGAAGAAGCTTTGTTATTAGACATATAATATAAAAGTAATTTATTCTCTATTATTTCTTAGCATTCTACCTGTTGGTTGCTACACTAAATGGTGGTTCGTATTCTCTTTCTCATCCGTATCTATATGTATGCATATTACAATTTCTAGAGCGCGGAGTACACACACTATAAATACTTGATTTTTTTGCTATCCATTAAAATTATATTATTTATTTTTTATGAAATATACATTATATATATATATATATATATATATATATATATATATATATATATATATATATATATTGAATAGGAATCGACACAAGATGACCTAATGACCATATTTTAAATACTCGACTAGTCTAAACAATTTCAATTAAAATATCTAAGATACAATATAAATTTATTATTTAGATAGTAATAAGTAGTCAGTAGGTATATTAATTAATTAGAGTCATTAATATTTACAAATAATATGGACCAAAACATAATTAAAAGCTTACATGATTATAAAAATCATATATAATGCTAAATTCATAATGAATTTTTAGACATAATTGTAAAATAAACAATATATAAATATTAATACAATAAGATCATATTATAAATTGATCATAAGAATAATAAGGTACAAACATTAGATGTGATAGTGAAGGTAAAGTGATAATGAAGAGTGAAAATCTTCAAGTAAAATAAAAAACATAACGATCGGTTTTTGCAACAATAATGTTTTGAAAAGGAACAAAAGGTGAACATAGTGTGAAACCAGTCACGAAAAGTACTTTTAAATAATAAATAAGGTTCATTGAATTGTTTTTAATATAAATTAGACAGTTAACAGTAGTATTAAGAAAATAATTTTAATTAAAACAGATAAGAACATAGAATAAATTTAAGAAAATGTTTGATATTGACATTAAAATTAGATATTATAAATTAATTTTATGTAGTGGAGTAAAATAAGTTATATTAGAATGTAAGGAAAATTCTAATATTTAATATTTTAATATTAAGAAAACATAATTTAGCATCTTCAAACAATAATTTTCAATAATTAGTTAATTATAGATTTCAATATTTTCATGTCAAACCATTTTGTTTTATAATTTTTAATATTAAAAATTGTTTTAGGAAGGCTAAATTATGTATAATTAGATAGGTAAAATAATAGAGTTTAATTTTATAGTATTTATTGTCATGCATATGATTGGATAAATCCAGGAAATGGTAAAATTGGAAAATTTTCATCAATTTTAAAATTCTTGACAGCCATTTTTGTTTGACAAGAATGCCAAGAAAAGGGTGATTTTTCATCAAGTAACCCGATGCCTTCAACTGCTGAGCCAATCAGAATGATTAATTAAGTCAGCTGGAGGCATACTATATAAAAAAAAATCACAAAAATTCGGGGGAGTTGCAAAAAAGTATTGTTACTGAGAGGTGTAAAAGAAAAGTTTCTCCTCAAAACAAATTTTTACATAACCTTAAAATTTTCACGACAAGATCATAAAGCCACGTACGAGATCTTTTGTTTTTTTTTAAGTAAATATTTTTAAAAAGATTATGAAAGTAAATAAATATTAAATAAAGTTTAATTAATCAATATTTAAAAAAAAATAATTTAAATTAAATTTAATGTCATTAAGAAATAGCAACTCCAACTAACATCAAGAAAATTTTGTAAAACCCGATTGTGTCAAATAAAAGTTCAAGAAATTATACCTGGCTGGTATAAATACCAACATTTCCTAGAAGTAGACAATTCCTGGACATTTCCAAAAATAATTAAGACAGTGTTTAATAAAGAATATCTACTTACTTGATAGTAGGTATTTTTAAACAATTATCCCAATCCAATTTGATGGTAAAAGAAGACAAGGAAACACAAATATACCTTTTTAATTGTTTATAAATAAACAAACACATAAGGATCAAGGTATTTTAAAATATAATATTACCACATTTATATTAGACATTATAAAATCATTAGAACTAATTTATAATCACTTGTTAAAATTAATAATCCGCACTTTACACATTTTTTTTTTAATTTTTAAAATAAATAAAAGTCAAACAAATTCCAACTGAACACGAAACCATCATATTTGACAAACAACAC
This sequence comes from Diaprepes abbreviatus, assembly GCA_034092305.1. Lineage (NCBI taxonomy): Eukaryota > Metazoa > Arthropoda > Insecta > Coleoptera > Curculionidae > Diaprepes > Diaprepes abbreviatus. The sequence continues at coordinate 506,231 of JASJET010000040.1, forward strand.
TTGACAGTTAAGTGGAGTGACATTATAATTAACAGTAGAGATAAGGTGCAATTGATTTTTAATTTTAATAAAGCTGATCTAGATAATAGGTATTTCAAAATAATTTTATAAACAGTATTAATATCATTTTGATTTATAATAAATTTATGTTGATTGTTTATACAATTAAGTGGTTTTAATTGGCAGTAGATAAAAGGTAATTTCAACTTATGAGAATCTGAACTCACTTGGGATAGTTTCAGGGGAAGCGAGCTAGTTATATTAAGGGGAAATTAAAAGAGAAAATAGATTTATTAAAATTTTGTTAATAATAATATATGTATTTTTAAGTTAATCCGAAGAATAAATACAGTGCTGTTATCTTATCTTAGATAGGATACAGTAACTGGGCGCTCAAGGAAAAATTAAAAATACATATCGTGGTTTAGAATAAAATATAAATAGTAGTATTTTTATTAGAGCAAGAGAAAACTTATTTAATTCACATTCACCAATTTGTCAAATTAAAAAAAAAAAAAAATATTCAAAATTTTAGTATTCGAATTCCTCTTCGGGCAGTTGCATGAAGCGTGTGTGGGCGACGAAAATAGACCTCTGACGATATACGTTAGGTCCCGCATCACGTTTTCAACGCAATATATATATATATATATATATATATATATATATATATATATATATATATATATATATATATATATATATATATATATATATATATATCAATTTCTACGCAGATCGCGAGCCTCATTTATTTCCGCCGCCCCGGGGCTTCCGACGGGCTTACTCCGCCTCTGGTGAAAATAGTGGATTTCTGCATGAATTGCATTAAAGTTTCTAATGTTTACAAATTATACGTCATTTCGAAAAGAGGTAAAGTGTGTAAAATAGGGTGATAACTTACCTAGCCTGTAATTGAATGTCACAACGATTACATTCTCCTCTAAAAATGGTGTAGGATCAGTATAAGTAAAAGCTCCACTACCAGTAAAAAATCCTCCACCATAAATCCAAAACATTACGGGAAGAGATTTATCGATCTGAAAAACGATCAATTTTTAAAAACATATAACAATAATCAGTTAATTTTAGTCATTATCAGTGTTATCGCGGAATTTTTCTAAATTTCTCTAATATAATCTGTAAGATGATAAAATCTGTGATAATAGTCATAAATATTTCTCGTTTTTCCAAGGTGGAAATTTTAGCAGGAAAATCCAAAAACACGTCAGTGTAAATATTTTTTTCTCGTTGCAATAAACGCTTCGTAAAAAAGTAAATCTGTGTAAAACACTTGTTAATTTTTTTTTTTTATTTTTAGTTCCATTGTCTGAGGTTGGCTTAATTTTATTTTAGATTAACTTTTACCCGCGACTTCGTACGTATGAAACTTAAGAAATAAATAATAAATACAATTGTTTTAAATAAAAGCAGTTATTATTACTCTTGACAACCTTGTTTAAATGTCTGTAAAGTTCCATCGAAATCTGTTCGGCAGTTTCGAAGTTTAGTCGGGACAGATAGACAAACACTACAGTTTTATATATATATATATATATATATATATATATATATATATATATATATATATATATATATATATATAGTTTTTTTTTTTTGTTATCGACCGTACCTTAATAATTTTGGAAGGAGTTTATCGGGTTGCGGTCTGTAGGATAAGAATAATTAACTCATTTTTCTTTTAATACTCAATATTTCGACATTTATTTTATGCCTTCTTCAGGAGTAAAAACTAAAAATCAAACACACAACAGGTAGTTCACAAACAGTTAAACAAAACTAATATGTAATTAAAATACTTACAAATTAGAGTTTCCTTCTAAGAAATCCACCCTAAACACACTCAACATCGTACGAAGTGTAAAACATCAATAAAACATTTAGGTTTGTATATTTATACAGTGATACATCATTATTATTAACGAGACGAAAAAGGGTTCTTTCTGATAACAAAAAATTTTTCTTTTAAGGTAGTATATACAGTTTAGATTAAATTTAAAATATTACAGTAGATGTTGCTAAGTTGGTTAGTATCAGATTTATAGTTTATGGTGTTTTTTGTTTTTTTTAATATGATACATTTCCAGGAATAGACGACTTTTATAATTGTTTTGATGTTCTAAAATGTTTATGTTGTTATAATCAAAGTGATGACCTGTATTCAAATAGTGTCCAACTACAGCACACGTGTTTTTTCCCAATCGGCAATCGCTTTTGTGTTGGGTAACCCGCTGTTTGAGCCACTGTCCAGTTTGACCCACGTAACAACCCTGGCAACCCAAACATGACATCTTATAAATTACATTATTGTTCATTAACAGCGGTGTTCTGTCTTTAACTTTAGAGAATAAATTACCGGTTTTTATTATGTTGTAATTAGCTATTCTAATCTCAGGAAAACTTTTAAACAGTGACGTAATGGATTGTGTAAGTTTGTCAAAGTATGGTAACTTTTTATATTTATATTGTATTGGCGAATCTTCAATTGGGCCCTGGTATATATTGGAGTTGTATATGAGTTTGTTGAGGATGTGTCTGGGATAACCATTATTTAAGAAGATGTTAAAAAGCTTTCTCAAATTATCTTTTATAAAGGTTTCATCGCTAATATGGACAATCCTGTTTTTCATGGCGATAACGGTGTTAAATTTTTGAGTTTTTGGATGATTTGAGAAATAATTCAAAAATCTACCGGATGCAGTCGGTTTCATATACCAATCAAGAATTAACTTATTGCCCGACGTTCGAATTACTTTTGTGTCTAAAAATGGGACACTGTCTTCTTTTTCCAATTCTATGGTAAATTGAAGTCTGTCATGAAATGAGTTAAATGTATCTAAGAGAGTATGAATCTTGTCGGAAGGAACCGCGCAAATCAAATCGTCAACATATTTGTATATAAAAGGTAACTGAAACGGCAAAGTCGGTATAACATTGTCTAGTAAATAGTCCAAAACAATAGTTGCCAGAATTGGACTTATTGGAGAACCCATAGGTGTGCCATAAATCTGCTTATAAAATTAATTAGTTTTAGAAAATTATCTTTGGATAAAGTGGTTTGTTGTTCGATAATTGTCCACTTTGAATTTAAGATGCCAGATATTAAGTCAACAGGAATGTTTGTAAACAGTGAGACAACATCCAAAGAAGTTAGTACATAGTTTGGAGGTAGTATGAGTCCGTTAATGTTATTAACGAACGTAAAAGTGTCTTTGATGTTGTAGTCATTTTGATCTTTAAATGCATTTTTTAGAATATCTGACAAAAATTTTGACAAAGTATATGTAATCGAATTTATTGAACTCACAATGGGTCGTAGTGGAACCTCTGGCTTGTGTAACTTTGGTAAGCAATAAAGTTTAGCTAAGGATGAACTGTAAATTGTAAGATGTTTTGATGTTTGTTCATCTATTTCGTTTTTAATTTTTATTTGTTTTATAATGTCATTGTAATTCTTTTGTGTGGAAGTTGTTGGATCCTTAGGGAGTTGAGTGTAAGTAGTCTGGTCTTGTAATATATTTTCCGTTTTTTGAATATATTTTAATTTGAGTGTGTTTAGGGTGGATTTCTTAGAAGGAAACTCTAATTTGTAAGTATTTTAATTACATATTAGTTTTGTTTAACTGTTTGTGAACTACCTGTTGTGTGTTTGATTTTTAGTTTTTACTCCTGAAGAAGGCATAAAATAAATGTCGAAATATTGAGTATTAAAAGAAAAATGAGTTAATTATTCTTATCCTACAGACCGCAACCCGATAAACTCCTTCCAAAATATATATATATATATGATTTTAGAGTTAGAAATGATGCTTTAAAAGATGGTTTATAAGTTTATCAAACTCGTCTAACTCATCAAACAGTACTTAGAAGTTTGTCAAAGAAAATACTTACACTTGAATTTGATCCAACTGGTACTGGCGAATATACATTAATATACAGGCAGTCCTCGCTATTGCCATTTGGTAGAACTGGACCTGTCCTCAGCTCTCCAAAGAATATACAGGCTGCCGAATCTCGAGAGGCATCCAAGACACCAGTCCATGGATCGGGTTTCTGTGGAGGCTAAGAAAAAAGTTATTTAATTAATAATACTCTATTTAGCCAAATTGCTGTGGCATTTCGTCCACTCATCGCAGATAAATACTGTTAACAAAGGGATTGAGCATTATATATATATATATATATATATATATATATATATATATATATATATATATATATATATATATATATATATATATAAATATAGTGTGCGACAAAACATATGCACGAACTTGTGGATATTAAAATATGCCTTAATAACAAGACAATTGTTTTATTTATTTACAAAATTAACGAACTAAATTTACTAAAACAAAACAAAAATTTCCAACATTTGTTATGAAAACCAAAATAAACCATATTTCATAATTAACAATACATTCCTTTTGCGACAAAACAATAGCACATTTTTAGGTTATTCCATTTAAATAAAAATTTATATTTAACTAATATTTAGTTGCGTAGCCCTTATTTTTTAAAACCTCCTCGCATCTGCGTGGCATGGACTCTGTAAGGTTAGATAAAATTCCATTCCATGCAATTTCCGCTTGTTGGAAAAGGTCATCCGCATTTTTGCAATTATCGCGATTTATTTTGCGATCTACAATATCCCATAGATTTTCTATGGGATTGAGATCAGGCGATTGCGCTGGTCATTTCAAAACGTCAATCTTGTTGTTTACGAACCACTCTTTCACACATTTAGCAGTGTGTTTTGGGTCGTTATCATGTTGATACCTCCACTTAAGTGGTGTTTTTTCCTCTGCGTGTAGCAACATAACATTATTTAGGATATCCTTATACACAAAACGATCCATTATACCATTAATTTTGTGAATTGGTCTGATTCCATGTCCGGAAAAGCATCCCCAGACCAAAACATTTCCTCCTCCGTGCTTAACTGTGCCTTGAGTATTACGAGGATTAAGACGTTGCCCTTCAGGTCCGCGTACTAGCCGAAATCCATCCGAATTTTTCAAGTTGAACTTCGACTCGTCAGAAAAGAGTACGGTCTTCCATTGAGTTGTACTCCAATTTAAGTGCTCCTTTGCAAATTGAATTCTAGCTAGTCTATTTTTGGCGGAAATAAATGGTTTTTTGGCACTTCGGTATGATTTCAATCCACCTTCAACAGCTCGTCTTTGGATGGATCTTTCAGAAATATATAGTGGTAATCGATTTGCAATTGACCTTGCTGATATGAACGGATCTTTTTTTATTAATCTAAGTATTGTCTGGTCGTCCCGTTTGCTGGTTTTCCGTGGACGACCTCCTTTTTGGATAGTGGTCAACGAGCCTGAAGAACGAAAGCGGCTTATAATTCGCGAAATTACGCTATGATGAATTCCAAATTTCTTTGCAATTGATGTCACTGATTCACCACTATTATAATATTTAATTATTTTTTCCTTTAGTTGCACTGAGTATTTATTATTAGCCATTTTTTTTTTCATTGTACATATGACCGATGACTTTGAAAGACCAGGAATGACTATAAACACGTGGAAGTTTTCTATAAACATTCTTACAATGTTGAAAAGAGAAAAACGGTACTCGTTGTTGATAATTTTTTATAATTCATAAAGAATATAAATTCCTGTTATTTCGTGCATATGTTTTGTAATAAACAAAAAGTGATGTAAACAAAACTAATTTTTTTCTGATACAAAAAAAAATAGTTTTGTTTCTGTCTTTTTTTAGCAGAAGAGTCCATCGCGATCATAAATAAGTAAAAGGAATTTAAATTTAAGTGCATTTGACTATGTTATTTAGCCATATATTAGCGAGTAGAAGTTCGTGCATTTGTTTTGTCGTACACTATATATATATATATATATATATATATATATATATATATATATATATATATATATATAGCAACAACCATAGATTTGTGTGCAAGCGCGTTATCCTGAAGAAAGAGCACTTTTTTTTGACAAGATGTGGACGTTTAGCTTTAATCACATGCTGCAAATGGTCCAGTAGTGAAGCGTAATACTCCCCGGTGATGGTCTTGCCTTGTTCCAAATAGTCTATAAGCACCACGCCATGTGTATCTCCAAAAACTATTGCCATGACTTTTCCTGAAGACGGAACCGTTTTTGCTTTTTTTGGTGCACTTTCATCTGCCCCTGCCCACTGTTTAGACTGCTGCTTTGTCTCTGGCGTGTAATGGTGAATTCATGTTTCACCTACAGTTATAAAACGTCGAAGAAACTCAGCAGGATTGCGTTTGAATAAGTTTAAATACTCTTGCGAAGTGTTCATTCGAAGGCGTTGTTGGTCAACTCTTAACAAACACAGCACCCATCGCGCAGAAAGCTTTTTCATGCCAAGAACGTCATGTAAAATGTAATGGACACGATCTATCGAGATGTTTGCTATACCAACAAGCTCTCATACTTTCAGTCGGCGATCATGAAGTATGACATTGTGAATTTTTGTGACAATTTCGTCAGTTGTAGCGGTTTTTGGGCGTTCCGAGCGCTCATCATCTTGAATTGATGTACGACCACGATTAAATTCAGCAACCCATTTTTCTACTGTCGAAAGCGAAGGAGAAGAATCCTTTAAAGTAGAATCTAACTCATTTTTATTGTCCGTAGGAGTTAAGCCCTTTAAAACAAAGTACTTTATAACCGTTCAAATATCAATTTTATCCATCTTTCACAAAATATCGAACTTTATGTGTTCACTCGATCGCCACAAACAAGCAACTGAACGCAAACATCTGAAACTTTGCAGGGCGTCATCTCAAGGTTAATGCTTACAAAATAGTATAGGTATTTGATATTAGCGCCCTCTCTGTTTCAGGTCGAGATCTTATCGAACCGTCCTTGTATGTTAGGTCGGATGTTCTCACGGATGTGATGTGTAATCGAAGGTTTTTGGGTATCCCGTGTATGTGTGCTGAATCCTTCTCAGGATTATTGGGCAACGGACGTTTCGATAAAATCTCATTCACCATTTTCAAAGCTCACTGTATGACTTAAGTTCGCGCGAAACCTTAGCAGCCCTAGAGACTATCCTAAATTGCGTGAAAGAAACTGGAGGATCACAACAACACAACCACAATAGAAAACTTTCCGATAAAACAAGAGCCCTTCTGATAAATGAAAGTTAATTCCAATATACACAGGATAGAATGCATCGAACTGTGCAAAACAATAAGGAAAAAGATTGCAGAAGATATAAAAACTTACAACAAAAGGCGTGCAGAAAATGCAGTCGAAAATCGTAATAACTACAAAAAGACCAAAAATATGTGGACAATTGGCAGAAAACAGATAATAGAACTGAAGAAAAATGGTGAAAGAATCACAAATAGGGATAAAATAATAGAACAAGTAACCAAATTCTATCAGGATCTATACAGAGCACTAGAAATACAAGAGGGAATAGGTAATTGCAGTTCAGGAAGATGTTCCAGATATTCTCGTGCATGAAGTAGAGGAAGCTCTTAAGAGCATAAAGAATAAAAAAGCAGCTGGGAATGACGGCGTTACAGCCGCTGGAAAAACAACTTGGAGAATATTCGAAAAAATATAAACAGACTGCCTAAAAGCAACACTTGCATACTTCCTTTCAATCTGTCCTTTGCACAAACAGGTATATGTCGGTACCCTGATGAGTCTAGTAGAGACGAAACATGTACCTTTGCCGTATCACTATAACAGGGAAAGTAAGTTTTGATTTTCTTCTCGGTATGGTGGTACAGGTAGGCCATCATCTCGATGGTGGTGGAATAGGATAAATTGTGTTTTGTAGCAATTTATTCAAACTGTGCAACCCCTAACACAGAAAGTATATGATGGGCGAAGTGTGCATTTACTGCTCCCATTTTACTTCATATATGTATATATATATATATATATATATATATATATATATATATATATATATATATATATATATATATGAGAACTGTTCTCAGCGAGTAACGAGACGAACCGCACTTGAAAATGCCAAATGAGATTTTGGCGAAACGTCGTGAAAACGATTTTTTGAACGAACGGATTGAAACCCGGAATAACCAAACTATTCATATATATATATATATATATATATATATATATATATATATATATATATATATATATATATATATATATATATATATATATATATATATATATATATATATATATATAATTAGCATTTTTTATAAAACTTACCAAATATCTTAGGTTCCCCAGTGGCGGTTTTGCAAAAGGTATACCTCGCCATGCATAAAAAGTAGAACCATTCGGCGTTTTGATGGTGGTGCCCGCTACTTTGCCATCGTTTAATTGAACTGTTAAATCTGCTTGCTAAAAAAACACAATTTTAGATACAAAAAATAATTATACCCACATGAGTGAGTAGAATAAACATTTTGAGAATATCAAATTTGACGAGATTAGTAAAAAATATTTTTTACTATTAAAATACATGCAGATCTATAAGCATTGTTACTATGCCAGAGAGAATGGATTGACAGATAAACAGACAGACGGGCAAGTGTTCCGTTTTTTCTTTTTGAGGCATAGAATCTGATAAAGTAAATTTGAAAATAAAATACCGGGCGCATTAAAGTAAATTACAATGGGAATCAAACATTTTGAACGTGTTCATGCATATCTTGCACATAAAAGATAAATCCTAATTATATATGCGACCTCGGATAAATCACTGACCCACAAATGTACTAAACTTTTACCATTAAGAAGATTTATTTATTTTTAAGCGACTTCAAGAAATTCGATACATATAGCAAGCAAAAATAAATATAAAATTTTTTCTTTAGAACTTGCATTGGCAAATATTTTTTTATTACCAATTAAGCACGATATTTCCGTATAATATTTCTTCGGTAAATGTATGCAACTTTATTCTGTACATCTCATACCTTCCAATGAATAAATAAAAACATGAAAATAAAACGATTTTCTTAGTTTAATTGTTCATTATAAATTAAGTCCGCTTATTCCTTTTTTATAACTCTTAACTGAAAAATTTTCCGCAATAAAATATCACTGGCCGACCAAGTCAGTAAGCTAGATTACTATGCTAGAAAAATTGGGTTAACAGACAGACAGATCCATGAGCGAGTGACCTAAAAGGATTCCATTTTTCTTTTTGAGGCATAAAACCCCAAAATGTAAATTTGAAATTAAACCAAACGAGTTGAAATAAATATAAACATTTATTGTAGTGAAAAAATAAACATTTTGAATGTGTACATATCTTACATATAAAAGATAAATCTAAATTATACAGTGTGTCCGAAACTAGTGATGACAATATTGCACTCTCGAAAACTCTAAATAGAGAGGTGGTTAAATGGGGAAACTTTTAGGCTATTATGTCAGTAGATTTTTGGCACTTGTGCATCGGTTCTGGTTTTTTGCGTTTTGGAGATAATAAAAAAAGCAAAATGTTACATTTCTTAGATCGGTTCTTTTTTATTTCCTAATAATTTTTAACAATAGCAAAAAAGAACGAAATGAATTGTTAATCTTAAATTGTTGAAACAGATAAACAAAATTGGGGTTCGTTTTTTCGTTTTAAACAAATAGAATAACTCTTCGACAATTGTTGATATCGAAATGCCGATAAGTGAACGTTATACCTGAGATTTTGACATATATTCTAAAAAAAAATATTGTGTACGACCACTGGAAGTTCAGATTTTTTTTTTCAAAAAATCGCTGCAGAGTTGTTTATTAACATTAACGGATTATTTATCTCATAGGGACATCTCCCTATTTATTATTTATTATTTCCAAACGGTTGATGTAGCAATAGTTTAAAGTTGCACCTACTCCGAGAGTGGAGGGGGGCGTTCTTTCAGCCTGCGATACTCTGAAAAAAAGTGACTTGGACGCTTCAAATTTGAACAATGGATGATATGTTTTTGTAATTAAATTATTGTTAAACATAGCAATAAACAAATTGTTGCACTTTTATACATTTTACGCATAATTTTAATTTTACTGTACTTACGTGATTTTCAAATTGCGAAAAAATTGTTACAGTGGTCAACAGTATACTATTAATTAGGAGTATTAAAAATTAGATTGATTTTTAATGTACCATTAATATTTATCGAGATGTAAAAAACTTAACTGTCAAAAAAGAGGCTTGAATGTAGACGGCCAAAGATTAACAAATTTGAGGTTCGCGGACGACATAGTTTTGTTTTCCGATAATCTCAAGGAGATATGTACAATGTTACATGAACTTAAGCTAGTGTGCACCAATGTGGGTCTTAAAATAAATATATCAAAAACAAAATTTATGACCAATCTGGTATCTAGTGGAAATATCAATATTGGAGACAACGAAGTGGAGCTTGTGGAAAAATACATATACCTTGGACACGAAATAAAGATCACAAGAGATAATCAAACATGTGAGCTACGGAGAAGAGTAAATCCCGCACGGGCAGTCTATGGAAAACTTAAAGACATCTTTAAAAGCGAAGTACCAATTTCTTTAAAAACAGTCATAACCGGTAAAACATTTGACCAATGTGTGTTACCAGTTATGACCTACGGTGCCAAAACTTTGACATTGACAGCTGCAACTTCTAAAACGCTGCAAATAGCTCAGAGAAAGATGGAAAGGTCAATGCTAGGTATATTGCTGCGTGACGGAGTTAGAAATGAAGACCGGAGACGAAAGACAGGAGTTACCGACGTAATTTTCCGAATTGCCACACTCAAATGAAACTGGGCCGGACATGTCGCCCGAATCAGTGATGGGAGGAGGATGAAGAGATTACTCGAGTGGAGGCCGAGATTAGACAAAAGAAGTAGAGGAAGATCCCCTACTCGTTGGACTGACGATCTCAAGAGAATTGCAGCAAATTGGATGCAAATCGATAAAGATAGAGCACAATGGACAAAAATGAGGGAGGCCTATGTCTAGCAGTGGACGCAAAGGGCTGGATGAAGATGAAGAAGAAGAATAAACTACATTTGAGGATTATATTGTAAGCTATTATCCAATCGAAAATTATTGTAATATTACTTTCAAAGACCGTAAAAGTAATAAGGGAGAAAATAATTATGATTGTGATAATAATGATGTTGACGATAATTATGTCAATGATCAGAGTGGTCATGATGATGAGAGTAATAAAGATGATGATGACGAGAGTGATAACGATGATGATAATTGTAATGATAATGAAACCGATAAGGGTTTCGAAAATGAGTGTCCATCGATGTCTAAGAAATGGAGACGGAATAAATATTTTCTATACATTTAAGCAAAAAATATGTATGTTAGCAAAAAATTTTGTATGTAAAAAATGTTCGTCCAATAAAATAAACAAAAAGTTAACATGTGTTTTTCTTGTACAACTAATAATTTGGTGGCAAATGACAGTCGCAATTTGTTTCATGCTATAACTCCATAAATATTAATGGTACATTAAAAATCAATCTGATTTTTAATATTCGTAATTAGCAGTATTCTGTTGACCACTGTAACATTTTTTTCGCAATTCGAAAAGCACGTGCAACAATTTGTTTATTGCCATGTTTAACAAAAATTTTATTACAAAAACATATTATCCATTGTTTCTCGTCGAGAAACCACAAATTAGAAAAATAAACTATCTACAACCAATATTCGTCGAGTTAATCCAAATTTTTCCGGCGAAACGAATATGAAGCGTCCGAGTCACGTTTTTTTCCGCGGGTCGCAGGTTTAAAAAACGCCCTCCTCCACTGCTCACTCTTTGACTATTGGAATAGGTGCAACCATAAATTGCAATATCAGCAATTTTGGAAAAAAATGAGTTGAAAACTGCTGTATACAATAGCTTAACCATCTCCCTATGAGTCAGGCGCGGATCCAGGGGGGGCGGGGGGGCGATGGCCCCCCCAAGAGCTTTGAGTTCAGGAAAATAGACCCGATTTTGCCTCTTATACTATAGTTTATTCAAGAACTAAAGACAGTAATAAATCATTTTTTACCCTTTTTTTTCTTCGCAAACTACCTGTGTTCTTTATTCCGATGTCTTTGGCAAAATCTCTTAGACACATATATTTTTTATAGGAATGGGTTAGAAATTTTATAATTAAAAATATCGGTCTATAATAATGGACTATTTGGATAGGATAACAATAGATATTTGGATGTGAAGTGTTAAAAAGGATCCTTGTCGGAAAGAGGATTATTTTATCACTAAGTATTTATTTATAGCACAGAATATTATTTCGGTTAAAAACTTAAAATAAAAAGTTTTCATATTATTTTCTTCCTTATGATTTCTTAATAATTCACATACATTAGAAAATATAGATAAATTTGATATATTTAACACAAATCACAACAGTATTTTTATTATTTTTAATTTTGGCATAGAAACCGGTTTAGGTACATTCAGACTAAAACGTAGCCTCTCAAAAAATTCTAAGTTATAATTTAAATACTTACAAAATGCCCATTGTCAAAAATACAAGCAGTTAAACATATATATATATATATATATATATATATATATATATATATATATATATATATATATATATATATATATATATATATATATATATATATATAAATAAGTTCGTCTATACATTATTAAAACTTTTTTGGAGCTATCGGTCATTTTATTATTAATTAAAAACATTTTTAAGATATTTGACGTTTCAGTTTATTTATTTCTTAAACCATCTGCACAATTAAAATTAAACACTAAAAAGAGATTCAAATATAATTAATTTTTATATGTTACAGAAAATTTAAATAATAAATTGTGTTTATGCTGGTAAACATTACGTATCTAATTCGTAATCAAAGTCAGTGAAGCTATCTTCGCTCAAATTAATTATAATTGGTTCCTCTATCTCACCGATCATGAGATCGAGTTTCCCCATTTTCTTTTATTCTTTTATTATCTGGATTTTTCCCAATTTTCTGCACTAACTTTATCCAAAAAAATCTTTCAAAAGTTCAGTTAAATTACTAATTTTTTAAGTTCTGTTATTTCTAGCAACTCTACTTTTGCTTGAGAGAGATTTTAACTTCTCCAACGGACATTTTCCGGATGATCTATAAGAACAGATTTCCTATCTGGTTTTTCCCAGCAAAAATCAAGTTCTATGAGCAATTTCTAGAGCTCAGTTCTTTTGGTTTCAGGTAAATCCCGATCTTTATTGATTTTAGTTAGAATTTTGTTGACGGTTGGGATCTGCTTCTCATAATAAAATGAATGTACAATTCCTTTGATTACAGTTTGTATGATCGAATGTAGCTTGGGAGTACTAACAATTCCAGTCGTTTTTTTCTCCTTCAGTATTCGGTACATAGTAGATTTTCCAACTCATATTATGTTGGAATACATCTCAATAGAGCTTTTAACATTATTATCGAGATATTGATATCTTAAGGCATCATAAACATTCATCGTAATAAGTTTTTCGTTGAGGAAAAAATGCCCTGGTTTAACGATTTTGGAATAAATATAGATGTGGAAGCCATATCTTTTGGGTATCTCACTAATCTCAAATAATATATAAAACAAGCACAAACAAGATAAGTCACTAAGAAAACACTGTAAGGTATACTTTTCTCACTGACAGAAATTAAATTGAACTATCAGAAATTTCATTGCTGCAGTAAATTTATAAACGCTTATAATATTTAAATATAATTAGATTTACGGTAGTCCTCAGTCACCTGCGCACTGGAGCAGGTACGTTAGAGGTTTCGGTAACAGTTTTATTACTCTCTATATTTCTTGAATAGAGCTTGCGATCGCCCCTCCCCATCCCAAAAGCTTTGAGTTCAGGAAAATAGAACCGATTCTGCATTTTATATTAGGAATATGTATGGTGCTGACACTCCCCCCCCCCCCCCCCCGTTGACAACCTTGTTTTTCTGGCGATAGCCCCCCCCCCATCAAGTGCTTTGAATTCAGGAAAATAGACTCGATTCTGCCTCTTATACTAGGAATGTGTATGCTGCTCGCATCCTCCCCCCGGTCGGCAACTTGTTATTTCTTGTGATCGCTCCCCCCCCACTCTTCAAGAGCTTGAAATTCAGTAAAGTAGACCCAACCCACTCCGCCTTTTACATTAGAATGTTGCTGGTGCCCCCCCCCCCCCCCCCCGTCGACAACCTGCTTTCGCTTTCGTACTTTTGTGGTATCACCGCCCCCCCCCCCAAAGAGAGAGAGAGAGGCTGGGTCCGCCCCTGTTGTGAGTTCCTACTTAAATAATCCCTTAATAATAAACAACGCAGCTTTTAGTGGTCGTACAGAATTTGTTTTTTTTTTCAAAATATGCACCAAACTCTCACCTATAACGTCCACTTATCGGCATTTCGATATCAATAATTGTCGAAGAGTTATTCTATTTGTTTATAACGAAAAAACCAACCACAACTTTGTTTATCGGTTGCAACAATTTGAAATCAACAATTTCTTTTTTGTTATTGTTAGTATGTCTCGAGTTTTCATTTGCGCACCCGCAGATCACTGAGCATAAACAATAAAAAAAAAACATAAAACGTTATAAACAAGTTCACTGTGCAATAAAACTATTGAATATTTTTACTTGAAATTTTGCATACTTGTTGTATGTAATAAGAGCCTTCTTTCGGTTTAGCATAAAGTTAACGCAATATATTTTTCTATTGTTTATTAACAATCAAAAAAACAGCCATTTTGGAAGCTTTTTTGCAATAACTAACAAATAAATTTTTCGATTTGGATGAATTTTAGCTCATTTTGTAGGTATTTTCAAAGCGCACAACTTTTGTTTAAAACGTTTTTACTGAAAAATAATAGCTTTTTCTAGAACTCGAAAAAATTGTTTTTCACATATTAATTGTTAAATAAAAAATTTTCCCCAAAAAAGAAAATGAGACGTAGTCAGAAGTCTAGCAATAATTTTTTTCCAGATGCTAATTACGCTAGCCTATTTAAAAAATATTGGGAAATAAAAAAGTTATAGCCGATCTAAGAAAATGAAACATCTTATATTATTTTTTTAATATCTCATAAACGCCAAAAAATAAACAGAACCGATGCATAAACACCAATAACCTACTAATATAATTGCCCTTTAATCGCCTTTCTAGTTTTTATAGTTACCGAGATTGTAATGTTGTCATTACCATTTTCGGACACACTGTATATACAACCTCGAGCAAATCACCGACCATATGCAAATATATTAAACTTTCTAATTGAAATTTTACCAATAAAATTATTAATTATTTTTAATGATTTTTTATATTTCTTCATCCATAACCTTTAATGCGGAATAAGATATTTCGATGAACTTTTAAATAATAATAAAACAAACTACTTACACAGCTTTGAAATACAACAACAACCAGCGCCAAGAGGGTCTTCATAATATCAACGTTTCTGTAGAACTTGTTCGGGTATATGCTTCTCATTCTAAAAGCTTTATATGTACTATTCGTCGGTAATGCATACAAGGTAGCAGTCAGTAAATGGGATTTCCCCTTAATATATTTTCGTTGAAATTACACAACTTTATTGTTTACAGCGATAGTTCTCAGTAAGAACAGTAAAATTTTTTTAAACCCAACCTTCGAACACTTTTTGCGGTGCACTATTTTTCTCCCAAACCATAAATCCATGCATGATATTTTTTATGATGTCAGTGGCTGCTCGTGCTTGAAGTACGTGCCAATGGAGTGGAGGAAAACTAAAATTGTTAAACGGTTTTATTTAGCTTGCCTTGTTTGTGTCTTATGTGGGTCAAATCTATTAATTGAAATTTTATCCCCTTTCTGTTGATCGATTGATCTGAAATTTGGTACACACCTTTAGTTCTAATGGCAATACAGTTATGTATATTCAGTATCATTGTAAATCCAAGATGGCCGCCACCACAAAATGACCGATTACATTTTTTTTTACAACCCTCTCAATATGGGTATCAAATCAAAGGGCTTGACTAGTAGAATACAGTACACCATGAAAAAACTTCAAATTGAAGATGGCCGCCACCACAAAATGGCGGATTACGTTTTTTTTCCAATCCCCTCAATCAAATGAAAGAGCTTGAGAAGTAGAACACAGTACACTTTAGAAAAAAATTCCCAATGCAAAATGGCGTCCGAAACAAAATAACGGATAATAGAGTTTAGAGAGTCAATACATTAAAACTGAAATCTAGGTATCTAATAATTTTGTCGTGGGTTTCCACTGTCCACAAAATGCAAGGCAGCACTATAGACCATGCAGTTGTGTGTTTAGGCTCGAAATTGTTTGAAGAAGGACAAGCTTACGTGGCACTGAGTCTAGTAAAGTCTTTGGAAGGATTATGTATTGAGTAGTTAGATTGCAACAAACTAACAGGAAAGAAACTTTGTAATAATGAGGCACTATATGAAGCAAATAGAATGAAAAATATTAATTAGCTAAATAAAAAAACTAAAAACTTGAACATAAAATATGTAAAATTTTTATAAAAAAAAATTGAACCGACTTCTAAAAGTGCGCTAAAAAGTGAAAATAACTATAATTTTTTATATGAAATTGATTTTTTTGAAGTCAGCGCCATACTAATATCTGACAAAATGTGATTCGCATAAAAATATTAAAAATACTTTATTTGTAATGGCCGGATGGTATTTGACCTCATTTTATCAAAGGTTGCCAGTGTATTCTTTCCACAATATTATCAGAAATATTTAATGTATCTCTGTCCACTGGTGTGTTTCCTAATGTTTGGAAGGTTACTTATATTACCCCTATCTACAAGTGTGGTGATAAGACGAATGTTGAGAATTATAGAGGTATCTCAAAATTCTCTATATTTAGCAAACTGTTTGAACAGATAGTCCATCTAAAAATATATCCCCTATTTATAAGTATTTTTTCTACTGCCCGTGGTCGCTCTGCAGTCACTAATCTTTTGACTTATGAGCAGGTCTTGTTGGAGGCGTTGGAGAGGCGTTGTCAGGTGGATGCTATTTACACTCACTTCTCCAAGGCCTTTGACAAGGTGGATCATCAGCTTCTCTTGATAAAGCTAAGTAGTATGAGTATCCACGGAGCTTTTCTTAAGTGGTTTGAAAGTTATCTTTTCAATCGAACACAAAGGGTGAAGATTGATTGCGTTGAATCTGCTGATATACCTGTCACTTCTGGAGTCCCACAGGGTGCACATTTGGCACCCCTTCTTTTTAATTGTTTAGTGAATGACATAGAGGATTCTATAATCCCAAGCAGATGTCTTTTATATGCCAACGATTTAAAGATATTTAAGGTTGTTGGAGAGATGGGGGACTGTGTGGCCTTGCAGGGTGACCTGGATAGTTTTACTAAGTGGTGTGACCGCAATTTCATGCAACTTAATTTAACAAAATGTTCTGTCATTACTCTCTCAAAGAAAAAAGATAGTATAGTTTATAATTACACATTGCACAATACAATGCTGACTCGTTCAGATCATATAAAGGATCTTGGGGTGATATTTGATGAGGGTCTTTCTTTTGACCTGCACGTTAATAGTATTTCGAGCCGTGGTTTGTGGCTTGTTGGTTTTATTAAACGCACATTAGCTGATTTCAGCAGTGTGCAGTGTTTTAAATCTGTATACTGCTCAATGGTTCGATCAGTCGTGGAGTATGCATCTCCAGTCTCGGCACCAAACTATGAAATATACAAAAATAAAATCGAGAAGGTACAGGTCCGTTTCTTGAAATTTGTTGCTTTTAAGCAAGATGTGCCATTCAGTGTAATACGGGATTATATGAGCTTGTTATCATTATATAATAGACGCATCTATTTTGACCTAATATGATTTTATAAGATCATAAACTCTATGGTTAATGCTCCTGAATTGTTGGGGGCTGTTGGATTCTCTGTACCTCAGAGGGTGCTTCGGGTCCATAGTCTTTTTAATGAACCATACCATAGGACAAACTATGCGTTTAACACCCCAATGTCCAGAATGAGTAGGGAAATGAATTCACTGCCTAGGAAGGTTGACCCATTTATACTCTCTCTGAACTCATTTAAGGGTTGTATTAAAGAATTTTTAAGTAATTGAATTTTATACATAATAGACTGTAGTGACAGTATTATCGTTTTAGTTAATTGTTATTCTTTTATTACTGATGTGACTTGTGATATTTTGTGATTGTTTCGTTTCAGATTTTTTATTCTTATTTGACCTATTATATAAAATGGAATTTGTATGATTTATTGCCGTTAATAAACCATTTATTAAAGCTGTAAAGATAAGAACCCGAAAACCATATTTGGTCAGCGCAGAGCATTTCTATGGTTACTTAGCAAGGAACATTTGTTTCGAAAAAAATATTTTGACCACAAAATGTACCATGACTTCTTTCTTTCAGGTTTATCACTCCTCTTCTAGTGAAAATGAGGAAAAACCTTAATAATTTATTTTTTATGCCTTCTATTCTTCTATTGTTCTGGTACTAAACAACACCCTTCTTCCATAAAATTTATAATTTTACTAAACATATTCAGCCATATTCACTAAGAAAAATTAAGTTTTAAACCCGATATAGTTGCCATGAAATTTAAATCTTATAGTCGGCCAGTTTTGTTTTGCTTATGATATTGTCATAATTTATATTATATATGTCAACAAATAAACGCTTATATAGGACTATTAAGGATAAGAAATTTGTGATAAAGCCTTGAAATATGTAAGAGAAATACTTGCATCCCGAATATAAATAAAGTTCTTCATTTTTGTCGGTTTCATAATAAAACAAAATGATTTCTTTATGCTAGTATTTTTAAGGTTTAAGACTTACTGTTATTCTTGTCAGTTTAAGCCCTCTGCTATCAATCTATATATATATATATATATATATATATATATATATATATATATATATATATATATATATATATATATAAATGAATCCCTATTTCCCTTGGTCACGCCATAACTTGAGAACGACTTTACTGATTTCCTTCATATTTTTTTAAAAAGTTTTCTAATACTTTGTAGATGGTTCTTACGAAATGAAAATTTAAGAAAATTGCGCATAAAATTGGAAAATTACACGAAAAGTTGACGACTGTTTAAACTTCAAGCCTATGATGACAGTTCTTGCGTTTGACAGTTCGCGCGCCGTAAAAAAATATAGCCGACGGAGAGCTTTGTGTGGACTGTAGATTAAATTAAAAAAGACTGTTTGAGCTGTAGGGAAAGATTTACTGTGAAAAATTTAGATTTTTTGGCATTTAGTAACAGAGGTAAAGACAACTAAGGTAGAGTAAGAATAAATATATGTAAAGAGACTATAAACACAAATCACACAGTATAAGTTTGGTTTGCAATTGACAGTTCGCGCGCCGTATATCGTTTAACAACTGCATCGATCGCGGGTATCTATCGATCAAAAATTTTTTTATTTATTTCTCAGTGCATAGTTCGTTCGATCGGAACATTTATCCAGTTTTCAGTTTGTTCAGTGAGTTTTTTGAAAAGAGGGTCTACAATGCCACCAATTAGACGTACCAACATAGGTCGCAGAACTCGCAGTTCTGGAAATCAAAGATGTATACGAGCAAGTCAAACTGACGAGCAACGCGAAGCGCGAAATGAAGTTGAACGGAATCGAAATCAACAACGTAGAAATGTCGCGTTTAATCTCCATCGAGCTGCATTCAATTATAATGTGGCAATCGATTACAGTTCACAGCAAATCGTTGCTATTGAACGAATGCACGTTGTGTGTCCACAATGCAAGGCATTTAAGTTTAAAAATGAAGCCCCTTTATTGTGTTGCGCCAGTGGCAAAGTCATATTGACGCCATTGGTATCGCCACGACACTCATTGTTTTCCGGAAATGGGCCAGATTCTATACATTTTTTGACTCATATCCAGCAGTACAATAATTGCTTTCAAATGACGTCATTTGGTGCAACAAAAGTTATTCGAGATAATTTTATGCCTACTTTCAAGGTAAGTATAATACAGGGTGTCTCAAAAGAAAGTACACATTTGTTTTGCTTATTGCGTGAACGCAACTATTCCGAGCGGCGCGAGGGGTATGTCAATCGGTAGCCTGGCTCTTGGGAATTTAGTCGCTATGGAGCGTTTCTCGGGAGCGGACCGCGCTTTGTGCGTACGTGAGTTTTACAAAAACGGTAATTCGGCGACTGTAGCGCGTAGAAAATTCTGCAATTTTCGACATATTCGTCACTTAAATGATGCGCCAAGCGCTCGGCTTATTGAAAAATGGGTCCAGAAGTTTGAAGAGACCGGTTCAACACTAGATAAACCAAAATCCGGGCGTCCGAGGTCTTCGAGAACGGTCGAAAACGTAGAGAGTGTTACTCAGTCTGTTCGTGACGACCCAAACGTTTCGATTCGTAAGCGTGCTGTTGCTTTAAATGTGCATAGGTCATCATTATTACGCATTTTACACAAAGATTTAAAGCTGAACCCCTATAAAATTCAGTTGGTGCAAGAATTGAAGCCTCAGGATGCTGGTCAGAGGCTTGTCTTCGTAAACCAGATGACTGAACGCTTTTCAAAGTTTACTAACATCTTCTTTTCGGATGAAGCCCATTTTCATCTTAATGGTCATGTAAACAAGCAAAATTGCCGCTATTGGAGTGCAAACAATCCAAAACACAAACATCAGAAACCTCTACATTCACCGAAAGTGACTGTATGGGCTGCGATGTCGGCGCGAAGAGTTATCGGCCCGTACTTTTTTGAAGATGAAAGGGAACGCACAGTAACAGTGACTTCAGAGCGGTATGTGGAGATGTTAGACGACTTCTTCGTGCCTGAACTGCAAAATTTTCCTGGCTATAATCAAAGAACATGGTTCCAGCAAGACGGAGCAACTTCACACACGTCCAACATGTCTCTGCCACGAGTGCGTGAAATTTTTCCTGGCAAATTGATCTCAAAGAAAGGTGACATAAGTTGGCCTCCACGCAGTCCTGATTTATCACCTATGGACTTTTTCCTATGGGGTTATGTCAAATCAAAAGTTTACGCCAACAAACCGACTTCCCTGGCACAATTAAAAGAAAATATCCGCAACGAAATGGCAGACATCACGGAGAATACCTACCGAGCCGTCATGGGCAATTTTAGTGCTCGATTAAATGAATGCCGTGAGCGCAACGGATTACATTTGGACGATATCATTTTTAAAAAATAAATTCCCAAACAATGTATTTTAATATGTAATAAACATTTTTTCAATAAAGTCCTGACTTTTTTTAAATGTGAACTTTCTTTTGAGACACCCTGTAGGAAACAATAAACTTTTGCCACCATGTGGCTGATGCAAAATGCGTTCGTAGCCTTCAATTAACACGGTGTAAAGTACGTTGGTATATCTAAATTGCCAAAAGCAACAAGAAATGAGTGTGTTTACAGAGGTTAATAGGGGAGTAGCAATGCTGCCAACGTATTTTGCCAGCCCCATAGAGGTACAAACACTTCGCTATACAATTACCTATATTACGCATATTTACTCTTGTAGATTCAGGGTCAAATATATCATCGAACAGGTTCCTTATTGCCAACTCCGGATAGTAACTACAAATTTTTGCAAATTTATTTTATGGATTATTCAGCAAGTTGAGCACACAACAATTCGGTGAAAAGACAAATTGTGGAACAACTCCAACCATTTCTCCATCAACACAACGAATTGGTTACATTATTCAAGACCGCATTAAACCGCATGCCATCTGATAACCACAAAATTATCATCAGGGCCAATAAGACGCCTGCAGGACAACACGCAAGACGTTTTAATACGCCAACAATTGATGAAGTCGCTATTGTCGTCGTTGGTGAAAATTTAGAATACCAAGATATTGTTTTACATCGACGGAACGATCAACTGCAGCGTGTGTCCGAAACACATCGATCGTATGATGCATTACAATATCCTATCTTATTTTGGCAAGGTGAAGATGGGTATCATTTTTCAAACAAGATGATAAATCCAGTTACAGGCAAGTAACTAACCTTCTTTTACTAATCTTCCTTATACACAACGTTACTTTATCTTATTAACACAAAAATTTAATTACAGGCGCCGAAACTAAAAAAAAAAGTTAGTTCAGTGAATTATTATTCATACAGACTGATGGTTCGGGAAAATGAGGACAATCACATCTTAAGATATCGGCGTCTATTTCATCAATATGCTGTGGATATGTACGTCAAAGTTGAAACTGGGCGATTGACATTTATCAGGTTGAACCAGGCAAAACTCCGTTCCGAGAAATACATTCATCTTCAGGATGCCATCGATACTGACGGAAACGCACAGAATATCGGCAGAATGACTATTCTCCCAGCAACATACGTCGGAAGTCCGCGACATATGCATGAATATGCCTAAGATGCTATGTCGTATGTATGTCATTATGGCACACCAGATTTGTTTATCACATTCACGTGCAATCCGCAGTGGACAGCAATTCGACAAGAATTATTTCCTGGCGCCACAAAACAGAGCTAAGAATGTTGTGTATCAAAAAGCATTACAATAAAAAATATTTTTTATTATTAGTAGCTGGTGCCCGCGGCTTCTCCGGCGTGGACGTCGTTAATTTTTTATAAAATTTTCATTCCATAAGAACCTTCTACAAAGTATTAGAAAACTTTTTAAAAAAAGATGAAGGAATTCAGTAAAGTCGTTCTCAAGTTATGGCGTGACCAAGGGAAATAGGGATTCATTTATATATATATATATATATATATATATATATATATATATATATATATAGAATATAGATAGATAAAAGATTAATAGATAAATATATAGATAAATAGATAATAGATATTTATTCCAGTTCGAATTGAATATTCATAGTTAAGACAGGACGTCTGTCGGGTCAGCTAGTTTAGGATAGTTTTAAATTTATATCATAAATAAATAAATAAATAAATGTTTTATTAACGGTTAAATTAGTTTAAAATTTACAACACTTTATAACTTACATACAAGTCTCCAAACAGATAAATAAAAATACCAAACAACAAACAAACAAATCTAAAGTATCCGTTAAATTACAGTATGTTCACATTTAAGACCACACATAGAACAGTGAAAAGTAAAAATTTGCACTATAGATGTCGCTTTAATGTCCAGATCAACGTGATCACAGGATAACTTATTACCTAAAATGCACATTCTATTTAGTGGTGCATTGGTAGAGTAGTTGATTCTATAAGTATCCACAGAGAACACTTCAACCCATCGACTATTTCTCTGAGACACATTGAAACCAATATGCATTAGTAATTCTGGAGAATTTGTTATGCTATTAACGATTTTAAATAGATAAAGTAAGTCAATGTATTCTCGGTGATGTTCAAGAGGCATCAAATTTAATTGGAGTAGTAAATGAAGGTAGTCTATATTTTCTTTAGGAACACCCAACTTATAAGCTACAAATCTTAAAAAGCGCTTCATATTAGTCAATCCCGCTGATTATTTTTTCAGCATATACTAAACCACCCGCTTTTCTACTAACACACACGTTTCCCAATGACTTTCCCTGGAAGAGATTATCCCAGCTCCACACAGTCTCTGCTGGACAATAACATTTTTTAATCAATGTATTTAGGTCAGTTTATTTATTTATTTTTTATTTATTTATTTATAAACATCAAAGCCCCACAACAATAATTAATAGGGCCGTAATAAAATATAACAAACAAAAAAAACATCTATTACAAAATAATATCATAATATCACGTAATAAAATATAACACAAAAAAAACGTACTTATTACAAAATAATAGAAAAAATATCACAATAGCAGTCCCAGAACTACAATAATACTGAACAGGAACGTAAAAACTGGGTATACCTCATACTGAGATCACACGATTGCGACACCCTATTAAACACAGAACACATTCGATATATTGGCGACATACAATATACATTAGTCCTAGGTATCCTCAAATGAAAGTATACACCATGCCTGCTCGTCAATCGTGGAACATTAAAATTTAGCTCGCCCAAAAGCTGAGGACAAACAGCCTGGCCGTTGATCAGCTTGTATAAAAATAAAACTGAATGTAAGTTACGTCTCATTTCAAGACTTTGCAAACCAAATTTATCCAGCAACAGTCGATTGTCTATCCCGACCGGTGGGTACACTCCCTCAGTTTTCAACCACAAATACTTCACAAACTTGCGCTGAACGTTCTCCATAGGCAAACCATATTTATTATAAATTGGAGCCCAAACAAGTGAACAATATTCAAGTTTACTTCTTACTAGTGCTATAAACAATAATTTTAGGCTTTCAATATTCTTAAATGATCTACAGTTTCTAATAATTAAACCCATCATTTGATTAGCTTCAGACACTATTCTGCTATAATGAAGGTTAAAGTTAAGTTTAGAATCCAATACAACACCCAAATCCTTAGCTGCATCAACTGTTTTAAGTAGGTCATTATTTATTTGATAACTATATAGAATTGGAGATATTTTACGAGTTATAGACATCACTGAACATTTGCTCACATTCAATAACAATTGATTACTCACACACCACCTCCCCAGATAGCACAAGATTTCCATTGGATATCCAGAATAGGTACATATAATGTCCTGTATGTCCATGGACCTTTTATGGATGTCCATTAGATGTGATGACCTGTAATCTATATGGACGTCCATATCTGGATGTCCAGTTTAAGTCCATCAGACGTCCATTAATTACATTTCGGGTTGTCGGTAAAATCGGATACTGTTATATCGGCCTGTAGAATTGTCATTTCTTAACTCGCCGGCCCGCCATGATCACAAACCCATTATTGTGTTGACGTCGAGCTAAAAAAGACCTTTGGAGTTTTAGTTGAGCTAAAATCAAGTGTGCTTTTTATTTGAAGAAGATGCCACCGTTAAAGGTAAGTATAGTTATTTTTAGTTTAATTTTTTTAATTATACCAAAAATTACCGAACGAAATTACAGACATGCCCGACGAAAAGCTGATAATTTAGTATTAAACTCGCACAAATTTGAAAGTGAAATCAAAACACGTATGTTAAAATATAGATTTTGTAGCTATACTTTTTCATACAATTACTTATTTAAATGGAAATTACTACAAATAAGTGCAAATATTTTGATAGGCCAATGAATTTTGTATCTTGTTGGTTAAAATGGAGCACAGATAGATTTGTAAATTTGTGTAATAATAAAATTGTAAATTTTAGAGAAAATTCTCTCTGACAAAGTCATTATTGAATAATCAGTCTAATAAGATTGCTGGCATTAATAAATGTTATCAAAATTTATAATGGAATAAAAGCTATAGCAAATTTGAATAATTATATTAATTATTTTATGACTATTTTGGATTAAACGCTAGCAAAAGTTTACATTGATGTGTATTTTTGTGCAGTATAATTGTTTAAAAATATATAATAAAGTTTTGACAGTTCGACTCTAGGTTTAGACTTATAATTTAATTTATTTTAATTATTTTTTAGATGAATTTGCCACAATTTGGTCCAAATAAAATTCCTATGTGAAAGCCAATTTGTACTAAATTAGAGAGGATATTCAGGTAATCTTAAATAGGGGAAAAACAACAAGTATCTACAAAGAATTTTCTGCAGGAGTTCAACTATCCTTTTACTTAAGAAAATAATCAGCTGCCTCAAGTCACATAAGATCTTCAGGACAATTTAAACTTCAAAGATGCAGTAAGTTTATTACACTTCTCCTGAAATAAAAGCTGAAACTTATTCGAGTAATGCTTCTTTATGTGTATGAGTCTATTGATAAAAAAAAAACTTAATTTACAGGATTATTTTATATATATTTTTTTACTTTGATTCTTAAAGTCAATAATATTCTTAGGTTAGCATGTGTGGAATTAACGTTTAATTATCTCAATAACGTAATATAATTTTAGGTTTTACAATTAGTGAAAATTGGAGGAAATTATACCTATTAACTTATTAAAAGATATTTTATTGTAACAATGACAGATAGCCTTTCCAAGAATTATACATATGATGGAACAGTAAAGTGCCCTTTAAAGAACTTATGTTCACTATTTGTAGGTAAGTTACCACTTAAATATAAAAATTTGATGAAAAAAATCTCTTTGTTTTATTTGTCATACTCGTAAATAATAAGAACAAATTAGGTGTCAGATTTCACACGTTGAACTCTAGATCCTCTTGTTCTGATAATACCCAGACAAAAAGTGTTAAAAAATTTTTTCTGGCCTGTTGGTTTAAGCACTCTAAGCAATAACGATGCATTTGGTTATATATATATATATATATATATATATATATATATATATATATATATATATAGAGAGAGAGAGAGAGCGAGATATTTAAATTCCTACAAAACCATAAAATACTGCATCATTTAACGTTAAACCTTATTAATTTTCAGCTGCGGTAGAAGAATGGGGGGCCGATAAAAAACAGCCGAAGACGAGATTAGACAATGGCAGAAGAGATTAAACGACAGAAATAAATCTAGAAAAAAATAATTATTGTAACAATAAAAAGTCTTTATTTAAATAATTGGTATATTTTCTATTACCCAATTGAAATTGTACCTATTACTATGGAACCAGATAACTTATTCATAGCGATCCTTCTACAGCTTGAACAATTTAAATCAATTGAAGCTATATTTTGTAGCACTTGCAATTCGACTAATTATAAAATTTTATCTTATATCGTATTGTATTAAAAACTTGACAATTGTAATCAATAAGTGTAATATATGGATCCAGTTCCTGTTACCTGGTTCGCTAATGTAATTTATATCTGTTTAATTTTTAGGACTAATAGGGCCACCTATGGTTACTTATTATCGACGTTTTGATGACATGAGTGGTCTGTGTCTTCAGAAGTGCAGATTAATTAGGTACTGTAAGCTCTCAGACCCTAAGCAAATTCTGAAAATATCTACCATTCACGTTACCGGAACGTCAAGAAGAGGGAACCATAGATTATGACCTATTTATCCAAAAAGCACAATACCATCGGATAATATGTCCACAATCGGGTCAAGAATGTACAATATATGGACATCCAAAATTAGTCCTATTAATATCCAAAAATGATCCATACTTGGACAATATATGTAATCCAAAAAGACGTCCATGAGTGGGACAAACGTATAGTCTAGTGGATATCCATCGGATGTTGGTGGACAAATTGTGAACATCCCATGGATACCCAGTATGTCCAGCTTTGGATAAACGATGGATATCCAGTGGACTGAAGTGTGCTATTTGGGTCTGGACTGCACTAACACTATTTTGCAATCTATCACAATCCTCCTTCGACTGAACTTGAACGTACATTTTTAAATCATCAGCAAATAGTAGGAATTCAACATCAATTGATTCAGCGATATCGTTTATAAAAATTAAAAACAAGAGAGGCTCCAAATTTGAGCCTTGAGGTACCCCCGAAGAGGTCGCAAAACACTTTGATTGAAAGCCATTATATTGGACATACTGAGACCTATTAAATAAATATGATTCAAAAAACCGCACAAATTGATCAGTAAAACCAAACTTCGCAAGCTTTGTTAGGTTCAACCTGAACTAACCAAAAATTTTGTTTTATTAAGGTTAATTTTACACCTATTTTTACATTACAAAAATTAAACTATGTTACTGACTGAGATAAACACATTTTATAAAGTTTTTTAAAATAAAAGTTTATACCATGAAAATATCTTACATCTGACAACGTCGTAGCAAATATTTGGCCTTTTCAATAATAGACAGATCAATGAAATTTGTGCCAAAATAGTTGAAGTATAATACAATGTATTTTAACTAGTACTATTAAAATAAATATGAAAGTTGGATGTTTTTTCCAGAAATACAAGTGATCTTGTGAAGTGCAGCATGGTGTTTTTTGTGTTTTCCAGAAAACTGAGGAAAAATAAGGTCAGAAACTGTAATCTGTGATTTTGACATTTCCCCAAAAGACAATTCCCTGGATTTCACTTAATCGGAATAATTACCTTTTCTCATATTTTCTTATGTACTATCTTACCTAGAAGTTTGTTAACTATTTTTGTTCACCCTATATATGTAAACAGATAAAGCAAAAAATGCAGGGTTTTTCTGTCTCTATTCAAAAGTTAAATAAGGATTATAAAATTTGGAAAAAATATTTAAATTTTTAACTGTTTTTAATAAGAAAAAAATTTGTAAAAATTCTCAACAAATATACCCTTTTGCTCCTCCAAACGATTTTACTTTGAAAAGTCTGTATGCAGACAGATGTATAGTTACATTTTTGTCGTTATCGTTATTTTCAAAATTTTAATGCATGAACATCTTTTGAAATAACAGTGAAAGTAACTTAAAACTTAATTGATATGTCTATTATTGTTTAAAAATTTTAATTGTTATTTATTTACGGTTCTGATGTAGTATGAAATGCCTGTTTAAATTAGGCCTACGAACATGCTTCTTTATACGATCTTTATGATCTGTTCAATAATCACAATGTTCACATTTAAACACTGGAACTTCTTCAAGCTTCTTATGTTGAAGACTATGTCTATTTAGGTCATTTTTCCTAAAACTTTCATAGGTACAGTGGGAGCACCTAAATACCGTTAAATTATCAGGTAATCCATGTCGAAGAACATGGGTTTTCATATGATCTCTATAAACAGTTTGATAATCACAATGTTCACATTTAAATATTGGAACTTCTTCAAGTGTTTTGTGTCGAAGAAAATGCCTATTTAGGTGCCTTTTTGTAGCTGTTACATAGTCACATTGAATACATTTATATTTATCTACTTGCACCAAAGTCTCATGTACAACCGAATGTCTTTGTAAATGGGCTCTCTGGGAGCTTTTATATTCGCACTGATCACACTTAAAGTTTGGTTGATAAAGACTTTTGTGTTTAAGAAGATGATGCCTTTTTAGGTTGCACCCTTTAATAGTCTGATAATCACATTGATCGCATTGGTAATTTATTATAGGAAGTATAGAATTCGACGATATACTGAAAAAAGTAGGATTACCGATCAAGCTAAAATATTCTAGTAAATCAACTTACTTTAATGTGCAATCTTCTGAGGAAATTTCTGTAGCATCTGGAGACTTTGAAACATCAATTATAACTTTTTCTTGATTAAAATTAGTAGTATTAGTGTTAAAATCGGGTTCATCCTGCAAAACAAACTCACTTTCATTTTTCAGGGGTTCCTTTAAGTTTACAAATTCCATAGTAATCAGCTTTTCTATTTTCTGATTATTATTTAATATATCAATATGACAATTTTTTAATTCAATATAATTTAAAAAACTTCAACAAATTTGAGTTTTTTGGGAATAGATACAAATATCACAGTAAAAAAATTGACGTAAAAACAAACGTTTAAAAAATGTATAATTTCTATTGTTTTCTTTTCTTTTCTTTCTTCGTTTTGATGGCTTTGCTGCAAGACAATTCGCCAGCTCGTTCCATGGTCCGGTGCTTATCTAGAGCCAGAACCACCCTTCTGGATAGGTTACACAAAAATCCGGTTTGTGGACACTAGTGTTGAGGATTCTCGGATAGACGGGTATATACCCTCAAAAACCCCCTAGTTCTATATAACTTGAGAAATTGACATGTCCAAAGCTATGAAAGACATGATCTGCCGGATGTGGAGATGGTCGCACGTCACAAGTATATTCTTGTCTGTCAATGTGCAGAGCTCCGTTTCGTAGGGCAAAAAACATCCCGCTCACCATAGAACACGCGACCACGCACAAACTTCACCCCTTGCACAATAGGACTCACCCTGTAACGAGTGCTCCCCCCAACATGGCACAATCAGCCCGGACTCCGCTTTCGTATCCAAACCTCCCAACCACGTTTTTTCTTGCTTACCGCAAGCGCCACCCGGTAACGTGTTGTCTGTTCAACAACCAAAACGGAAGTATTTCTATTGTTTATTTCAAGTAAAAAAAATTTATGGATATCATAATGAATTCTAAAACTAAAAATCGAAATATAAAATTTTTATAAAAAAAATTGAACCGACTTCTAAAAGTGCTCTAAAAAGTGGAAAATAACTAGGAATTATTATATGAAATTGAACTTTTTGAAGTCGGCGCCAAATTATTTCTGAATGAAATAAATAACTACTAATATGTACAAATTGGTAATGGTAAGAAAGCAATTGCAAAAAAAGTATTTTTAATCTATTTAGGTGAATCACATTTTGTGAGGTATTAATTTGGCGCCGACTTCAAAAAGTTCAATTTCATATAAAATTTTATAGTTATTTTCCACTTTTTAGAGCACTTTTAGAAGTCGGTTCAATTTTTTTACTACAACCATATTTTATGAATGACTTCGATTTAAAAATTAGAAAGTGGGCTTCAAATCCGTAAATAAGAGAAATACGTCTTGGTATAGTTTTGTCTTTGGTACAACTGAAATAAATTTCCGCGATAATAATATTTAAGAAGAAGATAATAATCTACTTGAAGAACACCATGGTGAGTATTTAGACACGCAACTAGATATAGATGAAACAGAAGTTAACGGAGTAGATGCCATTAAATTAGAAGAAATAAAAAAAAAGCATTACAAAAAATGAAGAACAATAAAGCACCAGGACCTGGGGATTTACCTATCGACTTTATTGAGCACGCCACCACAAGAACGTATGAGCTGTTTTGTGTAATTTTTAACAAGTGCCTGGAAGGGGAAAGGATTCCAAGAGATTGGAGGAGCTCTTACATAGATTCCATTTATAAAAAGGGAAACAGGGGCGACTCCAGTAATTATCGGGGTATTAGTATTACATCGTCCATTGGAAAGCTTTACGAAAGAGTCCTAACAACCCGAGTAGAAGAGAAATCCACGAAAATGGAAGAACAAAGTGGATTTCGACCTGGGCGATCCTGCGTGGACAATATATTTGCAATAAAACAACTGGCAGAAAATAGACTAGCAAGAGGAATGGAGCTTCACGCTAGTTTCATAGATCTTCGTAAGGCATTTGACTCCGTCCCTTTGTAGAAATTATGGATCACAATGAGAGAAGCAGGCATAAATAGTGCATATATGAACGCCATAAAAACACTGTACAGAGAAAACCAAGCGGTTGTTGAGGTCGGAAATCAAACTTTTGAGACTTTCTCGCAAACCAAAGGGATTAAACAAGACTCCTGCCTCTCTCCAACCCTGTTTCAAATTTATCTCTGCAGCGCTTTAAAAAAGGGTATAAGTAAATGCAGCCCCGTGGGGATATGGATAAAGGACACACACTTGTATACAATCTTCTTTGTATATGATAAGTAGTTCTTGTGGAAGACCAGCAAGACATGACTTACATAATAAATAAACTCATAGAAAAATTCACTGAATGGGGTTTAGATATAAGCATACAAAAGACACAAGAGATGACTGTAGGAGGCACAAAACAAAACATCGAAACAGAAAGCGGAATAATAAAAAACGTTAGACAATACGAATACCTAGGAGTTACAGTAGATGACGACGGAAGAAAAAATAAAAATATACTAAAGAAAATAGGAAAAGGAAAAAATATGATTAAAGCACTGCATCCAATCTTGTGGGGTAAGAACATAGCAAAGAAAACAAAAAGAAGGATATATCAGGTCATGATTCAGCCAATACCGACATATGAGTCACAGATAAAAATATGTCAAAAAAACTTCTTTCAATCGAGACGATGTACTGGAGAAGATGTTCCAGTTTAACTTTACTTGATCATGTAAGAAATGAGACCATCAGAGAACGAATGGAAGTAGAAAATGCGTTAATGGACGATATAACTGAAAAACGGTTAAAATGGTATGTACAGGGTGAGTCAACGATTCGATGAAGTAAGTTTGTGCCTTTTCGGTGAAATTTACAAAGAAACTATATTTATTGTTCGATACAGTTTATTTTTACGCAGATTTTAAAAATATTTAGGACGCTACAGGGTGAGCCAAAACACTAGGACAGCATAAAGTTGTATTTTTTTTAAATAGAACACCCTATATACGAATCGTATTTTCGATTTAGCTTACAATTTTAAATCTTTTTTATTAAGGGTTTACTATAACAAAACTTTATAGTTTCTGAGATAATTAAGTTTAAAGAAAAAAAGTCACATTTTCAAGCATCAATTCAATCCTAAATAATGTTTTCAATTTTGTGACAAATATATTCAAATTTGGAATTTAGCAAGACCAAGGACAAGTTAACATAATTTTTACCTAATATTTGCAATAAAAGCTACAGGGTGTTGAACACATCGGCTCAAATTTGAACAAGTTTAAATGATTAAATATCTTTTTTTTAAATGGTACACCCTGTATATTTTCATGTTATTTAATAGAGTAATAAAAACCCTAAAAGTTTTGTTCAAAATATCCCATACCTATTTATAATAGTTTTTGAGATATTTCAGTTTTTCTTATTTTCCATACTTTTTTACAGAAATAGTCTTCATTATCATAGTAGCAATGTAAAATAATAAAAAGAAACTACAGAAACAAACAGAATGTGGTTAAATATGATGAAATACATTATTCGTTATATTACAACGGCAATAGTTTAATTAAACATAATGTGAAAAAATTAACACAACAATAACGACAAGGCAAATACATATTTACTTTTATACTAAATTGAAACAAAAAATTACCTATTAAATACTGAGATTAATTATTTCTTTTTAATAAGTGTTCGAATAAACGACCCTCTTGTGCAATGCACAAATTTAGTCTTTTTTGCAGATTTTCTCGGACCCTGGACAAAATTAGTGGCGTTATTGTTCTACAGGTATCCCTAATCCTGTTTCGCATATCTTCCACTGTTGTTGGTGGATTAACATACACCTTATTTTTAATATAACCCCATAGGAAGAAATCTAATGGGGTGATGTCGCAAGACCTTGGTGGTCACTCAATGAAACCCCCACGTCCAATCCATTTTTGCGGATATCGTTGGTCCAAAAACGCACGAACTTCACGATGGTAATGCGGAGGCGCACCATCGTGCTGGAACCACATACTGTCGAGCTCATCCCTATCGATACCTTGAAGCAGTTGGGGTAATTCTTCTTGTAGAAAGTTCAGGTAACTATGGCCATTAAAAAAGTGGAGTCCAATAATTCGATTACGATGAATACCACACCAAACATTTAATGATCAGTGGTTTTGATGTTGCACCTCTCTAATCCAAAATGAGTTTTCTGTGGCATAATAATGCATGTTGCGTCTATTTACGGCACCGTTACTTCTAAAAGTAGCTTCATCACTAAACATTACCTTGCAGAATAAATTTGGATTTAATTAAATCTCCGCATTTATTGTACGACAAAAGTTTACACGACTTTCAAAATCCTGTCCATGCAATTCTTGGTGTAATTCCATGTGATATGGATGATACCTATATTTCTTGGTAGTACGATTAGCGGTGAATTGTGATGTTTCACATAATGCTGCTAACTGACGGCTACCAATATAAGGATTTTCCTGAACATTTAACAATACTTGTAGTTCTTTTTCTTCATTAGTTACTGGTTTGTTGACCACTTTACGTTTTGGATAACCAACAGTACCAGAAGAATCAAATCTGTGCATTAAGTTTTGAAAAGTATGGGTATTAGGCTGGCGTCGATCAGGATACTTCATTTTGTAAATTCTTTGAGCAAGAAGGCAATTTTTTTGAGCCTCTCCTATTGTATAAATCATATCTATTAACTCATTCTTTGGAAAATTCATTTTACAATATAAGATTAATGCAAAAAAAACCAAACTACACTACATAAAAACCAAAAGAAGCGATTGCGGTTATAAATTTGACACACAGAAAAATGTTCTTTTACATTGTTTTTGCCATGGCTACTATGATAATGAAGACTCTTTCTGTAAAAAAGTATGGAAAATAAGAAAAACTGAAATATCTCAAAAACTATTATAAATAGGTATAGGATATATTGAACAAAACTTTTAGGGTTTTTATTACTCTATTAAATAACATAAAAATATACAGGGTGTACCATTTAAAAAAAAAAGATATTTATTCATTTAAACTTGTTCAAATTTGAACCGATGTGTTCAACACCCTGTAGCTTTTATTGCAAATATTAGGTAAAAATTATGTTAACTTGTCCTTGGCCTTGCTTAATTCCAAATTTGAATATATTTGTCACAAAATTGAAAACGTTATTTAGGATTGAATTGATGCTTTAAAATGTGACTTTTTTTCTTTAAACTTAATTATCTCAGAAACTATAAAGTTTTATTATAGTAAACCCTTAATAAAAAAGATTTAAAATTATAAGCTAAATCGAAAATACGATTCGTATATAGGGTGTTCTATTTAAAAAATACAACTTTATGCTGTCCTAGTTTTTTGGCTCACCCTGTAGAGTCCTAAATATTTTTAAAATCTGCGTAAAAATAAACTGTATCAAACAATAAATATAGTTTCTTTGTTAATTTCACCGAAAAGGCACAAACTTACTTCATCCAATCATTGACTCACCCTGTACAGTGGGAGCACCTAAATACCGTTAAATTGTCAGGTACTCCATGTCGAAGAACATGGTTTTTCATATGATCTCTATAAACAGTTTGATAATCACAATGTTCACATTTAAATATTGGAACTTCTTTAAGTGTTTTGTGTCGAAGAAAATGCCTATTTAGGTGCCATTTTGTAGCTGTTACATAGTCACATTGAATACATTTATATTTATCTACTTGCTCCAAAGTCTCATGTACAACAGAATGTCTTTGTAAATGGACTCTCTGAGAGCTTTTATATTCACACTGATCACACTTAAAGTTTGGTTGATAAAGACTTTTGTGTTTAAGAAGATGATGCCTTTTTAGGTTGCACCCTTTAATAGTCTGATAATCACATTGATCGCATTGGTAATTTATTATAGGAAGTATAGAATTCGACGATATACTGAAAAAAGTTTGATTATCAATCAAGCTAAAATATTCTAGTAAATCAACTTACTTTAATGTGCAATCTTCTGAGGAAATTTTTGTGGCATCTGGAGACTTTGAAACATCAATTATAACTTTTTCTTGATTAAAATTAGTAGTATTAAAATTTGTAACAATTCTCAACAAATATACCCTTTTGCTCCTCCAAACGATTTTACTTTGAAAGGTCTGTATGTAGACAGATGTATAGTTACATTTTTGTCGTAATCGTATTTTCAAAATTTTTATGCATGAACATCTTTTGAAATAACAGTGAAAGTAACTTAAAACTTAATTGATATGTCTATTATTGTTTAAAAATTTTAATTGTTATTTATTTACAGTTCTGATGTAGTAAGAAATGCCTGTTTAAATTAGGCCTACGAACATGCTTCTTTATACGATCTTTATGAGCTGTTCGATAATCACAATGTTCACATTTAAACACTGGAACTTCTTCAAGCTTCTTATGTCAAAGAATATTTAGGTCACTTTTCCTAAAACTTTCATAGGTACAGTGGGAGCACCTAAATACCGTTAAATTATCAGGTACTCCATGTCGAAGAACATGGATTTTCATATGATCTCTATAAACGGTTTGATAATCACAATGTTCAGATTTAAATACTGGAACTTCTTCAAGTGTTTTGTGTCGAAGAAAATGCCTATTTAGGTGCCTTTTTGTAGCTGTTACATAGTCACATTGAATACATTTATATTTATCTACTTGCTCCAAAGTCTCATGTACAACAGAATGTCTTTGTAAATGGGCTCTCTGAGAGCTTTTATATTCGCACTGATCACACTTAGAGTTTGGTTGATAAAGACTTTTGTGTTTAAGAAGATGATGCCTTTTTAGGTTGCACCCTTTAATAGTCTGATAATCACATTGATCGCATTGGTAATTTATTATAGGAAGTATAGAATTCGACGTTATACTGAAAAAAGTATGATTATCAATCAAGCTAAAATATTCTAGTAAATCAACTTACTTTAATGTGCAATCTTCTGAGGAAATTTTTGTAGCATCTGGAGACTTTGAAACATCAATTATAACTTTTTCTTGATTAAAATTAGTAGTATTAAAATTTGTAACAATTCTCAACAAATATACCCTTTTGCTGCTCCAAACGATTTTACTTTAAAAGGTCTGTATGCAAACAGATGTATAGTTACATTTTTGCCGTTATCGTTATTTTCAAAATTTTAACGCATGAACATCTTTTGAAATAACAGTGAAAGTAACTTAAAACTTAATTGATATGTCTATTATTGTTTAAAAATTTTAATTGTTATTTATTTACGGTTCTGATGTAGTAAGAAATGCCTGTTTAAATTAGCCCTGCGAACATGCTTCTTTATACGATCTTTATGAGCTGTTCGATAATCACAATGTTCACATTTAAACACTGGAACTTCTTCAAGCTTCTTATGTTGAAGAATATGTCTATTTAGGTCACTTTTCCTAAAACTTTCATAGGTACAGTGGGAGCACCTAAATACCGTTAAATTATCAGGTACTCCATGTCGAAAAACATGGGTTTTCATATGATCTCTATAAACAGTTTGATAATCACAATGTTCACATTTAAATATTGGAACTTCTTCAAGTGTTTTGTGTCGAAGAAAATACCTATTTAGGTGCCTTTTTGTAGCTGTTACATAGTCACATTGAATACATTTATATTTATCTACTTGCTCCAAAGTCTCATGTACAACAGAATGTCTTTGTAAATGGGCTCTCTGAGAGCTTTTATATTCGCACTCTTCATACTTAAAGTTTGGTTGATAAAGACTTTTGTGTTTAAGAAGATGATGCCTTTTTAGGTTGCACCCTTTAATAGTCTGATAATCACATTGATCGCATTGGTAATTTATTATAGGAAGTATAGAATTCGACGATATACTGAAAAAAGTATGATTATCAATCAAGCTAAAATATTCTAGTAAATCAACTTACTTTAATGTGCAATCTTCTGAGGAAATTTTTGTAGCATCTAGAGACTTTGAAACATCAATTATAACTTTTTCCTGATTAAAATTAGTAGTATTAGTGTTAAAATCGGGTTCATCCTGCAAAACAAACTCACTTTCATCTTTCAGGGGTTCCTTTAAGTTTACAAATTCCATAGTAATCAGCTTTTCTATTTTCTGATTATTATTTAATATATCAATATGACAATTTTTTAATTCAATATAATTTAAAAAACTTCAACAAACATGAGTTTTTTGGGAATAGATACAAATATCACAGTAAAAAAAACTGACTTAAGAAACAAACGTTCAAAAAATGTATAATTTCTATTGTTTTCTTTTCTTTTCTTTCTTCGTTTGATGGCTTTGCTGCAAGGCGATTTGCCAGCTCGTCCCATGGTCCGGTGCTTATCTAGAGCCAGAACCACCCTTCTGGATAGGTTACACAAAAATCCGGTTTGTGGGCACTAGTGTTGAGGATTCTCGGATAGACGGGTATATACCCCCAAAAACCCCCTAATTCTATATAACTTGAGAAATTGACATGTCCAAAGCTATAAAATGCATGATCTGCCGGATGTGGAGATGGTCGCACGTCACAAGTATATCCTTGTCTGTCAATGCGCAGAGCTCCGTTTCGTAGGGCAAAAAACATCCTACTCACCATAGAACACGCGACCACGCACAAACTTCACCCCTTGCACAATAGGACTCACCCTGTAACGAGTGCTCCCCCCAACATCGCACAATCTGCCCGGACTCCGCTATCGTCCCCAAACGTCCCAACCACGTTTTTTCTTGCTTACCGCAAGCGCCACCCGGCAACGTGTTGTCTGTTCAACAACCAAGGCCCCTATCCTCGAAAGTGTGATGTGAAAGGTGATGTTAATGGCGATGTGAAATTTTTGACAGTAAAAGCCGTATTCTTGAAAAGCCAAAGTTGCCAGATATGAACGTGCTAAAACCCGAGAATTTCAAAAAATAAAATAGATGACAGATTGAATTGACCTGTCAGACCGAAAATGTCCGTAGTATATTCTGTTGCCATTTTAGGCAAAAAGTAGTTTTGGTACTTTAAATTAATCGTCAAAAGTAAAAAAAAATACTGCTGTTGTTGTTATTTCTGTGAAGTTATTGATTGCCATTACAATATTTGTACTTTGCCTGGATTAAATTTATCTTAAATTGACAGAACTGTTAAACAAAAATGCATACAAAGAGCCAAGTACTTGAAGATTCTAATATATAAAGGAAAAGGGATATCAAGAAAAGCAGCAATCATATATACAAAGTAATATACTGACAGTAATTGCAGAAAGTCAGCACTGATAAACCTTGAAACGGTGGAAATTACAACTCTACGTAGTATGACTAAAAGCCATCATCCCAATCCACTACGGAAACTATTCAATCAGTTATTTATTGTATGAATTCACAAAGTATCCAGCCTTTTACTGCAAGATGTTCTGTCCTGACAAATAAATTTGAAAGAAAACCTTAAACTTGAACAATGATAGTGAAACTGTTTATGATCAGGGACCGAAACCAAAGGCCAGACAGAAGAAGTCCATTAAAGATACTGGCGGATCTCACACAAAGACTTCCAAACTCCTCTCTTAAAGTTATTCGGAATTTTCATGCCAACGAAGGACGTGCATTTTCAAACTACTTATTCGGATTGTTTGGTAACCGCAACTATCGCATTTAAATCTAAAAACTTCCTCGAGATTTTTATGTAGTAGTAAATGCCTGCTCAGGTAGGGTTTGCGGAAAGTTTGATAGGAACAGTAACTACATTTAAAGGTATCCATCTTTTCGGGATTTGAGTGTTGGAAAAGATGTCTGTTCATATAGAGTCTGCGAAAAGTTTGATAGGGACAGTGGGCACATTTAAATGTATGCGTCTTATCGGAATTTGAATGTCTGGGTAGATGGGATTTTAAAAGATTTTTCTGGTCAGTACGAAATCCACACTTGTCAAACTTAAGCGTCTCCACTTTTGCAGATAGTTTTCTTGAAAATTGCTCGATAACAGAAGGAATTATAATAATCGCTCTTCAGTAAGCTATCATCCTGTTTGTTTACTTATATTTGACGTCACCAGAGTAGCAACCAATTAAAAATCTTTATTTAATTTACTTTTTTACAGAATATAAACAATTTTATTCGAAAAATATATAAAATATGTTCTTTTACACTGAAATTTATTAAGAAAACAATAATTTGTAACAAATTTTTAATAGAATCAAATAGCTTATTAAAATACAAATTACAATGAACTAAAAATAGCGTGGCCTCTGTAAGCTTAGGTTAGAATTACATTTTTAAGAAACGTCCAAAAAGGTGCACATTTATATGTATACAAGACTTCCAAAATCCTTTCTTGAAGTTATTCGGAATTTTCATGCCAACGAAGGACGTGTCTTTTCAAACTACTTATTCGGATTGTTTGATAATCGCAACTATCGCATTTAAATCTATAAACTTCCTCGGGATTTTTATGTAGTAATAAATGCCTGCTCAGGTAGGGTTTACGGAACGTTTGATAGGAACAGTGACTACATTTAAAGGTATCCATCTTTTCGGGATTTGAGTGTCGGAAAAGATGCCTGTTCATGTAGAGTCTGCGAAAAGTTTGATAGGGACAGTGGGCACATTTAAACGTATGTGTCTTATTGGAATTTGAATGTCTAAGTAGATGGGATTTTAAAAGATTTTTCTGGTTCGTGCGATATTCACACTTGTCACACTTAAACATCTCTACTGTTGCAGAATTCTTGTGTTGATGGAGATGGTCTCTCAGATCAACTTTTTGGTTAGTTTGGTAATCGCAATATCCGCATTTGAGCATTTTTTTAGGGTGATGGATTACAGGATGCTCAGTTAAATCAGTTTGGTCATATTCATGTACATCGATTTCGTAAGAAGTTTCGTGTCGAAGGAGATGTTGCCTCAAATGACCCGCGTAGACCGTGAAAAAATCGCACTGATCGCATTTAAGCTTACTCATTTCTTCTGAATTTTCATGCCGAGAAAGGTGCTTCTGCAATTTTTCCTTAAGATTCGTTTGATAACGACACTTGTTGCATTTATACATGTCGTTCGGGTTGTTATGTTGTTGTTGATAGTGCATTTTTAAATAGATTTTCTGAAATGCCCTAAAATCACAATGTTCACATTTAAAGATCTGAGTTTGGTTCGGATTTTTGTGTTGCAATTGGTTTCTATAGAAACGATGTTGCCGCTTCGTTTGAAAACCATAATCGTTGCATTTCAGTTCTTCCTCTGAAACATTATGTCGTCGAAGGACGTGCAGCTTCATTCTATTTTAAAGGGCGTTTGATAATCACATTTGTCACATTTCAAATTGGCAACTTCCTCAGGATTTTTATGAATAAGACTGTGTTTATCTAAATCGTTTCTGCGAAATGTTTTATAATTACAAACGTCACACTTAAATTTCTTAACTTCCTCCGGATTGCTGTGACGTAGCAAGTGCCGATTGTAAGTATTTTTGTAAATTGTTTGAAAGTCGCATATATCACATTTATGCACTCCAGTTTTGGTGACTAGTTTATGTTTAAGGTAATGCTTTTGTAAATTTCCTTTCAGTTTTGTTTTGTATGTACACTTGTCGCATCTGTGAATTGGAGAACCTCGTTCTTCGAATCGATCACATGGCATACTAAAACTAGAAAAAAATTTAAAGAAAAATACAGGGTGAGTCAACGATTGGATGAAGTAGGTTTGTGCCTTTTCGGTGAAATTAACAAAGAAACTATATTTATTGTTTGATACAGTTTATTTTTACGCAGATTTTAAAAATATTTAGGACTCTACAGGGTGAGCCAAAAAACTAGGACAGCATAAAGTTGTATTTTTTTAAATAGAACACCCTATATACGAATCGTATTTTCGATTTAGCTTATAATTTTAAATCTTTTTTATTAAGGGTTTACTATAACAAAACTTTATAGTTTCTGAGATAATTAAGTTTAAAGAAAAAAAGTTACATTTTCAAGCATCAATTCAATCCTAAATAACGTTTTCAATTTTGTGACAAATATATTCAAATTTGGAATTTAGCAAGGCCAAGGACAAGTTAACATAATTTTTACCTAATATTTGCAATAAAAGCTACAGGGTGTTGAACACATCGGCTCAAATTTGAACAAGTTTAAACGAATAAATAATTTTTTTTTTAAATGGTACACCCTGTATATTTTCATGTTATTTAATAGAGTAATGAAAACCCTAAAAGTTTTGTTCAATATATCCTATACCTATTTATAATAGTTTTTGAGATATTTCAGTTTTTCTTATTTTCCATACTTTTTTACAGAAATAGTCTTCATTATCATAGTAGCCATGTAAAATAATAAAAAGAAACTACAGAAACAAACAGAATGTGGTTAAATATGATGAAATACATTATTCGTTATATTACAACGGCAATAGTTAATTAAACATAATGTGAAAAAATTAACACAACAATAACGACAAGGCAAATACATATTTACTTTTATACTAAATTGAAACAAAAAAATTACCTATTAAATACTAAGATTAATTATTTCTTTTTAATAAGTGTTCGAATAAACGACCCTCTTGTGCAATGCACAAATTTAGTCTTTTTTGCAGATTTTCTCGGACCCTAGACAAAATTAGTGGCGTTACTGTTCTACAGGTATCCCTAATCCTGTTTCGCATATCTTCCACTGTTGTTGGTGGATTAACATACACCTTATTTTTAATATAACCCCATAGGAAGAAATCTAATGGGGTGATGTCGCAAGACCTTGGTGGCCACTCAATGAAACCCCCACGTCCAATGGTTTTGATGTTGCACCTCTCTAATCCAAAATGGGTTTTCTGTGGCATAATAATGTATGTTGCGTCTATTTACGGCACCGTTACTTCTAAAAGTAGCTTCATCACTAAACATTACCTTGCATAATAAATTTGGATTTAATTAAATCTCCGCATTTATTGTACGACAAAAGTTTACACGACTTTCAAAATCCTGTCCATGCAATCCTTGGTGTAATTCCATGTGATATGGATGATACCTATATTTCTTGGTAGTACAATTAGCGGTGGATTGTGATGTTTCACATAATGCTGCTAACTGACGGCTACCAATATAAGGATTTTCCTGAACATTTAACAATACTTGTAGTTCTTTTTCTTCATTAGTTACTGGTTTGTTGACCACTTTACGTTTTGGATAATCAACAGTACCAGAAGAATCAAATCTTTGCATTAAGTTTTGAAAAGTATGGGTATTAGGCTGGCGTCGATCAGGATACTTCATTTTGTAAATTCTTTGAGCAAGAAGGCAATTTTTTTGAGCCTCTCCTATTGTATAAATCATATCTATTAACTCATTCTTTGGAAAATTCATTTTACAATATAAGATGAATGCAAAAAAATCCAAACTACACTACATAAAAACCAAAAGAAGCGATTGCGGTTATAAATTTGACACACAGAAAAATGTTCTTTTATATTGTTTTTGCCATGGTTACTATGATAATGAAGACTATTTCTGTAAAAAAGTATGGAAAATAAGAAAAACTGAAATATCTCAAAAACTATTATAAATAGGTATAGGATATATTGAACAAAACTTTTAGGGTTTTTATTACTCTATTAAATAACATGAAAATATACAGGGTGTACCATTAAAAAAAAAGATATTTATTCATTTAAACTTGTTCAAATTTGAGCCGATGTGTTCAACACCCTGTAGCTTTTATTGCAAATATTAGGTAAAAATTATGTTAACCTGTCCTTGGCCTTGCTAAATTTCAAATTTGAATATATTTGTCACAAAATTGAAAACGTTATTTAGGATTGAATTGATGCTTGAAAATGTGACTTTTTTTCTTTAAACTTAATTGTCTCAGAAACTATAAAGTTTTGTTATAGTAAACCCTTAATAAAAAAGATTTAAAATTATAAGCTAAATCGAAAATATGATTCGTATATAGGGTGTTCTATTTAAAAAAATACAACTTTATGCTGTCCTAGTTTTTTGGCTCACCCTGTAGAGTCCTAAATATTTTTAAAATCTGCGTAAAAATAAACTATATCAAACAATAAATATAGTTTCTTTGTTAATTTCACCGAAAAGGCACAAACCTACTTCATCCAATCGTTGACTCACCCTGTACAATTTGAGTCTTACCAAAAAATTGTTAGAAGCTGCGGACAATTTGGCGGTTCGATACTTTAGAAAAAAGGGAAAACCTTGGAATGAAACGAGCAAATAAATATAATTAATATACCTAAAACATAGTAGGGGAAGGTGGGGTAATTGCGAACACTTAAGGGAGAACTGAAATACAATAAAACCAAATGAAGTTACAAGGCTTATTTATTACTTAATAGTTAGTTAAACTAATCATTCTTATGTTCTCATAATCAACATAGATAAATTTTCAAAAATAAAAAACAAAACCTCTGGTGTCCGGGATTACCCCACGGCTTAGGGGGTAATTACGGATGGTGTATGGGGTAATCACGGACATAGTCTAATTGGCACAGAAATCACAGATAAATCCCCTTGATGTGCTTGCACCACTCGTGCAATTTTCGTGGGCCCACAATTTACATTTGATGCACATTATCCAATCTTCTGTGATTGGTTCTTCATACTTTTCATTACAAATAAGACAATAATACCCTTCATCAACCTTTGTAGCACTTTTGTTGACTTTCTTTTTCTTGTGCTGTACGTTCCTATCTTTAGCCTTCATATCATCTTCAAATGCTTTAAGATTTATCATTTTCTTTTGCCTCTTCTTTATTTTTCTTCCTTTGTTCCTTTTCTTCTAAAGCGTCTTTCATAGGGGTACTAGTGATTATAATTGAATGTTTCTTTCTGGAACATTGCCTACTTTTCTGTTGTGGCAGTTGGGGAACATTAACAACATCTTGAAGTGGAATTGATTTGTTCAACACAGGTAAAGGTGTTACTGATCGCTGCTGCACAACTGATAATGGAACTACTTGTGCATTAGGTGACACTGCTCTCTGCATAGATAGTGTCGGTGCAATCTGGGTATCAGGTGTTACTGCTCGTTGCACAGATGGTGTCGGTGCTATCTGGGCATCAGGTGTTACTGCTCTTTGAATATTTGATATCGATGCTG
The DNA here is from genome assembly GCA_034092305.1 of Diaprepes abbreviatus. Taxonomy (NCBI): domain Eukaryota; kingdom Metazoa; phylum Arthropoda; class Insecta; order Coleoptera; family Curculionidae; genus Diaprepes; species Diaprepes abbreviatus. The sequence continues at coordinate 550,369 of JASJET010000040.1, forward strand.
TCTGCACATCAGGTGATGTCGAATCAAAGAAATGTTCGTCAAATTTTGCAGCTTTTTCTATATTGCTGATTCGATTGAAAGCTTTAGTAAAAAGCTCGAAAACTTCATACTGTGTAATTTTTTGGCCTATATTTGAAGCCATGTGTAAGTCACATTCTCTGTTGTATGCAGTTTTGAGCGGTCCAAAATATGTTAAGTCCAGCGGTTGCATACGATGTGACGTATGTGGTGGAAGAAATAACAGTATTATTCCATTCTGGCGACAAAGCAGGTAGCAAGTCAGGCTAATATGACTTTTATGGTTGTCTAAAATGAGAAGAATATGTTCTTCAACAGTTGGTTTAGCATAAGAGATAAAATGATGTAACCAATCTATGAATAAGTTTTCATTAATCCAACCCGAATCGCTCACGGCTGCAACCATATCAGCATTGCCTCCATGTAATAGATGAGCATTCATTCGCTTCCTCTTGAAAATAAAAAATGGAGGGACATACTTTCCTGAAGCACTGAATGCGCAAACAATTGTTGTTGTTGTACCTCTTTTACCACTTGTAGCCATGCCGACTTGTTTCTGGCCTTTCGGAACTAGAATTCTAGAATTTTTCTGGACGTTAGAAATGCCGGTTTCGTCAACATTGTAAATGCGATTGGCATCAAACTGATATTTCCTTTGTAAGGCTTTCAAGTTTTCGAAAAAGATTCTCACTTCTGTTTCATTAAACGCTGTAATTCTATTAATAGAAGTGGATTCAGGTTTGCGGAGAGAAATGTTGGGATGCCTTTTTCGAAATCCATAAAACCAGTCCTTTCCCGCCATTTGTGATCTTTGGTCAAAATTATGCTTTAACTGATTTACTTCAGCAAGTTTGAAAGCTATTTTCCTCGCCATCTCTATAGTTAAGCCATAAAATATTTTACTGCATTTTAAAACGTGTTTTTTAATTCTTTTTCTTGGTCTTCAGAAAATATAGCCTTTCTTCCACTTTTGGGATTTTTATAATTTCTTTATTAAGATGGTCGTATATAGTGCTTTTTGGTATAGAGTAAACGATAGCTGCTTTTCTTAATGAAAGTTTTTTTGTTCTTAACGTCCTGAATAGCTTTTTGTAAATCTTCTAATTTGTATTTAGTTTCCGTCTTTCTTTGGTAATTTCGAGGCATCTGAAATAAAGAAAGGTTTAGGTAGGTTTATAAAAAATTATTTGAGTAGCTTTATAAAAAGTCTATATAACTGGGTATTCGGCCTATAATAACCCATATAGGGGTAATTACGGATGTCTATGATTACCCCACACAAATTGTCAACCATTACCCGACTCACAAAAAAACGAAAAACTATATAAATATTTGAGGTTAGAATATCGTAATGCACTTGGCGATTACTTACAAACGTTAGACGTTAATTCACTTAAAAAAAAAACGTGAATCCTATGTTTAGCTTGAAATAATATACACGTATTCAATTTTACTAAAAAATAAGATGAAAATGTTGAAAAATAATCGACTTAACTTACCTTGTAACGCGACCTCACCTCACCATTCACTGTTCGACACTGCATTCGGACGCGACTCGCGATTGTGGCGGTTAAAATATCTACTATATTTTTCTAACATAGCTATACTGGCGTGTCCGCCTTTACCCGCCGCATGGAATTCCCCCACTCTCCCCTATATATATATATATATATATATATATATATATATATATATATATATATATATATATATATATATATATATATATATATATATATTATAACATCAATTACACTAGTCAATAAATATAAAAAAAAGTCTGTCAGTGGTAGTTTAAAGCATCTTGATTGCAAATTCCACAACGTAAATTTTGCACTACGTATAGATTTTCAGTTATAGAATGGTATAATCATTGACTAAATAAACACAAGACTGTTACGCCAATGCTATAATTTTGACCTTCAAAAAATGGACACAACGAAAGGAGAGAATTCATTCATAACTACAATGTTGCGAATGATTGAATATCAGTAATTAAATGTCATATACCTGCCTCTGTAACAACTATAAAAGAATTTCAATTGTTGGAGTTCCGTTCAAAACGTGGCAATGTTGTATATCCCTTTTTACCGACTCAAGAGGATAAACTCCTCCTTGTTACCGCACGATTGCCACTTTCTAACTATCAAGGAAAACCTTTTATTTCATTTCAAAAAATTTACTGGATGTGTTTCCGAAAAACGTGGAAAATATCGTATAAGAAATATAATCCCGAATTATCTTTAAGTTTTATTAGGAATGAGTATGGGATAATCGCATCAAGATCTAGAAAATTTCCAAAAACACAAATGTCATGATTACAAATTTAAAACTGAGCAAGTTTTGCAACTGATAAAAACGAATATTTGTTAAACGCGAACCAATTATTTCAATACACTCTTTAATGGACAAATGAAACAATAAATACAAAATATGACATTGTTAATAGAAAATAACAAATATTTACATGCAACAAGTAATACTTATAGTAGGTGTAAAAGGTATTTTATTTGAATTCCTCGAGGCAAGTATCCCGTAAACTAAACACTTGTGAATCGTTACTTAAGAAGCCTTTATCAGGAAGCTTTCTTGTTATGTACGAGGTGCCAAAAATGGGTATAAACTTGTTAAATATAACTATTCTAACTTTTACCAAGGCCATATCGTTCAAGAAAATATGGTCACCGCATTTACATACGGATACAACATGATTATATACATATTACCTTAAAGACGTTGCTAAGATCAGAAATAATAATAATTCAAATATTTCGACGGAAAATTTTACGCCTTTTCCATGTCAAAAATAGATCATTCCAGTTGAAAAAAGACGATAACCACAAGGTCAAGGCGGGAGCGAATCCAAGGAAGGAGTACGGTTAAGGCGATCCCCCTCCCCCCAAACGCTTTGAGTTCAGGAAAATATACCCGATTTAGCCTCTTATATTATAGTTTATTCAAGAAATAGAGAGAGTAATAAATCATTTTTTACCCTTTTTTTCTTCGCAGACTACCTGTGTTCTTTAGTCCGGTGTCTTTAGTAAAATCTGTTAGACACATTTATTTTTCATAGGAATGGGTTAGAAATTTTATAATCAAAAATACCGGTCTATAATAATGGACTATTTGGGTTGGATAACAATAGATATTTGGGCGTGTGAAGAGTTAAAAAGGATTTTAATCCTTGTCATAGGCGTCGCAAGGAGGTTTATTTTATCACTAAGTATTTATGGCACAGAATATTATTTCGGTAATAAACTTAAAATAAAAAGTTTTTTATAATATTATTTTATTTCTTATGATTTCTTAATAATTCACAGACATTAGAAAATATAGATAATTTTGACACATTTAACATAAATCACAACTGTATTTTTATTATTTTTAATCTTAGCATAGAAACCGTTTTGGGCACATTCAGACTAAAACGTAGTTCTTTCTCTCAAAAAATTCTAAGTTATAATTTAAATACTTATAGAATACCTATTGTCAAAAATGCAAGAAGTTAAACATATATTAAAAAAGTAAATTGGTCCTTATAATATTAAAATTTTTTTGGGGCTTTCGGTCATTTTATTATTAATTAAAAACATTTTTTAGGACATTTTACATTTCAGTTTATTTATTTCTTAAAACATCTGCAGAATTACAATTAAACACTAAAAAGGATTCAAATGTAATTAATTTTCATTTGTTATAGAAAATTTAAATAATAAATTGTGTTTACGCTGGTAAGCAATACATATCTAAATTTTAATTAAAGTCAGTGAAGCTATCTGCGCACAAATTAATTATAATTGGTTCCTCTATCTCACCGATCATGAGATCGAGTTTCCACATTTTCTTTTATTCTTTTATTATATAGATTTTTCCCCAATTTTCTGCAGTAACTTTATTCAAAAAAATCTTTCAAAAGTTCAGTTAAATTACAAATTTTGTAAGTTGTGTTATTTCTAGCAACTCTACTTTTACTTGAGAGAAATATTTCTTTCTCCAACGGACACTTTCCGGACGATCTACAAGAACAGATTTCCTGTCCTGGTTTTTCCCAGCAAAAATTAAGTTCTCTGAGCAATTTCCAGAACTCAGTTCTTTTAATTTCAGGTAACTCCCGATCTTCATTGATTTTGGTTAGAATTTTGTCGACGGTTGGGATCTGCTTCTCATAATAAAATGTATGTTCAACTTCTTTTATCGGAGTTTACATCTCTTGTTCCAACGAGGTTTTTCGTGTGCCTGTGATCGAATGCGGCTAGTACTAACTCCAGTCGTTTTTTTCTCCTTCAGTATTCGGTACATAGTAGATTTTCCAACTCCTGTCATGTTGGAACACTTCTCAACAGAGCTTTTAAAATTATTATCTAGATATTGATATCTTAAGGCATCATAAACATTCATCGTAAGTTTTTCGTATATTGTACTTTTCTGATATCACCGCCCCCCCCCCCCCCAAAGGAAGAGGCTGGATTCGCCCTGGGTCAAGGTCACCATCGGATAGTCTCCTCCAAACAACATTTTATGTGTCATCCGCTTAGTTTACAAGATTATCGTCTGAGAAAATTAAAATGATACACCTTAATCTAATTTTTTTAATAGTTTCTTTTTGTTTTAGGAAATGTAAAACTTTTGAAATTGTCTCCAGGGTCTCTGAATAAGAAACAGGTGATAGGTTCCTATCATTTAAATAATGCAGATTATATGGATTCAGAAATTAAAAAATTCTTTGATTCTGAGAGTTCTTCAAATACCAGTCTTAAATGAAGTTGGACCAAATAAACATTTATATCATCTTAAATCCTGTGTCTTGTCTTAATCCTGTGTCTTGAATTTAAAGAAATTAATTTTTCATTCTTAATTTACGTCTCCAAATCCCCCAACGCCGATTTTGAAAGAACTTGAGATATGTACATTTTTGGTTGGTTGACATATTTCATTCAGCTTATTGAGTTTGGAGAACTTACTTTTACATCCATAATGTTCGCCTCGCCCCCAATTTTTGAAAGAATCCGAAAAATATAATTTTAAAGCCATAATCTATGCTCCAAAAATACCAACTATCAATTTTGGACAAAATTAAAAAAAAAATTTTAGTCTTCTATATTGAATTAAAAGAAAATTATTTGAAAGTCTTAATCTGCACACTCAAAAACCACCCAATACTAATTTTGCGCAAAATCGAGAGATGTTAAATTTTTAGTACGCCATATTAAATCACCCAGCACCAGTTTTGGAGAAAATTAAGAAATATATTTGGTCCGCCATTTTGAATTAAAAAATAATTCGGTATGTGCGAGCCCGAAAACTCCCCCGTAGTAGTTCTGGAGAAAATTGGACAAAATTAAATTTTTTGTGCGCCATCTGGGATTTTACTGAACCAATTTTGACCAAAATGATATGGGACTACTGCAGAAATTTCCTTAACATAACGCAAAAAAATTTCATTTAAATCAGTACACCTGTTCCGGAGTAATCGGCCTACATAAATAAATAATATATATACAGGGTGATTCAAAAATCGATCACGAAACTTAAGGGGGTGATTCTACTTGACAAAATAAGGGTAGAGCTTCATATAATTTTTTTTCAAAATGTCATTCGTTTTCGAGTTACAAGCCGTCCAAGTTCAAGTTTTTATTTTTTGTTTTTGAATTACTCGCTTACAGGAAAACCGATTTGACTAATATTTGAAAGATAGGCTAAGTCTTCTGCGCTTCATCATTTTAGTAACAATTCACATTGATTGTTTGCCGCTAGAGGGCACTTTACCTACATTGAAAATTGTTTTTTTGTCATAATTTTTTAGTGTTGACAGCTACAGTAGTTTTTGGCATAATTTCTGAAAGACTGATGCCAGGCCTTTAAAAAGGTGCTCTTTATTTACATCGCTAACCCAACGGTTTAGACGTAAATCACCCTTAAAAATTAAGTGGTAAATTTACTTTTCTCATTTCATTACCACCAGCTACCAGGTAAATAGCTATCAAAGTATACTAGAGCTGTCAGTTTAACATCAAATAAATTCGCTTTTTAAACTATTTAATTTATAATCTTAAAATAACTAATAATGGCTAATCAGTAAATATTCATATTATGGATTATTGCGATATACATTTAATTGATAAAAATTAATGAAACAGTACTAAACAAACTAAAAAGATTCTCAAAATGTCCCCCATTTCTTCCATACATTTCCTAACACTCTTCAAAAAATGTCGCCTAACTCGATGAAAATTCCTGGTGTTTCTTTAATAATTTGGCACTTTTCGATTATCCTGAAGCGAAGATCCTCGACGTTGATTACTGGAATATCGTACACCAATTCTTTCAAATGACCCCAAAAGAAAAAATCCATAGGATTAAGGTCTGGTGACCTCGCTGCCCATGCCAATGGTCCACTTCGTCCTATCCATCGCTCAGGATACGTTGCATTCAAATACTGTCGGACACGTATACTAAAGTGGGGGCGGAGCTCCGTCTTGGAGGATCCACATGTTGGCCCTTACTTCCAATGGCACATCTTCCAGATACAATGGGAGACGATTTTTGGATAAAATCTAAGTATACGTCACCAGTTAATGGGCCATCAAAGAAATGAGGACCAATAAGGTAATCTCCTATTATCCCTGCCCACACATTTAGTGAAAATCTACGCTGATGTTTCGTTTCTACCACATTGTTGGGTTCTCGTAAGCATATGTGTGGATGTTGTGTAGATTTGTTATGCCATCACGAGTGAAACCAGCTTCGTCAGTGAATAATATGACGCCAATTAATCGATTATCGTGTTCATACTTAGCTAGGATCTGATTGCACATTTCCAACCGTCTCGGCCGATCATCGTCATAAAGAGCCTGCACCTTTTTTGAATGAAACGGGTAGAGTTGTTCTTCTCTTAGTATCCCTCCATGAACTAGCCTGACAGAGCCGCACTTCATTCCCAATTTTTCTAGTACTAATACCTGGATTATCTTCAATAATTTCAAGCACTCTTTCTTCTTGTTGCACGTTTCTAGCAGTTCTAGGTCTTCCCCTATTTCCATTATAACTTTTAAAGGAACCACATTCCGCAAGCCTCCTGTGCACACTGGAAAATGTTGAGCATGAGGGATATTTCTTTCCGGATAACTCTCCATATAATATCTTCTTGCCAACTCTGCATTACCATTTGCTTTTCCATAACAAAAATGGATATCACAATATTCGATATTTGAATATTGGTGATTAGCCATTATTAGTTATTTTAAGATTATAAATTAAATAGTTTAAAAAGCGAATTTATTTGATGTTAAACTGACAGCTCTAGCATACTTTGATAGCTATTTACCTGGTAGCTGGTGGTAATGAAATGAGAAAAGTAAATTTACCACTTAATTTTTAAGGGTGATTTACGTCTAAACCGTTGGGTTTAGCGATGTAAATAAAGAGCACCTTTTTTAAAGGCCTGGCATCAGTCTTTCAGAAATTATACCAAAAACTACTGTAGCTGTCAACACTAAAAAATTATGACAAAAAAACAATTTTCAATGTAGGTAAAGTGCCCTCTAGCGGCAAACAATCAATGTGAATTGTTACTAAAATGATGAAGCTCAGAAGACTTAGCCTATCTTTCAAATATTAGTCACATCGGTTTTCCTGTAAGCGAGTAATTCAAAAAACAAAAAATAAAAACTTGAACTTGGACGGCTTGTAACTCGAAAACGAATGACATTTTGAAAAAAAATTATATGAAGCTCTACCCTTATTTTGTCAAGTAGAATCACCCCCTTAAGTTTCATGATCGATTTTTGAATCACCCTGTATATATATATATATATATATATATATATATATATATATATATATATATATATATATATATATATATATATATATATATATATTATATATATATATATATATATATATATATATATATAAATATATATATATATATATATATATATATATATATATATATATATATATACTTATCTACATATTTTAATTTATATTTATATACTAATGTAACAATTAAAACACAAATTGTGGGAGCTTACAATAAATTAAAATAGAAAGGCCCTTTTAAGTTGAGGATAGAACTGCAATTACATATTTTTTTAAACTTCCAAAAACATGTAAATTTACCTTTATACAAAACTTCCATGTTCGTTTTAAAAATTATTCGGAATTTTCATGTCGACGAAGAACGTGCTTCTTCAAATTATCTTTGCGGATTGTTTGGTAATCACAACTATCGCATTTAAATTTATGAACATCCTCGGAATTTTTGTGTTGAAGGAGATGTTCTTTATCTGAAGTATTATGTCGTCCGAGAATATGAATCTTCATTATATTTTAAAGGACGTTTGATAATCACATTTGGCACACTTAAAACCGTCAACTTCCTCGGGATTTTTATGAATCAGAAGGTGTCTAACTAAATCGTTTCTGCGGAATGTTTTATAATTACAAACGTCACATTTAAATTTCTTAACTTCATCCGGATTACTGTGACGCAGCAGGTGCCGATTGAAAGTGTTTGTGTAAATTGTTTGAAAATTACACATATTACATTTATGCACTCCAGTTTTGGCAACTCGTTTGTGCTTAAGGTAATGTTTCTGTAAATTTCCTTTCATTTTTGTTTTGTATTCACATTGATCGCATCTGCGAATTGGGGAATCTTGTTGCTCGAATCTATACGATGACATACTACAACTGAAAAAATATATAAAGAAAAATATAGTTTTACTCTTACCAGAAAATAATTATAAGAAGTAGACAATTTGGCGAACAAGTAAATTAGTAGAGGAGACATTGGGAAGAGAAAACGTGTGAGTGGAACGAGCAGTTTGACGAAAGACAATCCGGTGGAAGAAAAGTTGATAGGACCAATTAGTGAAATAATTTAAATATTTTTGAAAATATTGTATTTTGTAATATTAGCAAATATGCCGTTTCTACATCACAGATACCCGTAGATGTATATACAGGATATCCTGTAAGTACCTCCTAATTTCTCGGGAGCATACAGGGAAGGTTAAATAATCCTACTTTGTCATAGAAAAAAAAAAGTCCCAAAGTGCCCCTTAACGGAGATACAGAGCCCTAACGGGGTACCCAGTGATTTACCTTTTTATTTTTTTTAATTGTATGTGACTTGTTCTGTGTGGAGGCTACGCTGGCGTTGTTGGGGACTGTTCTCAAACTGGCAGGGGCACACGCCCTTTGACGAGTGAGTGTGGTTGGTGAGTACTGAGTAAGCTTATTTGCTGACCACATTCTCTTGTTTCTAGGGTCTGAGCCCTGAGGATGGTCTAAGTTAGACCGAAAGCGCTTGGCCGATTATAATATTTTAAAAAAATATACACTGAAATATACAATCCGTCTATTTCTCTAAGTTTTAAACCGACTTTCTTGTTATAACGCCATAAAGACTCATTAAACCATACTACAGTAGATATTTTAGACCATCAGAAAAGTCAGGAATGGACTTGCTGCAACACTCGTTGGGCCTAATTATTGACAGGTGTCATTTTACGGAGCTGAAAACTGATTTTTTAAATACCTTGGTCATTCCTCTTCAGAAAAAGGTACTCTTAATTTATTTCGATAAAACTGGCGGTTTTCAAGATTAATCGGTTTTTATGCGGAAAACTCGAAAGTTACTACTGCTAAACACAAATGGATAAAAATAAAAGACGTAGGGTGTGCTGATGTGCTGTCTAACTCTTCGAATATAAGAAAATGTTATGCTGAATGTCCTCTATAAGATATTAAAATTTCATTAAATTATACAAGTCGGTTCAAACTTAGACCCGATAAGGTGAATCCCCTAAAGGCTCTCTGTACCTCCATTAAGGGGAGCTTTAGGAATTTTTTTTCTATGACAAAGTAGGGTTAATTAGACCTTCTCTTTATGCTCTCGAGAAATTAGGAGGTACTTACCGGACACCCTGTATTTGTGAATTTTTTTCTTCACTTTCCTCACTACTTAGGTAATATTATGTAAGGATAAAAAAAATCTAGGTATCATTCTGATAATTTTGGTAATTATTTTGTAACGTTTGAAGGTTGTAGACAATGTTGAAGATTGACTAAAATGTAGTTGTCGGACTTGCATTGTCTTTATTTTTATTTAATTTTACGACGTTTCGATCAGGTTGTATCTCTAATCGTTATCAAATATAAACTGAATGTTTTGTCTTAAGACTACGAGCTTAAATAGGAACTGTGTCCATTGAAGTGCAAAGTTTCGCTTCACTGTACACACCCCAATGATTTGGTGTTACAAAGTAGTGGTCGCCAAAAATTAGGTATTTCAAACCCTCGGTTTACTAAAGATTCCATTATTGTTTTTAATATAGGCTGCTTCCATAAATTTTCTTTTTTCCATGTTGGGTTCCATATATATTGCCGCAGCCTCAGACCATTTTATATAGTGTTGTTTATCCCAGGCGTGTTCTGCAATATCTGATCTCGACGTTTCCCCTTTTTGTGTATGAGTTTTATGTTCCTTAATTATAACTTCTAATGATCGTTTGGACTACGCCAAACCCATACCCGAACACTGAAGCCCACAATCAATTAAGGAAACTACCGGAAGAGTCCAGGCACCCATTCCATACATACGTCCGAGAAGACGAAAACCCACTCCACGTGATCCTAAGAGGAGTAATAGAATCCATCACCAAGACTGAGATCATAAGTGACCTTAACACCAAGGGTTTTCACCCGCCAAAGATCATACGCTGGCATTAAAAAAACAAGAAGCGGATGCCCATGATTCTTGCAGTATTGCCCAAGAATGAAATCCATATCCTCCACATAAGGGAAATAACGGGCAACAGGATCAAGGCAAAGATCCAACACAACAGGTCCAAAACGTTCCAGTTCTACCACTTCCAGTTGTTCGTGCATGCAGCTAAAAACTGCAAAGCCCGACCACGCAGTGTCAGCTGAGGCCAGGATCATCACTGGTCCGAATGCCCATAAAAGAAGCTCATAATAACACACCCACAGGACACATCGTACATTTAACTGGGATGCCTAGCACAGCTAACAGCTCAACTCAAAACTTTCCTACTAGCCATGAGGAGTCAAATCCAGGGTCTAACGAAGAACTTACGAACTAATCATACACAAGGACCAGCCACACACACATCAACATTTTCACCCAAAATCTACCAAGGAGAATGACGCACGACCAGAGGACCTAAGTTATTTCACATAACACTTAATATTAGTATTAAGATTGATTTATTCTACACCTTATATTCAGCACATATAATAGGAGTTTGTAGTTTGTGCCAATAAAGAAACTATGAAACTATAATTTACTGAAAATACCTGGATACAGATGGAGATGCCGGACCGCGCCTTCCTGGTCTAGTATTGCAAGTGAAGCAAGGCTTCTGTATATATATGGTGTTTCACCATCCACTGTTTTCCTTACATCCTACCGCTAGTGGCTAAAGTTATCTAGAAACCTCGTATTACGGGTAATGTTGTTCCATTCTACAGACGAGGGCCTTATAAGTACACGGGCAGCGTTGGTTCCTTTCTTCCCATCTTCTTGTCACCCATCACATGTATTCCACGCCGCCGTCACTCTTTTTTAGTTTTGTAATGGTCCGTCATTAAGGGAGCACAACAATTGTCGCCACTCGTTACGGCCAGGATTACCACTCCGATGTTACCGCCGCCGCGTAGAGAACCACGCGTACAAAAAAGGTCACCTACCGCCGATCGATGCCAGGTTACAGTTAAAATATATAACGTACCGTTGTCGGTTGAATTTTTAGTATGAAGCGTCGTGAATCGCGTCGCGGATTTTAAGTATGAGGCGTCGTGAATAGCATGGTGAATAGCGTCGTGATGATACCGCCGAGTTAGCGTCTACCTTGCTGTCAACAGCGTCCATGCATATTCTTGCCCTACATACCGTCTATTTGGTTATGTTTATATTATCTGCATTTTAGTTTGTTAAGTTAGTTTTAGGCCATATTATAAGATATGCAATACATGATACAGGTTGTTGTAAAACCGTTTGTTTTATTACCTAGTTTTTATTTTTGCATTTCAGGAAATATTGGCCACCGGCAGCCAGAACTAATACGTGCAAATGACCCCTGACTTGCCGTTTTCCACGGTGCGCGGTGCAAGTGAACCCTTCACCACATTAAACCAGGAGGTGGCGCCCGAGACCGACAAATCGTTAAACAGTTCAGAGGATAGTTAGCGACCCCGATAGAGATATCTCAACAGTAAGTAGGTACCGACTGAAAGTATTTTGGATAGTTATGGTATATTCTTACGTTAGTGATCGCTTGGTCGCTAAGCGTTTTGACCGATGACTGTCTACAGGATAGATATACACCTACCGATGTTCCGCTCCTTAACAGCAATTAATTCGCGAATTATTATATTTTAAAACCGCGTCGTATTAGATGATGTTAGTGAATTAGGGGGTATGAATAAATATAAACTAAATTTAACTAAATATTTAAATTTGTATTTATATACTAATATAACAATAAAAATACAATTTGTGGTGGAAGCTTAAAATAAATTAAAAACAGGAAGGCCTCTTTAAGCTGATGATAGAATTGCAATTATATATTTTGTAAACCTCCAAAAAAATGTGCATTTACATTTATACAAAACTTCCATAATCGTCTTAAAAATTATTCGGAATTTTCATGTCGACGACGAACGTGCTTCTTCATATTATCTTTGCGGAATGTTTGATAATCGCAACTATCGCATTTAAATTTATGAACATCCTCGGATTTTTGTGTTGAAGTAGATGTCTATTCATATAGGGCTTGCGAAAAGTTTGATAGGAACAGTGGTCACATTTCAACATGAGCATCTTATCGGGATTTGAGTGTCGAAGAAGGTGTGATTTTAAAAGATTTCTTTGAGCTGTCTGATATTCACATTTGTCGCACTTAAGCATCTCAATTTTCGCAGGATCCCTGTGTTGAAGGAGATGGTAACTAAGACTAGCTTTTCGGAAAGTTCGGTAATCACAATATTCACATTTGAACATTTCCTCGGGGCCTTTATGAATTATAAGATGCTTAGCTATGTTACTTCTTTGGAGCGATTGGTAACTGCATTGGTCGCATTCGTAGATTTTCGAAGATTCGTGTCTAAGTAGGTGTTTCTTTAAATGGCCCGCATAGACCGTGCAGAAATCACACTCATCGCATCTAAGCTTACTTGTTTCTTCCAAATCTTCATGTCGAGAAAGATGCTTCTGCAAATTTTCTTTAAGATTCGTTTGATAACGACACTTGTTGCATTTATACATGTCGTTCGGATTTTTATGTTGTTGTCGATAATGCTTTTTTAAATACATTTTTTTAAATGCCTTAAAATCGCAATGTTCGCATTTAAAAATTCGAGTTTGTTTCGGCTTTTTATGCTGCAACTGATGTCTATCAAAATCATGTTGTCTTCTTGCTTGGAAATCACAATCGTTGCATTTAAGTCCTTTATCTGAAATATTATGTCGTCGGAGAATGTGAATCTTCATTATATTTTTAAAAGACGTTTGATAATCACATTGGGCACACTTAAAACCTACAACTTCCTCGGGATTCTTATGAATCAGAAGGTGTCTAACTAAATCGTTTCTGCGGAATGTTTTATAATTACAAACGTCACACTTAAATTTTTTAACTTCGTCCGGATTACTGTGACGCAGTATGTGCCGATTGAAAGTATTTGTGTAAATTGTTTGAAAATTACACATATTACATTTATGCACTCCAGTTTTGGCAACTCGTTTGTGCTTAAGGTAATGTTTCTGTAAATTTCCTTTCACTTTTGTTTTGTATTCACACTGATCGCATCTGTGAATTGGGAAATTTTCTTGTTCAAATCTATTCGATGACGTACTAAAACTGAAAAAATATATGAAGGAAAATATAATTTTACTCTTACCAGAAAATAGTTATAAGCAGTAGACAATTTGGCGAACGGGTAAGTTCGTAGAGGAGACATTGAAAAGAGAAAACGTGTGGGTGGAACGAACAGTTATACGAAAGGCAATCTGGTGGAAGAAAAGTTGATAGGACCAATTAGTGAAATATTTTTGAAAAATATTTTATTTTGTAATATTGGCAAATATGCCGTTTCTACATCATAGATACCCGTAGATGTATATACAGGATGTCCAGTAAGTACCTAATTTGTCGGGAGCATACAGGGGAGGTTAAAATAATCCTACTTGGTCATAGAAAAAAAAAGTCCTAAAGTGCCCCTTAACGAAGATACAGAGCCCTAAAGAGGTACCCAGCAATTTAGCTTATCGGCTCTAAGTTTTAAACCGAATTTTTTTTATAGAGGCCATAAAGACTCATTAAACCATACTACAGTAGATGTTTTAGATCATCAGAGAAGTCAGGAATGGACTTGCTGCAACACTTGTTGAGCCTAATTTTTGACAAGTGTCATTTTACAGAACTGAAAACTGATTTTTTAAATACTTTGGTCATTCCTCTTCAAAAAGGGTACTCTTAATTTATTTCGATAAAACTGACGGTTTTCAAGATAAATCGGTTTATATGCGGAAAACTCAAAAGTTACTACTGCTAAACATAAATGGATAAAAATAAAAGACGCAGGGTGTGCTGATGTGGTGTCTAACTCTTCGAATATAAGAAAATGTTATGCTGAAATGGCCTCTATAAGATATTAAAATTTCATTAAATTATACAAGTCGTTTCAAAACTTAGAGCCGATAAGGCAAATCCCTTAAGGGCTCTGTGTATCTCCATTAGGGGCACTTTAGGATTTTTTTTTTCTATGACAAAGTAGGGTTAATTTGACCTCCTCTGTATGCCCTCGAGAGATTTGGAGGTACTTTCCAGATACCCTGTATTTGTGAATTTTCTTCTTCACTTTCCTCACTACTTAGGTAATATTATGTAAGGCATCATCCTGATAATTTTAGTTATTATTTTGTAATGTTTATTTGAAGGTTGTAGACAATGTTGAAGATTGACTAAAATATGGTTCTTGGATTTGCATTTATTTTTATTTATTTTTACGACGTTTCGATCAGGTTATATCTCTAATCATTATCAAGAATAAACTGAATGTTTTGTCATAAGACTACGAGCTTAACTAGGAACTGTGTCCATTAAAGCGCAAAGCTCCGCTTCACTGTACACACCTCAATGATTTGATGTTACAAAGTAGTGGTTGCCAAAGATTAGGTATCTCAACACTCGGTTTACTAAAGATTCCATTATTGTTTTTAATGTAAGCTGCTTCGGTAAATTTTCTTTTTTCATGTTGGGTTCCATATATATTGTCGCAGCCTCAGACCATTTTATATGGTGTTGTTTATCTCAGGCGTGTTCTGCAAAAACTGATCTCGACGTTTTCCCTTTTTGTGTATGAGTTTTATGTCCCTTAATTCTAACTTCTAGTGGTCGTTTGGTTTCTCCAATATACATTTCACCACACTCACATGGAACTTTGTAAACACATTCTTTCTTATCGGTAGTTTTAGGTTTTGTTTTTGTTAAATGAGCTCTAGGTGTATTTCCTGATTTAAAGGCTGTTTTTATATTATAACTTCGGGCAATTTGTCTTATTTTCTCCGAATTTCCCTTAATGTACCGAATTGTGAAGAAGGAATGTGTTTCTTACAGTCCAGTGTTTGTTGTTCTAAAGTTATTTATGAAATCGTCAATTAGTTTTAAAGGATAGCCATTCTGTTGTAAATCGGATTTAATATTTGCTACCTCTTTTTCCAATGATTCGGCATTATTGCATATAGATATAACGCGATTATAGAGGTTGCGTATAATTCCTCGTCTTGTTACAACAGAATAATTAGAACTATAATTAAGATATTGTCCAGTATGTGTTGGCTTTCTGTGTATTGAAGTTTTAATAGTTTCGTTTGAACGGTTCACCATTACATCTAGGAAGAGAAATTGATCATTTACCACTTTTTCCACGGTAAACTTAATTGTAGGTCAAATGGTATTTAGATGTTGATCATTACCCTTCCATACGATGAATGTATCATCGATATATCTCAACCAGACTTTCGGTTTTACTGTTGCCGTTTCTATGGCATGAGTTTCGAACCATTTCATATATATTGGCGACGACTGGAGAGAGTGAAGAACCCATCGGAAGCCCATCATCCTTGAAAGTAAGCACTACGCAAGCAACACTCCAAAAGGTCCATCACCCCGTCCAGTGATAACGTGGTTCGATCTGATAAAGTAGTATCATTTGAAAGTCTAGTTTTGATTATGTCTAGTGATTCCCCTAATGGTACATTAGTATACAGACTTTTCACATCAAAGCTTATTAGTCTGTCGTCTGGCTCTAGATTGATGTTACTAATAATGTTCACGAAATGTGTAGAATTTTTAACGTACGTGTTTTTTTTACCTTCTAAAGGTTGTATGATTTTTAAAAGAAACTTCGCAAGTGCATTTGTTGGGGATGCTCTGGAGCTGATTATTGGCCTCAATGGTATGTTGGTTTTATGAATTTTTGGTAGTCCGTAAAGATCTAGTTAAGATATTGTCCAGTATGTGTTGGCTGTAGTGTGGTGCGAGCGCCGATCGTAGGTTGTCAGGTATATGGTCTTGGTATTTCCTTAATGTTCTGTAGATTTTTGACTCTATAGATTTAATGAGGTCACGAGCTAATTGTCTATATTTTCCTTTTTACAGAATATTATTTTGTCTCGATATCTTTAAAATTAACAGAGTCAGATATTTGCGCAAAACTTGTTTTCAGCAAAAAAAAACAGTCCGAAGTAAACTTAAAATGAACTCGGCTAATATTGGAGAGTAAGTGGTGTGGTTAACTATCATTTTGTGTGAACACGGACAATTATTTTTTATATTTTAAGAAAGTTTTGTCCTAACTACTAATAAATTTTAATAATTCTGTGGAATTTTATGGAGTGTTAGAAAAACGAAATTAAATAAAATATAAATATTTTTAAAATAAAAATTAAAATAATACCTTTAAATTTAAATCAAAGTTAATAATCATTATTTTGTTGAATTTCTACAAGTCCAGACAAATCAAATAAAATTTATGAAAAAAGAAATAACTAAAGATTTAAAGAAAATTTTAAAGTTTCATCTGCAAAATTTTTAAGAAAATATTTTTGAAAAAGTAATATATATATATATATATATATATATATATATATATATATATATATATATATATATATATATATATATATATATATATATTAAATGTAACATGAATTAGTTTAATTTTAAAATAAGATACCATGCTTCAAATATTTCTAGGTTATTCTTCATCACTTTTGGAAAATAAAATAAAATATTTACTTAACACATTTTAATACTGGACACTTTTAGTAGAAAATTTAAAAGTTTAGAATAATTTCTAAATCTTGTGCATATACCATCTCTTTCGAAAGAAAAGGTAAAATACCAATACATTCTCCAAAAATTGATATAAAAAATCAACTTTAAATAAGTCAGTTGCGTAATCACTTACATTAACCAATCAAATTTTATAGTAGAATTAATAAAATCCGAGCAATTACGACTCATGTGAAAAGTATTAATTATTGCAAAATTTATTCTTTATTTGTTAACAAAAGTATAGTTTACCACGAAACAAAATTGTAAAAATTAGATACTCCCAAAGTCCAAGACCACGTCATATTCTGGACGGGGAGAAAGAATACAATTTGATAATTGTATACTTTCAGATATTCGAAAAATTTGGGGTGTTCGGACTTCGTGTCCATCGAGACTTTTAATCAGGGGATCAAAATACACAACATACTGGTATTGCAGTGTTTTAACGGTAATCGGATCTCTATAAGCTCTGAGCGGGGTTCTTCTCTGAACTATGCTAAAAATGCTTCCCAACATGACGTGATACGCGTCCGAAGCCATGTTTTTAAGAGCGTTCGTATATAGTAATGCCGAGCCATATACCGCACTGTTGTATGCGCGATTTCCCCACGCCGTTCCTCCCCGGTAGAGTAGGACTACGGAAGCGATCAAATCGACCTCCGTTCGGAGAAATTATTTAAGACCGCGCTGGCCTATTAATTTACTGAGAGGGGACATCGAGCAGCCGTAGCGTCAACATCGCATATAGCGCTAAAAAAATCAAAAGAACTGAACAATCGAAACGACAAAGAATTCATTAAGTTAATCGCAAGCACGAGAAACAAAGAATTCTTGAAAGCCCCAAAAATGGAAGACTCTGAAAATCACTCTTCGAAAACAAATCATCCAAATAACCAACTAACGAATACAGTTAAAAAGAAGGATGAATAAATACTAGCGATGAGGAAGGAAATAGATGAGAGCATCAAAACCATGCAGATGATAAAAGAAGAAAATGCATCCCTTCAGACCACCACTAGGGAGCTACAAACAAGAATTCAAACACTTGCACAGGCCCAAGACATGGAAATGGAGGACTCCGACGTCCCTTAGAGCGACGACGAGACATCCAACTGCAACCCTAAACGCAGAAAGAGAAACAAAAAAAAAGAACAAAACAAAGGACACCAATGAACCACAGGGAAACAGTCTCGCTACCTGCCCCTAAAATACCACCCATAGTCCTCAGGAAAAAAGCCACATACAGCGAGATACTCCAAAGTTGCAAAAACAACCAGATTGAACTGGACTACGCCAAACCCATACCCGAAGGCATCAAAATCTATACCAAGAACACTGAAGCCCACGATCAATTAAGGAAGCTAGAGGAAGAGTCCAGGCAACCATTTCATACGTACGTCCCAGAAAACGAAACACCACTCCACGTCATACTAAGAGGAGTATCACCGAGACTGAGATCATAAGTGACCTACACACCAAGGGTTTTCACCCGCTAAAAATCATACGCTGGCATTAAAAAACAAAAAGCCAATGCCCATGGTTCTTGCAGTATTATCCAGGAATGAAAGCTATATTCTCCACATAAGGGAAATAATGGGCAACAGGATCAAGGCAGAGATCCAACACAACAGGTCCAAAACGTTCCAGTGTTACAACTTAGAGTTCTTCGGGCATGCAGCTAAAAACTGCAAAGCCCGACCACGCTGTGTCAGCTGATGCGAAGATCATCACTGGTCAGAATGTCAAAAACCAAAATTGTGGATGGAAACATCCTGCATCCTACAGGAGCTGCCCCAGCAGGCCACAGCCCATAAAAGAAGCTCATAACAATACACCCACAGGACACATGGTTCACCTAACTTGGATGCCTAGCACAGACCCACAGATTGACCCCATAATACAATGGATCGCAAATCAACTAATGTCTTAACTCCAAACTTTCCTACTGGCCATGAGGAGCTAAATCAAGGCCTAACGAAGATCTTAGGAGCTAATCAGACAGAAGGACCAGCCACACACACATCGACATTTCACCCAAAGTCTACCAAGGAGAATGATGCACGACAAAAAGACCTAAGTTATTTCACATAACATTTAATATTAGTATTAGGATTTATTTGTTCTATCACTTTTATTCAGCACATATAACAGGAGTTTGTAAAACTGAGTCAGTACCAATAAAGAAACTATGACATTATAATTTACTGAGAACACCCGGATACAGAGTTCAAACGGACCGCCCGGATCACCTGCCGGACCGCGCCTTCCTGGTCTAGTATTGCAAGTGAAGCAAGGCTTCTGTATATATGGT
This sequence comes from Diaprepes abbreviatus, assembly GCA_034092305.1. NCBI lineage: Eukaryota > Metazoa > Arthropoda > Insecta > Coleoptera > Curculionidae > Diaprepes > Diaprepes abbreviatus. The sequence continues at coordinate 570,070 of JASJET010000040.1, forward strand.
GTTTTACCATCCACTGTTTACCTTACATCCTACCTCTAGTGGCTAAAGTTGTCGAAAACCCTTGTAAGTACGGGCAATGTTGTTCCATTATACTGACGCTGTCGAGGGCCCTTATAAGTACACGGGCAGCGTTGGTTCCTTTCTTCCCATCCTATTGTCACCCATCACATGCATTCCACGCCGCCGTCGCTCTTTTTTTAATTTCGTAATGGCCAGGGACGCGTTTACTCGTAGGTGTTCACCGGTGTCCGTCATTAAGGGCGCACAACAATTGTCGCCACTCGTCACGGCCAGGGTTACCATCCCTATGTTACCGCCGCCGCGTAGAGAACCACGCATACAAAAAACATCACCTACCGCTGATCGATGCCAGGTTACAGTTAATATATATAACGTACCGTTGTCGGTTGAATTCTTAGTACGAAGCGTCGTGAACCGAGTCGCGGATTTTAAGTATGAGGCATCGTGAACAGCATGGTGAATTTTAGTACGAGGTACTGTGAATAGCGTTGTGATGATACCGCCGAGTTACCGTCTACCTTGCCGCGTCATTATTATGAAACACCGTCAACAGCGTCCATACATATTCTTGCCCTACATACCGTCTATTTAGTTATATTTATATTATTTGCATCTTAGGTCGTTAAATTAGTTTTAGACCATGTTATAAGATATGGAATACAGGATACAGGTTGTGGTAAAAGCGTTTGTTTCATTGCCTAGTTTCTATTTTTACATTTCAGGAAATATTGGCAACCGGCAGCCAGTTTTCCCCGGTACCCGGTGCAAGTGAACCCTCTACCACATTAACCCAGGGGGTGGCGTCCGAGACCAACAATAAGGTGGATGTCTTAACCACCGAATAGTCAAACCGTTAAATAGTTCAGACGATAGTTAGCGGCGCCGATAGAGATATCTCAACCTTAAGTAGGTACCGCTTGGAAGTATTTTGGATAGTTATGGTATATCCTTACGTTAGGGATCGCTTGGTCGCTAGGCGTTTGACCGATGACTATCTACGGGATAGATATCCACCTACCGATGTTCCCCTCCTATAACTGCAAGGCATCCGCGAATTATCATATTTTAAAATCGCGTCGTACTAGATCATGTTAGTGAATTAGGTGGTATGAATAAATATAAACCAAATTTAACTAAATATTTTAATTTATATTTATATATTAACATAACAATAAAAATACAATTTGTGGTGGAAGTTTAAAATAAATTAAAAACAGGAAGGCCCCTTTAAGCTGATGACAGAATTGCTATTATATTTTTTTAAACTTCCAAAAAGATGTACATTTTACATTTATACAAAACTTTCATAATCGTCTTAAAAATTATTCGGAATTTTCATGTCGACGAAGAACGTGCTTTTTCAAATTACCTTTGCGGATTGTTTGGTAATCGCAACTATCGCATTTAAATCTGTGAACCTCCTCGGGATTTTTGTGTTGAAGTAGATGTCTATTCATATAGGGCTTGCGAAAAGTTTGATAGGAACAGTGGTTACATTTAAACATGAGCATCTTATCGGGATTTGAGTGGCGAAGAAGGTGTGATTTTAAAAGATTTCTCTGAGCAGTCTGATATTCACATTGGTCGCACTTAAACATCTCAATTTCCGCAGGATCCCTGTGTTGAAGGAGATGGTAACTCAGACTAGCTTTTCGCACAGTTCGATAATCGCAATATTCACATTTGAACATTTCCTCGGGGCCTTTGTGAATTATAAGGTGCTTAGTTATGTCACTTCTTCGGGGCGATTGATAATTGCATTGATCGCATTCATAAAATTTCAGTTCGATCGAAGATTCGTGTCGAAGGAGATGCTTCTTTAAATGGCCCGCATAGACCGTACAGAAATCACACTGATCGCATCTAAGCTTACTTGTTTCTTCCCAATTTTCATGTCGGGCAAGGTGCTTCTGCAAATTTTCTTTATGATTCGTTTGATAACGACACTTGTTGCATTTATGCATGTCACTTGGATTCTTATGTTGTTGTCGATAATGCTTTTTTAAATACATTTTTTGAAACGCCTTAAAATCGCAATGTTCGCATTTAAAAATTTGAGTTTGGTTCAAATTTTTATGTTGCAACTGATGCCTATCAAAATCATGTAGCCGTCTCGTTTGGAAACCACAATCGTTGCATTTCAGTTCTTCATCTGAAATATTATGTCGGCGGAGAACGTGAATCTTCATTCTGTTTTTAAAAGGCGTTTGATAATCACATTTAGTACACTTAAAACTGACCACTTCCTCAGGATTCTTATGAATAAGAAGGTGTTTATCTAAATCGTTTCGTCGGAAAGTTTTATAATTACAAACGTCGCACTTAAATTTTTTAACTTCGTCCGGATTACTGTGACGCAGCAAGTGTCGATTGAAAGTATTTTTATAAATTGTTTGAAAATTACACATGTTACACTTATGCATTCCAGTTTTCGCAACTCGTTTGTGCTTAAAGTAATGTTTTTGTAAATTTCCTTTCACTTTTGTTTTGTATTCACACTGATCGCATCTGTGAATTGGGGACCCTCTTTGCTCGAATCTATTCGATGACGTACTAAAACTGAAAAAAAATATATAAAGGAAAATATAATTTTACTCATACCAGAAAATAGTTATAAGCAGTAGACAATTTGGCGAACGGGTAAGTTAGTAGAGGAGATATTGAAAAGAGAAAACGTGTAGGTGGAACGAACAATTTGACGTAAGGCAATTCGATGGAAGAGAAGTTGATAGGACCAATTAGCGAAAGAAAAAAATATTACTGAAAAATGATTTATTTTGTAACATTTGCCATTATCTACATTATAGATACCCGTAGATATATAGATCAGGGTTGGGGTGATTTTGATTTAAACAAAAAATCAAAAATAATTGATTTGGTTAAAAAAATTATGATTACTTTGATTTTTCTTTAAATTTCCACATAAAAACTCATAGGGAGCAAGTCGAGAGGTTTAATCATATTTATAAAATGTATTTTATTATTAAGTATAAATACTTACGTAAATAATTCACCAAATATTATTTTAATATTTTTAATTTAATTATTTATACAGTGCCTTCATTTCAAAACGAACCATCCTTAATAACTTTGTTAAATAGAAAAATTTTAAAAAAAGAAAAAACACGTCAATTTAGATATACAGGGGGAAGTTTAATTTTGCATTTGTTAAAAGTCTGTCAATCACCTCCTCACCTCCAGCTAACCTCACTTTGATATGTCAAATGGGAACCCCCACCTTGTGACACATCATTGTAAGCAGCATAAAATTGTCTATCCAACCGTATAAAAAAAATTAAATCGGTTGACGTACAAGAGAATAGTGTGCAAAAATGTCTTGTAATAATGCATAATATATCGGCCTCGAACTTTAGTATGTCAAATGATTACCCTATAGTGTGATACATCATTTTAAAGGGCATACTATCTCCTATTTAGCCAATAAAAAAAAACAAAATCTGTTGATGTACAAGCGAATAGTAAGAAAAGATGTGTGGTAATAATAGACACCTTATCACATTAAACTTTATTATGTCAAATGGCTACTTCATAGCGTAAAATATTATTTTAAATTTAAAATAAATATTTTTTTAAAATAATAAACAGTTAAAATATTTGCGAGAAAAAAACTAAGCCTGTTTTAAAATTCATCGCAAAATTCATTGCAGTCTAATCAATCTAGTGTATTTATTTCAATGATATTTTTTGCGGTACCTGATAGGTACAAGAAATCACTGCAATAAATAAAATTTTTAAGATCTTTAAACACCAGTTGTTTATTATTGTTAAAATTGTCATTGTGACGCCTAGTTGAAACGTGAATATAAATGGTGTATACGCTAGCCGAAAGAATAGAAATAATTTTTCTCTATGGAGCTGAAGATCGGTGCGCTCGTAGAACCGCCAGAGAATTTAACGAGAGGCATCAAGACAAAAACGTGGGCCATAAATATGTACTCGAATTGGTACGAAAGTTTGAAGAAACGGCATCCGTTTGTAATAAAAAATCTATTGAGAAAAGGGTTGTAGATGAAGCATGCCAAATCGAGGTACTAGGACAGTTTGCAATAGATCCAACTTTATCCATCTCAAAGGTCGCAGATTTAACCAACATTTCTGCTGGCTCTGTACATAAAGTTTTAAAACAAAATAAATTTTTTCCCTACAAAATTCAAATTCTTCAAGAACTCGGAGAAGACGATTTTGATAGGAGAATTCAATTTTGCGAATTAATGTGCCAACGAATTGACGAGGACCCCCATTTACCTAAGAATATCTGCTTTTTCTAAATGGACTGGTTAACAGACATAACTGCAGATACTGGGATAATGAAAATCCGCACCTTTTCCGAGAAGGGCATACTCAATATCTCGAAAAAATTAACGTGTGGGCAGGAATTTATGGCAATGAAATCATCGGGCCATTTTTTTTTGAAGATAATTTAACTGGGCAAATTTATTTAAACCTTTTAGAAAACACAATATACCCTGCCATTGTGCAATCTTTAGAAAATCAAGTGGATGAAAATGCTGTTATGGTACTAAATGAAAATAATTTGCATTTCCAGCAAGATGGAGCTCCCCCGCACTACGCTTTGGCAATTCGAGAGTGGCTTGATGAACATTTTCCAGGGACGTGGATTGGCAGACGTGGTGCAATTGAATGGCCAGCACGGTCTCCAGACCTAACCCCTCTAGACTTTTTTCTTTGGGGGTATTTAAAAAGCAAGGTTTATAAAACCCCACCTGAAAATATTGACGATTTAAAAGATCGAATTGTTCGGGAATGTAGAGGAATTAGCAGAGAAACCCTTGCCAATGTTCGTGGGGAATTTCAAAATAGGCTTTTTTATTGTCTCGCTAATAACGGCGCACATTTTGAACATTTAATAAAATAATTTTCTTCAACTGAATAAAACTGAATAAACTGCTTATATTTAACACACATTTTTGCATCCTAATTGCCTATAACGTCTATTAACTTAATTTTTTTTGACATCGTTGGATAGCAGATCGTACGTCCTTTAAAATGATGTATCACACTATAGGGTAATCATTTGACATACTAAAGTTCGAGGCCGATATATTATGCATTATTACAAGACATTTTTGCACACTGTTCGCTTGTACGTCAATCGATTTAATTTTTTTTATACGGTTGGATAGACAATTTTATGCTGCTTACAATGATGTGTCACAAGGTGGGGGTTCCCATTTGACATATCAAAGTGAGGTTAGCTGGAGGTGAGGAGGTGATTGACAGACTTTTAACAAATGCAAAATTAAACTTCCCCCTGTATATCTAAATTGACGTGTTTTTTCTTTTTTTTTTAATTTTTCTATTTAACAAAGTTATTAAGGATGGTTCGTTTTGAAATGAAGGCACTGTATATTTATATTTACATTACTAAACTTATATTTTACAAATAGGTATATGCACAAATTTTTGCTGTATATTTTTATTATTATTAGAAAAAATTAGGGAATTAAATGTTTATTTTTTACCGATATCCTTTAGCAAAGATGCTTAACGGGTAAGTATAAAATATTTCAGTAACTAAAAATCTAAACCACTTTTTCCTTATTTAATATTTAGCATAAATAACTGTATTGTAAACTGCGTAGGAATTTTATTACTTTTTAATTTTCATTTGCCAAATAATAAATCAAGGCATATTTTTCCTTTTTTCTTTGCTTTGTCAGAATTTTTCTTTAGCGGTTAGCGGCTCTTACTACCAGAAAATTCTTGTCATGACTCGGTTACGTGTTTGTCCATAAATTGTTAAGGGGTAATAATTCTTACTCATTTTGTTATATTATTGGTTGTGTTTTGGTTCAGTGGAATTGAAATCGCTGGAAGGATAGAACACTATATATGGTAATTTTATTTAGAATTAGATTTAAGAAAATAAATCCTAATAAATCTGGTTGCAGAGCAATTTGTAAAAGCTGCAAAAAAGAAAATCAAGGATTAATCCAAAAACTAAGACTACTGAACAGCAAGGTGGAATTTAGGCTGTTAGCACGAACTTGACATATAAAACTGGACTGATCATGCATAATACATCCCCTTATAATAAAAATGACGCCACCATGCTCCGTGCCATTACGTGCAAATAATTGCTTTGGCAACAATGAATTCTCTAAGTTTTCATGATATTGGTGAAAGTTTATTTTTGACATTGACTGAATACTTTTCATTTTGACAATAATTTATTTTTGATTTTGCTGTTTTATGGATTTTATCACATTTTATGTAACGTTTTACTGAAAATTTCAAACAGGAACGTGAACTTTAAGGTTTTTTTGGTACAGGTGTCTCAAAAGAAAGTTCACATTTAAAAAATCGATTTAAAAAAAAGTTCGGACTTTATTGAAAAAATGTTTATTACATATTAAAATACATTGTTTGGGAATTTATTTTTTAAAAATGATATCGTCCAAATGTAATCCGTTGCGCTCAGGGCATTCATTTAATCGAGCACTAAAATTGCCCATGACGGCTCGGCAGGTATCCTTCGTGATGCCTGCCATTTCGTTGCGGATATTTTCTTTTAATTGTGCCAGGGAAGTCGGTTTGTTGGCGTAAACTTTTGATTTGACATAACCCCATAGGAAAAAGTCCATAGGTGATAAATCAGGACTGCATGGAGACCAACTTATGTCACCTTCCTGTGAGATCAATTTGCCAGGAAAAATTTCACGCACTCGTGGCAGAGACATGTTGGACGTGTGTGAAGTTGCTCCGTCTTGCTGGAACCATGTTCTTTGGTTATAGCCAGTAAAATTTTGCAGTTCAGGCACGAAGAAGTCGTCTAACATCTCCACATACTGCTCTGAAGTCACTGTTACTGTGCGTTCCCTTTCATCTTCAAAAAAGTACGGGCCGATAATTCCTCGCGCCGACATCGCAGCCCATACAGTCACTTTCGGCGAATGTAGAGGTTTCTGATGTTTGTGTTTTGGATTGTTTGCACTCCAATAGCGGCAATTTTGCTTGTTTACATGACCATTAAGATGAAAATGGGCTTCATCCGCAAAGAAGATGTTGGTAAACGTTGAAAAGCGTTCAGTCATCTGGTTTACGAAGTCAAGCCTCTGACCAGCATCCTGAGGCTTCAATTCTTGCACCAACTGAATTTTATAGGGGTTCAGCTTTAAATCTTTGTGTAAAATGCGGAATAATGATGACCTATGCACATTTAAAGAAACAGCACGCTTACGAATCGAAACGTTTGGGTCGTCACGAACAGACTGAATAACATTCTTTACGTTTTCGACCGTTCTCGAAGACCTCGGACGCCCGGATTTTGGTTTATCTAGTGTTGAACCGGTCTCTTCAAACTTCTGGACCCATTTTCCAATAAGCCGAGCGCTTGGCGCATCATTTAAGTGACGAATATGTCGAAAATTGCAGAATTTTCTACGCGCTACAGTCGCCGAATTACCGTTTTTGTAAAACTCACGTACGCACAAAGCACGGCCCGCTCCCGAGAAACGCTCCATAGCGACTAAATTCCCAAGAGCCAGGCTACCGATTGGCATACCCCCCGCGCCGCTCGGAATAGTTGCGTTCACGCAATAAGCAAAACAAATGTGTACTTTCTTTTGAGACACCCTGTATTTTAAAAAATCTGATTCTTCATCGTAAGGCGTGCAAATACCTCATCTGGTAAATTGGAATTTATTGAATTGGTAAGTTATAAAGCATTCAATAATAATTATATAAAATTTTACTTTAGAATCAAATTGTAAATCTAAGGGTAACAAGTTTAATCTTATGGATATGATGTATGAGATAATTTTTAAATGCTATCAATATCTTAGTTTTCTAAGAGAAAAGAATCTTCAAATTCAAAGGCTGAAGCAAATTGGTCACGATCACAATTCTTTTATACACCAGATGAGTAACTCTGTTCAGAGCATTTTTCGGAAATAGTTTTATACAAGAAGATGAGCAAAAAGTTTGTGGTGTGCTTCTTACAAATAAACTGCCTGAAAAAAACTACGAAGCACTGTTTGATGTAAACATCTTGAAGCAACTAAACTTGGACTTAATAACATATATATGGTTCTACAAAAAAAAAGTCCTGAAATAGGTGTGCATTAACCAACAACAATATCGTTTTGCCATAAAGTTAATGTTCCACTGACATATAAAGCTGAACATCGAAACTGGTATGGTGTTAAAATTTAAAATAATTATACGTTTAAAAACCAATATGCCATATTAAAATATAAATAAATGAAGAAACTCGCAAAATATTCAGGTGAAATAACGTAAATTTTCTGTTATATTTGCATCCCAGCTTACAGACCCGGAGTCATCTCTCTTACTTCCCCTCTAAATCTAGACTTATTCTCATTATAAAAAAGGATAATAAAAGGGGATAAATAAAAAAAAATTAACAATTTTTAAAATATATAGTTTTATTAAATATTTACAACCAGATTTATTACAAAAATTTTACTTTCAAAGCTTGCTAATATATTACTATAATTTGTATTATATATGTCATCAAACAAACCTTTATATAGGAAAATTTAAAATCTGGGTTTGGTAATGAAACAAAACGATTTTTTTTCATTCGTCTACAATCTCAAAAATAAGGTTCAAAACGTAATTGATCTATAGTTGCAAATGCTAGTTTAAATAATTTATTGTCAACTCAGATTAGTTTGAGAATCAGACCATGTTAACGAATTAGGGATTTGTTTAATGGATTAAAAAAGGAAGATAAGTTTTGCAAGTGATACCACCTTGATGAAAAAGTTTCCGAAATTGCCACCAGGTGGCGCTCTGACATTCTCATGAAATACCATCGTCGTACCTTGACATTTATAAAAGTTACGCCGTCTTGAGTACATTATTACGGTAAGGACATCTCACCGGTGTTCTCCGACAAAACTTGGCTTAAGTACGAGTCCAAGTTGTCGAAAGCATGACAAGGATATCTGGGATCCCACTGATGAGTCCACCACCGATGCCGGGACGAAACATCCTAACATTTTGACGGTGATCGAAATAGTTCCTTAGTAATATGTCTTTAACATCAGGGGCATTATGACGACTTGGCGCCCGTGCAGGGACGGAGGAAGACAAGGGTCTAAACCGCCGTTGGCTTTGATTAAGGCTGACCCGATACTTGGAAGACCACCTAGAATGTCCGTTCCACATTTCTCTTATCAGGCCTGTGCTTCTACAGCTTGGACTTTCTGCGATAGTCAAAGTCAGACAAGCAAATGCCTTAGAGAAGCATATTGCGGTAAGGACATCCCACCGGTGTTCTCCGACAAAACTTGGCTTAAGTACGAGTCCAAGTTGTGGAAAGCATGACAAGGATGTCTGTGAAAGGCATCGGTGGATCCCACTAATGAGTCCACCACCGATGCCGGGACGATACATCCTAACATTTTGACGGTGGTCGAAATTAGTTCGTTAGTTATATGGCCTTTTTTTATATTCCCGGGTCCGTCCTAAAGCCGGATGCACTGCGACCAGAGTAGGCCTATTGTGCTCACCCTAGACATTACAGCCACTCTGTCAACCTAGCCCCCTGGCTCAATCTGTACAGTCCTGCTAAGGAGTGAGTGAGTATTTCTCCCGGTTCCAATCTTACTGATCCGAAAGTTTGTTGTCTAAATCTCACCAGTGACTCACAGTCACATATGATGTGCTTCACCGTTTCCTCGGCTTGTCCACATAGTCTGCAGCCGAGGTTTCCGTTATATAGATTCATTCTATTCAGATGTACTTTGACGGCCATGTGTCCCGTCATTATACCCGTAATAGTCCTTAATTGGTTTCTACCCATTTGTAGTAATTTCCTTGCCAGTTTCGGGTCCAGATTCCCAATAAATAGCTTGCTGTGGTTTATATGCATAACGTTAGGGACATTACTACGACAACATCCAGCTCTGCACGTATTTTCGGTTTTTTATAGTTTCAAAAATGGAGTTGAATTTGCAACGAGTTTGTTTTCAATTTTGCATTAAAAATGGACTTAATGGCGCAAAAAGCTTGGAAATGTTGGGAAACTGTTTCGGCAATTATACTCTAAAGAAAACAGTCGTTCACCAGTGGTATGAATGTTTCAGAAGTCGCCGTGAGTCCTTCAAGGATGATGAACGCAGTAGCAGGCCGTCGATATCGAAAACCGACGAAAACATCAATAAACTGAGAGCAATGTTGATCAATAACCGCAAATTAATGATCAGAGAGCTGGCAGAGGGCTTGAACATTACTTATGGATATTGTGGTTAATAATTTGGGTTTCCATCGTGTTGCTGCAAAGTTAGTCCCAAACGACCTGGATTTCGCGCAAAAAAGAGTCGTTGAGCGTTGAAATCGTCAAAGATATAGTTTCCAAGGATGAATCCAACCTACGATTCCTGAAACGCATCATTACTGGAGACGGGAATTGCGTTTATTAGGCGAAGATCCAAGGAGGGGGGCGACCGCCCCTCGCAAGAGCTTTGAATTCAAGAAAATAGACTCGACTCTGATTCTTATATTAGGAATGTGTATGCTGCTGACATATTACCTCTCGTTGACAACTCGCTTTCGCTTGCGATCGCCCCAAGAACTTCAAATTCAGGAAAATGGACCCGATCCTGTCTCCTACATTAAGAATGTGAATGCTTTTGGCGCCTCCCCTCCCTTCCGTCAATAACCTGCTTTCGCTTGCCATATGACACAAAAAGGGGGATAGTAGAGATTTCCATAATTATTATAGACTCGTAAGCCTATTACCATCCTTTTCAAAGATTTTTTAAATTACTCTGTGTTCCAGACTAGTCAAATCTCTTAATTCAAAAAACTTACTAAGCCCAACACAACATGGTTACTTAAAAGTTAGATCTGTGAGCACAGCTGTATATGATTTCATTGAGACATTTTTGGACCTGTCCAAAGCATTTCACAGTTTAAACCATAATATTCTGCTTCAAAAACTTGTGTAAGGGGGCCTGCTCCCCAGATAGCACAAGATTTCCATTGGACCGTTTATGGATGTCCATTAGATGTGATGACCTGTAATATATATGGACGTCCATATCTGGATGTCCAGTGTAAGTCCATCAGACGTCCATTTCGGGTTGTCGGTAAAATCGGATACTGTAATATCGGCCTGTAGAATTGTCATTTCTTAACCCGCCGGCCCGCCCATTATTGTGTTGATATCGAGCTAAAAAAGACCTTTGGAGTTTTAGTTGAGCTAAAATCAAGTGTGCTTTTTATTTGAAGAAGATGCCACCGTTAAAGGTAAGTATAGTTATTTTTAATTTAATTTTTTTAATTATACCAAAAATTACCGAACGAAACTACAGACATGCCCGACGAAAAGCTGATAATTTAGTGTCAAACTCGCACAAATTTGAAAGTGAACAAAATATTCAGTATCAAAACACGTATGTTAAAATATAGCTTTTGTAGCTATACTTTTTCATACAATCACTTATTTAAATGGAAATTACTACAAATAAGTGCAAATATTTTGATGGGCCAATGAATTTTGTATCTTGTTGGTTAAAATGGAGCACAGATAGAGTTGTAAATTTGTGTAATAATAAAATTGTAAATTTTAGAGAAAATTATCTCTGACAAAGTCATTATTGAGTAATCAGTCTAATAAGATTGCTGGCATTAATAAATGTTATCAAAATTTATAATGGAATAAAAGCTATAGCAAATTTGAATAATTATATTAATTTTTTTATGACTATTTTGGATTAAACGCTAGTAAAAGTTTACATTGATGTGTATTTTTGTGCAGTATAATTGTTTAAAAATATATAATAAAGTTTTGACAGTTCGACTCTAGGTTTAGACTTATAATTTAATTTATTTTAATTATTTTTTAGATGAATTTTCCACAGATTGGTCCAAATAAAATTCCTTTGTGAAAGCCAATTTGTACCAAATTAGAGAGGATATTCAGGTAATCTTAAATAGGGAAAAAACAACAAGTATCTACAAAGAATTTTCTGCAGGAGTTCAACTATCCTTTTACTTAAGAAAATAATCAGCTGCCTCAAGTCACATAAGATCTTCAGGACAATTTAAACTTCAAATATGCAGTAAGTTTATTACACTTCTCCTGAAATAAAAGCTGAAACTTATTCGAGTAATGCTTCTTTATGTGTATGAGTCTATTGATAAAAAAAAACTTAATTTACAGGATTATTTTATATATATTTTTTTACTTTGATTCTTAAAGTCAAAAATATTCTTAGGTTAGCATATGTGGAATTAACGTTTAATTATCTCAATAAAGTAATATAATTTTAGGTTTTACAATTAGCGAAAATTGGGGAAATTATACCTATTAACTTATTAAAAGATATTTTATTGTAACAACGACAGATAGCCTTTCCAAGAATTATACATATGATGGAACAGTAAAGTGCCCTTTAAAGAACTTATGTTCACTATTTGTAGGTAAGTTACCACTTAAATATAAAAATTTGATGAAAAAAATCTCTCTGTTTTATTTGTCATACTCGTAAATCATAAGAACAAATTAGGTGTCAGATTTCACACGTTGAACTCTAGATCCTCTTGTTCTGATAATACCCAGACAAAAAGTGTGTTAAATTTTTTTTTTCTGGCCTGTTGGTTTAAGCACGCTAAGCAATAACGATGCATTTGGTTTTATTTATATATATATATATATATATATATATATATATATATATATATATATATATATATATATAGAGAGAGAGAGAGAGAGAGAGAGAGAGAGATTTAAATTCCTACAAAACCATAAAATACTGCATCATTTAACGTTAAACCTTATTAATTTTCAGCTGCGGTAGAAGAATGGGGGGGCCGATAAAAAACAGCCGTAGACGAGATTAGATAATGGCAGAAGAGATTAAACGACAGAAATAAATCTAGAAAAAAATAATTATTGTAACAATAAAAAGTTTTTATTTAAATAATTGGTATATTTTCTATTACCCAATTGAAATTGTACCTATTACTATGGAACCAGATAACTTATTCATAGCGATCCTTCTACAGCTTGAACAATTTAAATCAATTGAAGCTATATTTTGTAGCACTTGCAATTCGACTAATTATAAAATTTTATATTCTTATATAGTATTGTATTAAAAACTTGACAATTGTAATCAATAAGTGTAATATGTGGATCCAGTTTCTGTTACCTGGTTCGCTAATGTAATTTATATCTGTTTAATTTTTGGGACTAATAGGGCCATCTATGGTTACTTATTATCGACGTTTTGATGACATGAGTGGTCTGTGTCTTCAGAAGTGCAGATTAATTAGGTACTGTAAGCTCTCGGACCCTAAGCAAATTCTGAAAATATCTACCATTCACGTTACCGGAACGTCAAGAAGAGGGAACCATAGATTATGACCTATTTATCCAAAAAGCACAATACCATCGGATAATATGTCCACAATCGGGTCAAGAATGTACAATATATGGACATCCAAAATTAGTCCTATTAATATCCAAAAATGATCCATACTTGGACAATATATGTAATCCAAAAAGACGTCCATGAGTGGGACAAACGTATAGTCTAGTGGATATCCATAGGATGTTGGTGGACAAATTCTGGATATCCCATGGATACCCAGTATGTCCAGCTTTGGATAAACGATGGATATCCAGTGGACTGAAGTGTGCTATTTGGGTCTTGATTGGGCTCGTTCATATCTACAAAATAGAAGTCAGAAAGCGGTGGAATTTGATGGAGTTCAGTATTTTTCAGATGTTGGCTTTTTAACTATGGATATCCCGCATGAAAGCATTATGGGACCACTACTGTTCGTTTTTTATATTAACGACCTGGCATCTACAGTTATAGGTGAAAGGTGTTACCTTGTTATCTTTGCTGATTATACAAATATCTTAACCATCGGCATCTCAATAGCAGATCTCATGAAAATTACCGATGGACATATTATCAAGGCTAAAAAATGGTTTAGGGGGAACAGATTAATACTGAACACTGAGAAGACCCATCACATTTGTTTTTGAACCAAGCAGAGAATCAAACTAGAGGAAGATAAAAAAAATCCTTGGAATCCATGTTAATCGTAATCTAGATTGAACAAAACATATATCAAAGTTTGCAATAAGATTAACACAGCTTCATAGTCTTTACGAGTAATGTCAAAATATTTGAACACTGAATTCAGTGTTCTAATCTCGTGAAGTAAAGATGTCTTATGCAATCGTAGGCGAAACGTCAGATAATAATTCCAATTTGACACGGTCTAAATCCAAGAACCATGTTTTTCTACAAGCATCTATTTGGAATGTTTATGTCGCAGCATGTGTCTTTTTAAATTATTTTTCCGAATCGTTTCAAAATCACACATATAGCATTGAAATTTTTCAATTTCCTCGTAACTTTTATGTTGAAGAAGATGACTGTACATATTAGATTTGCGAAAAGTTTGATAAGAACAATAGTTACACTTGAACATATTCAGGGTATCTGGCTTCGCGTGTCGCCGAAGGTGGGCTTTCAAAAGATTTTTCTGAGCCGTTTGATATTCACACTTATCGCACTTGAACATCTCGATCTCCTCGGGGGTTTTATGTTGAAGGAGGTGATTGCTTAGACTAGCTTCCCAGGCTGCTCGATAATCACAATATTTACATTTTAATAGTTCCTCGGGCCCTTTGTGAATTCGAAGGTGCGGTTTCAAACTACATTTGCGAAATGTTTGGAAATTGCATAGTTCACATTTAAAGCTGGTGATTTCGTCGCGAATTCCATGTCGAATAAGGTGATCTTTAAAAGCACCTAACTGAACCGTGCGATAGTCGCACTGATCACATCTAAATTTATTAATTCCTTGGATCTTTGTATGCCATCGAGAAATGTGCGTCTTAAAATTCTCATTAACATTGGTTTGATAAGAACATTTATCGCATTTATATGTAGCATCCGGTTTGTTGTGTTTCTGCAGAAAGTGTTCTGTCAAAGACATCTGATCCATCGTTTTGAAGGCACAGTACTCGCAATTAAACAGTTCAGTTTCGATCGAAATCGTATGTCGTCGGGAATGGTTGTTGAAATTCTGTTTGGTTTTTGTTTGAAAATTACATTTATTGCAATTATACTGTTTATTTTCCTGTCGATTATGTTGTCGCTGAACGTGCGTCCTAAGCCTACTTTTAATATGTGTTTGATAATCACATTCGTTACATTTAAAATTAACAACTTCCTGTGGGTTTTTGTGAATAAGAAGATGCTTATTGAAATCACATTTGCGGAACGTTTTATAATAACAAACGTCACATTTTAAATTCTTAACTTCATCTGGATTACGATGACGTAGCAAGTGTCGTTGATAAGTATTTTTGTAAGTTGTTTGATATCCACACACGTGACATTTGTGAACTGCACGACGTTTTTGTTGGGTCTGATCAAGGCTATTCGATGATACTCTAAAATTAGAAAAAAATATTCTAAAGGGTGTTTTTTATAGAGGTATAGAACTTTAAGTTGGCAACACTTTTTTAACTGGCGGCCATTTTGTCAGCTGTCAAGTGATTTATGTTTAGTTTGGTTTGACATTTCAACATGAATAGACTGACGCCTGAACAACGCTTCCAAATTGTGCAAATTTATTTTGAAAATCATGGTTCTGTTCGAAATACGTATCGCGCACTACGTCCATTTTACGGTCAACATAATCGTCCATCAGAGCAATTAATTCGATTAACTATGGAACATTTTCGCACCACGTTTACTCCAAATGATAATACGCATCCACAGAGACGTCGTACAGTGCGTACAGAAGAAATCATTGCAGCTGTAGAGCGTAGCGTAGAGGAACACCCGAATCAGTCTATCTGCCATCGTGCACAGGAATTGGATATGTGTCCATTCACTTTATGGAAGATTTTGCGGAAAGATCTTGGTTTGCGTGCTTATAAAATCCAACTCGTGCAAGAATTGAAGCCACACGATCACCTAGCAAGGCGTAGATTCGGTGAATTGGCCCAAAACAAGATTGTCGTTGATCCCGATTTTCATAAGCGAATTTTGTTTAGCGATGAATCTCACTTTTGTTTGAATGGATACGTCGATAAACAAAACTGCCCTATTTGGAGTGATGATAATCCTCAGGTGTATGTTGTGACACCGTTACATCCAGAAAAACTGACTGTTTGGTGTGCTTTATGGGCTGGTGGAATCATTGGTCCGTACTTCTTTAAAAACGATGCTGGTCAGAACGTTAGTCAATGGTGACCGCTATAGAGCCATGATTACTGACTTTTTCGTTCATCAATTGAACAATCATGATGTGCAGGAGCTGTGGTTTCAACAAGATGGCGCAACATGTCATACAGCTCATGCCACAATTGATTTATTGAAGGAAACGTTTGGTAACCGCATAGTTTCACGTTTCGGACCCGTGAATTGGCCTCCAAGATTGTACGACTTAACGCCGCTAGACTATTTTCTGTGGGGATATGTGAAGTCGCTAATCTACGCCGATAAGCCCGAAACGATTGATGACTTGGAGGACAACATACGCCGCGTTATTGCCGATATACGGCCACAAATGTTGGAAAAAGTCATCGAAAATTGGACCTCCAGATTAGACTACGTCCGAGCCAGCCGTGACGGTCATATGCCAGAAGTCATATTTAAATTATAATGCCAGAAGGTTATCTTTCGAATAAAGTAAATTTCATGTCAATTTAAAAAATTCATCTTTGTTTTATTCCATTTAAAAGTTCTATTCCTCTATAAAAAAACATCCTTTATCAAGCTCTATCTAAATAGCATTGGCCTCTGGGACCCCTCTGGCTCCAAGACTATTTACCTATATAGTTTATTTTCCTCTTGTTTATGTCGGTGAAGGTGGTCCGTAAGTCTGTTCTTTATATGCGTTTGATAATCACATTTATCGCATTTCAAATTAACAACTTCCTGTGGACTTTTGTGAATGAGAAGATGCTTGTTTAAATCACATTTGCGGAAAGTTTTATAATTACAAACGTCGCATTTTAAATTCTTAACTTCATCCGGATTACAATGACGTGGCGAGTGCAGTTGAAAGGTTTTTTTGTAAATCGTTTCATATCCACACACGCTGCATTTGTAAACTGTACGACCTTTATGTCGTTTCTGATCATTCGATGACATACTAAAATTAGAAAAAAATATTCCTTTTAAAAAATAATTACAAAAAAGGTGTTGTTACATATATACACGCATATAAATAATGTGTTTATAAGTACGAATATAGTATGTTAACGAGAAAGGAAGCAAAAGAAATAAAATAATAACAAATTCGTACGTTCGGTTGATGGGGTTGAAAAGATACAGACAATTTGGCGGAGGAGATCATTTGACACAAGAAACAATTCTACGTACAGCGGAACGGAATAACAATATAAATGACAATACATAAAATAAATTGAAAATAGTTTCTGTAGTAGCTATTTTGTTACTTTTTTTCAGAAAAATATTAATTATTTGTATCTAAAACATGAGAATAAAAATACTATGTAATTGGCTACACTTTTGGCGACGTCAAGATGTAGTAAACATACAGTGTCACACAGGCGCGGAGCCAAGGGGGGAGCGGTGGGGGCGACCGCCCCCCCCCCCTCCCCCAACTGCTTTGAGTTCAGGAAAATAGACCCGATTTTGTCTCTTATACTATAGTTTATTCATAAACTAGAGAGAGTAATAAATCATTTTTTACTCTTTTTTTCTTCGCAAACTAGCTGTGTTCTTTAGTCCGGTGTCTTTGACAAAATCTGTTAAACACATATATTTTTCATACGAACAGGTTAAAAATTTTATAATCAAAAATACCGGTCTAGAATAATGAATGAAATAGAAATTTGGAAGTGTGAAGTGTTAAAAAGGATTTTAATCCTTGTCATAGACGTCGGAAGGGGGTTTATTTTATCACTAAGTATTTATGGCATAGAATATTATTTCGGTAATAAACTTAAAATAAAAAGTTTTTATAATATTATTTTGTTTCTTATGATTTCTTAATAATTCACATACATTACAAAATATAGATAATTTTGACATATTTAACACAAATCACAACTATATTTTTATTATTTTTGGCATAGAAACCGTTTTAAGCACATTCAGACTAAAACGTAGCCTTATTCCCTCAAAAAATTTTAAGTTATATTTTAAATACTTACAAAATACCCATTGTCAAAAATACAATAAGTTTAAAACATATTATAAAAAAATAAATTCGTTCATATAATATTAAAATTTTTCGGTGCTATCGATCATTGTATTATTAATTAAAAACACTTTTAGGACCTTTGACGTTTCAGTTTGTTTTTTAATCCATCCGCAGAATTAAAATTAAACTCTGAAACGGGATTCAAATGTAATTAATTTTTATATGTTATAGTTAAAATTAGACCTACTTATTTGTACTTCTATTACACTCACATCTTAATTTAATTTACTTTATTATATGGAAATTCGATAGCCCTAAAAAAATAAAATAAACATATTAATTCTACACGCTTAACAAAAAGACTCAAATACAATAATAATATAATAAAAAAATTGCGGCTGATTGGAATTAAATATATATGAAATTAAAGATTGGGACACACTAAAATAAAAATATATAAAAAATATACAACAAAAATATAAATTTAAATAATAAATTGTGTTTACACTGGTAAACATTACGTATCTAATTCGTAATCAAAGTCAGTGAAGCTATCTTCGCTCAAATTAATTATAATTGGTTCCTATATCTACATTTTCTTTTATTCTTTGATTATATGGATTTTTCTCAATTTTATGCAGTAACTTTATTCAAAAAAATCTTTCAAAAGTTCAGATAAATTACTAATTCTGTAAGTTGTGTTATTTCTAACAACTTACCTTTTCCTTGAGAGAGATATTTCCTTCTCCCATGGACATTTTCCGGACGATCCATAAGAACAGATTTCCTATCTGGTTTTTTCCAGCAAAAATTAAGTTCTCTGAGCAATTTCCAGAGCTCAGTCCTTTTAATTTCAAGTAAATCCCGATGTTCATTAATTTTAGTTAGAATTTTGTCGACGGTTGGGATCTGCTTCTTATAATAACATATATGTAGAACTCCTTTTATTGCAGTTTACATCTCTTCTTCCAACGAGGTTTTTCGTCTGCCTGTGATCGAATCGGGCTTGGGAGTACTAACAATTCCAATCGTTTTTTTCTCCTTCAGTATTCGGTACATAGTAGATTTTCCAACTCTTGTCATGTTGGAACACATCTCAACAAAGCTTTTAACAGTATTATCTAGATATTGATATCTTAAGGCATCATAAACATTCATCGTAATAAGTTTTTTTGTTGAGAAAAAAATGCCCTGGTTTAACGATTTTTGAGTAAATATTGAGGTGGAAGCCAGATTTTTTGGGTATCTCACTAATCTCAAATAAAATATAAAAACAAACACAAACAAGATAAATCACTAAAGACACTATCAGAAATTTTATTGTTCCAGTAAATTTATAAAAGCTTATAATATTTAAGTATAATTAAATATAATTGAATTTGCGGCAGTCCTCAATTACCTACGGTACTGGAGCAGGTACGTTGGAGGTTTCGGTAACAGTTTTATTACTCTCTAATTCTTGGATAGAGTATAGGAATGTGTATGCTTGCGATCGCCCCTCCCCTTCCCAAAAGCTTAAAGTTCAGGAAAATAGAACCGATTCTGCCTTTTTTATTTTTATATTAGGAATGTGTATGCTGCTGGCACTCCCCCCTCGTTGACAACTTGTTTTTCTTGCGATAATCCTCCCCAAGAGCTTTGAGTTCAGGAAAATAGACCTGATTCTGCCCCTTATACTAGGAATGTGTATGCTGTTGACAACCTCTCCCCCTGTCGGCAGCTTGATTTTTCTTGTGATCGCCCCCTCTCCAAGAGCTTCAAATTCATAAAAATAAACTCGACCCTGCCTTTTACACTAGAAATTGGAATGTTGCTGATGTCTCTTCCCCCCCCCCCCCCCCCCGTCGACAACTTACTTTCTCTTGCCATACTGTACTTTTATGATATCACCCCCCCCCCCCCCAAAGAGGTAAGCTGGATCCGCCCCTGGTATCACCAATAAAGGCCGCCTTATATGGGATTTCTTTTTATTAATAGCTTTATTCGAAATTTGACTTTAGCATCAATTTCTGCTTCGATCGAGATGAAAATTAACCAAAAAAAATAGTCATGTGATTAGTATCATCTGTCAAATTTAACTTTTTTCCAAAAAAAATCAAAAGTGGGGTTATATCTCAAAATATCGAAAAAAGTTATTAGAAAAAGTTTGTCTAAGTTGCGTAGTGAAAAAAATTATGTTAGACTTAACTGTTTAAACTAAGATACTCAGCTGTTATTGGCACAAGTATTTATGTTAAATCAATGAACAGGACTAGTCGTAGAAAAACATTTTTAAATAGCACGCGCATACAATTGAGTTATGAATAGAATCTCCTGTAATAATTTTATAATATGTCTGTAATCTCAAATTTACTTAATATTTGCGAGACATATTCAACTTTCTAAGGATATTTTAAATAAAAATTTGAAAATCTTAAAAATATCGGGGGAACACCTAATTAACATTTCAAATGTTTATTCAAAAAATAAAGTTATTTTGAATTATCAAAAATAAAATAATTTTTTTTAATCATTTAGCGGCTGACATTTCATTTGCGCATGTTTCACCCCTCGCTTGCCTTTCACCGGACGAACAACGATATGAATGATGAACGCGTCAAGAATATACATTCGCCACCCTTTCACCGTTCACTTTACGTTCCCCAGTTAAAGGATACAGTCCTAGATAACTTTTTTTTGTAGGCCTGTGTTATTGGAACTTGGTTGGGAAGTGATGTCGCATCCCCCATACAGTCCTGACCTGACACCATCTTCTTCTTCTTCTTCTTCTAGGTAGAACCAAGTTCTATTATCTACACAATGCCTCATCGATCCTCGTTTGACGTCGAAATCCAGCTGTCTCTCCATCTTTTGGGGGGCCGTCCAGGCGGCCGTTTGGTGTTTGGTTTCTCTTTCATCACGGTTTTTGCTAGTCTATCATCATCCATTCGTTCCACGTGATCTCTCCACTGCCTACGACGGTTTCGAACCCACTTCAGAACATCCCCCACTCCGCTGTCCTCGCGTATTTTTGCGTTTCTTATCCTATCTCTTAAACTTGTTCCCGTAATCATTCCCAGCGTATTCATTTCTGTGGTTCTCATAATTTGTTTTGTCTTTGTTGTTTCATTTCTTGTTTCTGCGCCGTAGGTCAGTATCGGTCTTACACAGACCTTGTAAATTCTTGCTTTGCTCTTAACCGTCATATGTTTATTGTTCCAGATTATGTCTCTTAGTTGGCCTGATATCATGGCCGCTTTGTTAGCTTGTGTGCGTACTTCTTCCGTTACTGCCCTGTTACTTGTTATATGTGCTCCCAAGTATTTAAACTTCCCAACCAGTTCGATATGTTTGTCATCAACCATTAGTTTGCATCTTACCGGTTCTTTTGCTATTACCATTGATTTGGTTTTCTCCACAGATATCTTCATATTATACTGTTTGGCTGTTCGATTGAGATGGAAAAGCATTCTTTGTAAGTTGTCCTCGCTATCTGCTGTCAAGGCAACATCGTCTGCAAAGCGTATAATCTAAACGGGGTTGTATCCCATTGGGTACCCAATATTTGTGCTTTTTACCTCATCAATGATTTCGTCCATGATTACATTGAAAAGTGCTGAACTTAGGCTATCACCCTGTCTTATTCCGATGGAAAGTGGGATTGCCTCTGTTAAAGTGTTATTTGTCTTAATTACCATGGTGTTTTTGGAATTCAGTTCGTATATTGTGCGCATGATTGCTTCGTCTACTTGTTTTCTTCGCAGTAGTTCTGTTATATGTTCCAGTTTGACTCGGTCGAACGCTTGTGTAAAGTCCACAAAACAAATGAACAGCGGTTTATCGTATTCGGAATCATCTGATTACGAGAAATAAATATTTCGAAGTTTCCAAAAAAACTCTTTGAATGGTGAAAACAAATGATGAAGATCTTATATCACACTTCGGTTGGTTTTTGCTGGTAAAGACCAAAATTTCTGTGAACAAATCATGAAACTGCAAGAAAGACGGCAAAAGGTCATTGAACAAAATGAAAAATATATAACTGATTAAAGTTTATTATTTGTATAAAAAAGGAGTTTTTAACACTAATTGTAACTAAAATGTAGTTGTCGGACTTGCATTGTCTTAGTTTTTATTTATTTTTACTGAATGAATTCAGTTTACACTTGATAATGATTAGAGATACAACCTAATCGAAACGTTGTAAAAATAAATAAAAATAAAGACAATGCAAGTCCGACAACCATATTTTAGTCAATCTTCAACACTGTCTACTAACATAGGTTTGATAAGAACATTTATCGAATTTATGTGTGGCATTTTACTTGTTATGTTTTCGCAGAAAGTGTTGTGTCAAATGTATTTTATCCAATGTTTTAAAATTACAGTGTTTGCACTTCAACATGTCAATTCCGTTCGAATTTTTACGTTGGCAGTAATGCCTGTTAAAATTAGGCTTCACCCTTGTTTGAAAATTACATTTATTGCATTTATATAAGTTAATCTTTCCTAGACTATGTATTCGGTAAACGTGCTCCTTAAGTCTATACTTAAAAGGCGTTTGGTAATCACATTCATCACATTTCAAATTTTTAACGACGTCCTGTGGGTTTTTGTGAGTAGAATGATGCTTTTCTAAATCATCTTTGCGAAACGTTTTATAATTACAAACGTGACATTTAAAATTCTTAACTTCATCTGGATTACGATGACGTAGCAAATGCCGTTGAAAAGAATTCTTGTAAACCGTTCGATATCCACACACATTGCATTTGTGAACTGCATGATTTTTATGTTTTGTCTGATCAAAGCTATTTGATGATATACTAAAATTAGAAAAAAATATTCGGTGAAAAAATAATTATAAAAAAAAGGACATAAGAAAAAATATGTTTGCGAAATAAAAATATAATATGTTTATAACAAATATTCCCAAATGTATAAAATAACAACAATTTCGCCTGTACTAGACCGGCGGAATTAACTTCTGAAAAAAACTTAGTGTTAGTAGACTTCTGGCGTTAAAAACCTTCATAATGATCATAGTAATTATGTAGTAACTTATGTCTCATTTTCTTTTTTGGGGAAAATTTTTTATTTACCAATTAAGATTTGAAAAAAAAAGTCTCCCGGACAAGACGGAATTCATAACGAATTGTTGAAATACGGAGGACAGCGACTAACACAGGAACTCACAAGCTTCATTCGAAAAATCCTGACACAATGCAAAGTACCAGATAGGTGGAGAACCAGCACAATGATGCTTATGTT
The DNA here is from genome assembly GCA_034092305.1 of Diaprepes abbreviatus. Taxonomy (NCBI): domain Eukaryota; kingdom Metazoa; phylum Arthropoda; class Insecta; order Coleoptera; family Curculionidae; genus Diaprepes; species Diaprepes abbreviatus. The sequence goes on from JASJET010000040.1 coordinate 593,509, forward strand.
TAAGAAAGGTGACAAACAAGAACCAGGGAACCACAGGGGTATTAATCTACTGGACACAACTCTGAAACTCGTTACGAAAGTAATCAAAAATAAAATTAATTCGGTTACAACACTGGAAGACGAACAGCAGGGATTTAGATCAGGAAGGTCTTGCGTGGATGCAGTATTTATTCTACGACAGATAGTCGAAAAATCTATAGAATACAATAAACCAACATTTTTATGCTTTATAGATCTAACAAAAGCATTCGCTCGCATAAAGCTAGATGACGTAATCCACCTGTCATATAAGAGAAATATTCCTATCAATATAATTCAGACCATCGAAAACATGTACGCAAACAATAAAGTTCAGATTCGCACTAACGGTAAATTATCAACACCCATACCAGTCAACAGCGGTATTAGACAGGGAGACTCGCTTAGTCCTTTGTTGTTTAACATGATAATGGACGAAATAATAAAGGAGGTGCGACTTGGTAGAGGATATAAAATGGGTGATACAGAAATAAAAATTCTCTGTTACGCTGATGATGCGCCGAACATGAAGACGACCTCCAGAGATTGTTAAATACCTTTAATCTTACGGGAAGAAAATATAATATGATTATCTCAGCCGAAAAAACTAAATGTATGACAACCTCAAAAGAACCCCTACGATGCAAACTAGAACTAGACGGTCAAATAATACAACAAGAAATGAGTTTCAAATATCTAGGAATCGACATAACTAGTTATGACAACATCGAAGATGAAGTAAGAGGGCAGGTGGCCAAAGCAAACAAAGTGGCGGGTTGCCTCAACGACGTGATCTGGCGAAACAAACACTTACAACAAGAAACAAAGATTCGGATCTACAAAACCACAATTAGACCTATTATGACATACACCTCAGAAACACGGCCAGAGACGACAAAAACGAAACAACTATTGGAGACTACAGAAATGAGAATACTTCGACGAATAACAGGAAAAACGCTACTAGACAGAGAAAGAAGCGATAACATTAGGCAATCATGCAACACAGACTGCATTAATGAGTGGGTCCTACAACGTAAGATACAATGGAACAAACACATAAGCCGAATGACAGAGGATAGACTGGTAAGGATCGCACGAGATAAATCGCCTAGTGGTACACGCAGTAGAGGTCGACCACGGAAAAGGTGGAGCGATAATTTAAGTCCAGAATGAAAAAAATCGAAGCAGGAACAGGTCAGGGACCTATTATAGAAGGTAGAAGAAGAAGAAGTTTTTTCGAGTTCTAGGAGTTCAGTAAAAAAGTTTCAAACAGAAGTTGTGCGCATTGAAAATCCCTACATAATGAGCTAAGGCCTATCCGAATCGGATAATTTGTTCGTTGGTTATTGCAAAAAAACGTGCTAAAATGACTATTTTTTCAATTGTTAATAAACAATAGAAAAATATATTGCATTGACTTTATATTACACCGAAAGGAGCCGCTTGTTGCATACAACAAGTGTGCAAAATTTCAAGTAAACATATTCATAGTTTTTTGCACAGTGAATTTATGTATAACTCTTTATGTTTTTTTTATCGATTATTCTCAGGGATATAGAGGCCGTACAGCGGTCTGCGGGTGCGCAAATAAAAATTCGAAACTTAAACCAACAATAACAAAAAAGAAAAAAATTAATTGTTGATTTCAAATGGTTGAAACAGATAAACAAAATTGGGGTTGGTTATTTCGTTATAAATAAATAGAATAAAGCAGCACGCCCACTGAATCGGCTCGGCTCCGTCCGCTTTAGTCAGATTGCCGATGGCCCCCGCTCACTGGCTCCGCACAATTCAGACTAAACAGTGATTAAAACTGCTTTAACCATTAGAGTTTCTAGAGCCGTTATTTTTGATGAAAAGTGAATAAAATGAGTAGTTCTTCCGACTCTGAGGAGGATCTTGTTATGGCTGGCCTAGCCTGTGTTGAAGCGGAAGTGGAGGAAAAGCGGAGAAGAAGATATTGGGTTCATGATATATACCTTAAAAGAAAAGTTCACGGGGAATTTTATCATTTATTTCCAGAGTTGATGACCGACAATGAAAAGTTTTCAAATATTTTAGAATGTCTAGTATACAATTTTATGAAATTTTAAATATGTTGCCGCTCAGGAAACAAAACACTAAGCTTCGAAAATCAATTCCACCAGAGGAAGGTTTAGCAGTTACTTTAAAGAAAGTGTATTATATAGTCGAATTAATTAAATTTGACGTTTACGTCACAGATTTTTGTGACATAATTAATGTTTTTTGACCGTGACGTGAACACCTTGACAATTTACTTCAAGTTTATTAGGCAACAACTATGTATAGAGAATATTATTATTATTATTATATATTCTCTATGCTCTCACGTCCTCTATCAATTCTTCGTCCGACATAGTATCAATACAAACACTACGTCTATTCCACAGATTATACTACCTCTTTCTATTTTTAAAATAGTCGAAGGCTTTCAAACCTTTCGGCAATTTTTACCCTCTTGAGAATAGTCGAAGACGCTGATGCTGAAACCGCAGAAGCGTTCTGGCCGGTCGGAACCAGTGAGCAGGCTTTCATTTATTTACGTGTAAACCAAAACGGGCCGATTGCGCGGAGCCGAGCGGTCTGAACCGAGCCGAACCAGTGGGCGCGCTGCTTAACTCTTCGACAATTGTTGATATCAAAATGCCGATAATTGGATGTGTTAGGTGAGATTTTGGCGCATATTTTTTTAAAAAAATACAAATTCTGTACGACCACTAAAAGCTAAGAATGAGTTTTTTTTTCAAAAAATCGATGCTGCATTGTTTGTTCACATTAAGGGATTATTTAAGTAGGAACTCATAGGGAGATGGTTAAACTATTGTATGCAGGAGTTTTTAATTCAATTATTTCAAGATTATTGATGTAGCAATAGTTTAAACTTGCACCCACACTGAGAGTCAGAAAGTGAGCAGTGGAGGGGGGGCGGGGCGTTCTTTCAGCCTGCGGCGCGCGGAAAAAAATGTGGTTCTGATGGCACAAAAATTTGGATTATGTTGGCCAATATGGGTTGTAGAACCTACATTTTTTTTTTAATTTTTGGTTTTTCGACGAGATATGAACAATGGATGATTGGAATCAAATTATTGTTAAACACAGCAATAAACAAACTGTTGCACTTCTATACATTTTATGCATATTTATAATTTTACCGTACTTACGTGCTTTTCAAATTGCGAAAAAATTGTTACAGTGGTCAACAGGATACTACTAACTAGGGATATTAAAAATCAGATTGATTTCTAATGTACCATTAATATTTATCGATATATATATATATATATATATATATATATATATATATATATATATATATATATATATATATATATATATATATATATATATATATATATATATTACTTTTCTAGATGCAGAATAAAATACATTTGACGATTATATTGTCAGTGATTATCCAATCGAGAATTATTGTAATATTACTTTCAACGACGATGTAAGTAATAGTGGAGAAAATAATTATGATTATGATAATAATGATGATGTTGATAATTATGTCAATGATGAGAGTGATGATGATGAGAGTGATATTGATAATGAAGATGAGAGAGACAATGGTGATGATAATCATAATGATAAGCTAGAGCTTTAGAAATTAAAGTTACAACAAAGCGCCGATCAGCAAGAACAGAACCCAACACGCCACCATGGGAAGAAAGTCTAAAAAAGAAAATTGAAAATCTTCGAATAGATATAACACAGCTGACGGAGTAAATCGGGGGCACAAGAACAAGTAGACTGCAAAGCCGAATTGAAGAAATCATGAATCGTGTCCGATATCATTCGCAACAAGACCCAGCGAATGTTACTGCTCAGCAATGCCTTGATACACTGAAACAGAAACTCTCTGTTATTTCAGGACGGCTAAAGAGGTACAAGACCAGCAATAACCGAAAACGAGACAATGCGCTCTTCCAACGATCAGAAAAGATTTTCTACCGTAAGCTAAACTCTCCACCTAATCTGGCAGATAATAGATATCCCAATAGAGAGCAGGTAGAAGAGTTCTGGGGAAACCAAGTTTCCACATCAGCCAATTGTAACATCGCAGCTGGTTAGATCAATGAAGAACACCAAATCTGCCAAGACTACAGCCAGATGCAGTTTGAGCCATTTGCCACCGAAGAAATTTCAAAAATAATCAAGGAATCCCATAACTGGGAAGGTCCAGGTCTCGACGGGATCCAGAACTACTGGTTAAAAAAGTTATGGTGTATGCACCGTCAGCTAGCTAATCTTATTAATGATGTTTTTCTTAACCCAGCAAAAATGCCATTGTTCTTGACCGAAGGTATTACCTACCTCCTACCAAAGGACCAACACAACACACATGACTCAACTAAGTATAGGCCAATCGCCTGCCTTCCCACACTGTATAAGGTGATCACCTCCTGCTTGACCCAATGCATCTATGTACATTGTGAGCAAAATAACATCATTACAACTCAACAGAAAGAATGCACGAGGGGAGCACTGGCATGTAAGGAACAATTGATTGTTGACTCTGTCATATGTAACCAAGCATGTATCAACCGAAGAAACCTCTTTGCTGCCTACGTGGATTATAAGAAGGTCTTCGACTCAGTGCCACATGAGTGGCTCAAAACTATATTGAGAATGTACAGGGTCGATAATAATTTTGTTTCCTTTTTAGAACGCATCATGTCAACTTGGAGAACTAGGATCCAATTGCAAGTGCCATCCAGCGACACCATCGAAACTAACACCATTTCGATACGAAGAGGAATATTTCAAGGCGATTCACTTAGCCCATTGTGGTTCTGCCTTGCAATGAACCCACTATCACGCCGTTTGAACTCCACCAGATAAGGCTTCAGTATTAGAAATAACAACGAAAAGGTAATAAGAGTGAATCATCTTCTATACATGGATGATCTTAAACTGATGGCTGCTACCAGAAACCAGCTGGAATAAATGCTTAAAATTGTAGAGGAGTTCTCCGGGGATATCGGAATGCAATTTAGACTTGACAAGTGCCGTATTTTGAACATTGTTAAAGGGAAGATACAACCGGGGGCTTTTGAAATGCAGAACGGTGAAACTATAGCTGCAATGGAAGCAGACCAAACATACAAATATCTAGGTATGAAACAGGCTAAAAGAATTCACCATTGCACTATGAAAGCCGAATTGACAACCGAATTTGTCAGGAGGATAAGGCGCGTATTACAAACTCACTTAAATAGTAGAAATTTGTTTAATGCCCTCAACACGTATGCTTACTCTGCGCTAAGCTACTCTTTTGGAATTGTAAAATGGAGCAGGACGGACATCCAAAACCTGCAAAGAAAAATAAGGACACTCCTAACAAAAGCACAAAAACATCACCCTCGGAGTGCTATTGAACGTACAATACTTCCAAGACACCAGGGAGGAAGAGGATTGGTGGATATTGGTAAGTAGCTCGACCAACAAATAATAAACTTACGTTCATATTTCCACAGGTTAGCGGACTCTTCCACACTACATTGAGCAATATGCGAGGCAGACGATTCAACGCCGCCATAGTTGAGGGAACAAGATATTACTTCTCACCACCAAACAGACCAAGAAAAGTTGCAAACCTGGCTACAGAAGCCACTTCATGGATGGCATCCAAATGAGGTCAATCAGGACAATGTCGACAACTCGGCGTCGAACTACTGGTTGATTTCAGGACAGATGTTTCCGGAAACGGAGGGCTTCTTGTTAGCTATCCAAGACCAGGTTATTCCGACGAAGAACTATCGGAAGTTCATCATTAGAGATCCCTCAATAGAAAATGACCAATGCAGATATGGCTGTCGAACATCGGAGACAATTTAGCACATAACTGGAGGATGCGTTTGCCGCAACCGAGTACAAGGAAAGACACGACTCAGCCGCTAAGATACTCCACCAAGAGTTAGCAGATAAGTTCAACCTATTACAGGAAGGAAAAGTGCCTTATAACAAGTACAATCCGGAGCCTTATTCTTGAGAACAACCAGTTCAAGTTATATTGGGACCGAAAGGTTCTGACGGATCAGACAGTAGCTCAAAATAGACCAGACTAATAGATAAAACTTCTAGGCGAACTACACTAATCGACATTGCCGTACCTAACAACAACAACCTAAGGCCAAAATACAATGAGAAGATCGCCAAATACAGAGATCTGGAGGTCCAAATCCGAAGACAATGGGCAATGAACAGCGTCCAAACGATTCCCATAATACTGTCAACAACTGGAGTGATACCAAAGAACCTCCTGCAGAACTGGGCCTTAGTGAGCACCTGTATAAACCTATGGAGAAAGCAGTTCTCCTTGCAATCGCGAGAACCGTCCGAAAGTTCGTAGGAAATACAGCAGACCACGTCACTTAGGAACCGATAACATGGAAAGGGTTCCCACAGAGCTTCATACTTTTGGTATCTTTGTGTACCTGATATAAGTCAATATTCCCTGCAGGGGGTGCGAAGCCGTTTGGCGTGTAAATCATAATGATAATAATGAAACCGATAAGTGTTACGAAAATGAGTGTCCACTGATGTCTAAGTTTAAAGTTGCACCTACTCCGAGAGTCAGAAAGTGAGCAGTTCTTTCAGCCTGCAGCATACGGAAAAAAACGTGACTCGGACGCTACAAATTCGTTTCGCCGGTAAAATTTTGATTATCTCGGCGAATATTGGTCGTAGAACCTTTATTTGTTTTTAATTCGTGATTTCTCGACGAGACGAACATTTTTCACATGCAAAATTTTTTGCTAACATACATATTTTTTGCTTAAATCAATAAATATTTATTCCGTTCTCCGTTTCTTAGACATTGATGGACACTCATTTTCGAAACCCTTGTCGGTTTCATTATTACCATTACACTTTTCATCATCATTATCACTCTTATCATTATCATCATTATCACTCTCATCATCATCATCACTCTCATCATTGACATAATTATCATCATCATTATTATCATAATCATTTTTTGTTATTGTTAATATAAGTCTCGAACTTTCATTTGCGTACCCGCAGACCGCTGTACGACCTCTAGATCGCTGAGAATAAATAAAAAAAAAAAAAATTATAAACAAATTCACTGTGCAAAAAACTATTGTATATTTTTAAACTTGAAATTTTGTACACTTGTTGTATTCAAGAAGAGGCTTCTTTCGGTGCAGTATAACCTTTATCCAATATATTTTCCTATTGTTTATTAACAATTGAAAAAAATAGCCACTTTAGCACGTTTTTTTTACAGCAACTAACGAACAAATTGTCCAGTTCGAATGGACCTTAACTCATTTTTTAGGTATTTTCAATGGGCACAACTTTTTTTGAAAACTTATTTACTGAAAAACAATAGCTTTTCCTAGAATTCAAAAAAACTGTTTTTTACACTGTAATTGGAGAGAGACATGTACGGAAGCCAGAGAAAAATATGGGGAATGTTAAAAAGAAACAAGCTTGAAGTCAAAGATACCGTGAGAACTAATAAAATCACATTAGAGCAGTGGGAAACATACTTTAAAAACCTATATAAGGAAGAGGAGAACATGGAACAGATACAAAATGAATATGAGGAGGACGATAGCATAGAACTAACAAATGACAAAATAGAAAACACCTTAAAGTCCCTTAAGAAGAGAAAAAGCCCTGGATCAGACGAGATCACTAATGAGATGCTTAAATACGGAGGGAAAAAGCTATGGAATGAAATATTGACCGTATTCAAGAATATCATAGAAGAACAAAAAATACCGAATGAATGGAAGAATAGTGTAACAATATCAATTTTTAAAAAAGGACGGAAGACGCACCCAGAAAACTATCGAGGAATAACACTGCTTCATAGCATTCTCAAAGCATTCACAATAACTATACTGGAAGAAATCACCAAAATCATAATTATACGAGAAGAACAACAAGGTTTCAGGAAGAACAGATCCTCTATTGACGCAATATTCATTGTCAAGCAACTAACTGAAAAATCCCTAGAATTCAATAAACCTGTGTACATGTGCTTCGTCGATATGACCAAGGCTTTTGACAGAGTACGCTTAAAGGAGGAATTAGAAATAATGAGAACAAAAGGTTTAAACCATAGGCTAATTAACCTAATATACGATACTAACATCTAGTGCAGAACAAAAACCAGAGTAGGACGTATAACAACGGAAGACATATATGTAAACACAGGAATTAGACAGGGCAAAGTAAGAGAGCAAACAATGAAAGCATCTAGAATTTCGGGATGCCTAAAAGAAATTGTCTAGAAGAACAAATACCTTAATACCGAAAACAAAACTAAGATATATAAAACAGCTCTAAGACCCATCATAACATACGCGGCAGAAACAAGACCAGATACAGGCAGAACTCTACAAATGATGAGAACAGTCGAAATGAAAACATTAAGAAGTATACAAGGCAAAACTCTACACGACAAAATACGGAATGAAGAAATCAGACAACAATGCGGAATACAGGACATAGGAAGATGGGTTAGACAAAGGCGAAGATTCTGGAACAAACATATAGGGAGAATGGAGGACGGTAGACTCGTTAAAAGCGCAAAAATAAATAACCCAGTAGGAAAAAGACCATGGGGAAGACCACCAAAACGATGGCGAGAATGCTGGACCTCATCTTCCGGGGAAGACATGATGGCAATGAACAAGTAATAGCCTATTAGCATGGTTAACTGTGTTAGAAAGAAGAAGAAAAAGAAGAAGAAGAAGAAGAATTGTTAAATTAAAATTTTTCCCCAAAAAACAAAATGAAACATAAGATACTACATAATTACTATTATCATTCTGCAGGTATCTACGTAATCAACAAATCTACTAACACTGAATTTTAAAATCACCTCATTTTGAGGCTAACTCCGCCGGCCTATACTGTTGGTAGGCTCAAAACAGATAAGACAATTTGGCGGAGCAAACGACTTGACAGAAGGAGGAATTATACGTACAGCGAAACATAAAAAATAAATTGTAAATAGTTGCAATTATAACTTATTACTTTTGCAACAGCTTTTTATGACTCTTTTTTAGGAAAAATATAAATTATTTCTATATAAAACACTTTATCACGACAGTAAAATACTATGTGATTGGCGGCACGATATAGTAAACATAAACATCGCAACAGGCAACAATTTGTAATGCGACGAGTCGCTACGCCGCTATAGATGCGAGTAATCTCAAAAAAGCTGACAACTTGTACTTCGGCGAACCAAGACTTTTTCCGAATGCGCAAGAAAGAACGAAATTAACGTCTGCCGATATAAAAACGCCGCAGTCACATATAAGGAAGAAGAGAGGCGAACTGAATCGTAAGATGAGCTTAAGAACCTCGAGTGACTTCACAAAGATAAATAAGATAGTAGTTAATGCATAGTGTGTCCATAAATATTAATAGTGAAAACCAATTGAGTGATTTTTTCTTGTGTAAATAACAGTGGCGAACAAAAGTAGAGGTTCCAATTCCAATGGTACATTAAAAACATATACAGGTGTGGATAATCCAAACCAGAACCTGGACGTTTCTTGAGTAAGATAAAGAAAATACTATATTATTTATCAAATCAGAATGAGACAGAATATAAGCATCGACATACGTGCTTAAATTTAATAAATTACCAGTTTGTCCTCAGGGTGAGGGGTAATACAATGCTGGCGCGATGAGTGCGGGCGGCAACATACGCCACGCCCTAGCACAACAAAAGGATTCCAAGTTATTTGCTTTCATTCAGACCGTCGAAATGTAAGTATTGTATTTCAATGTTTCGCGCCAAGTTTTTTTGTATTTGAAATGATAGTTTATTCCACGGAACAAAAAGAGCAGATTATTAAGTGGTACTATTCTGGTAAATAATCGGCAGATTGGCATTGACGTGCGAAAATCATCCTGTTCCTTGAAAATTTAGAATTTCGGAAATTATTAAAAAATTTGGGACAACCGGTTGTCTAAAAATTTGTAAAAATAATAATGAGGAGCAACCGGTTCCTCAAATTACTGAAGAACGAGCAAGTCGGGAGACTGACGTTTGTAATTTAGCAGAAATTAATTTTCCTTGTAATAGTACCGTAATTGCCGAAAAACTTGATATGAACGCTCGAACAGTTCGGAATATTTTAAAGCGGAACAAATATCGCTGTTACAAATTGCGAATAGCTCAAGAAATTTTTCCGAAAGACCAGGAAACACGTATGGTGTTTTGTGAGGATATGATAGAAAGGGCTAATAGGGATATAACCCCTGAAGTTTTGGTAAATACGCGCACCGTATTTTACAATAGACTTGGTTATTGTCTCGCTCAAAGTGAAGGCCTGTTTGAACACCTCTTGTAGCTTTTTAGCTGTTTTTGTTGATTTAAATTGAATTTAATTATTTGATTATTTATTTACAATTACTGAACGTGCTACTTTTATTTTTTACCAGAATAAAAGTTTATTTTTGAAATGATTTTTAATTTTAAAGTGGTCTATTAGCTTATTTACTTAGAAATTACCGTTGCGTTTCACTAGTATTTTTATTAGAATAAATGTTAATTTTGTAACAGAAATATCAATTTTCTTTACGCTCAACGGCCAACAAAAACTATTTTTTTTTGTATGTAGACTATTTGATGTATTTAAGACAATCAATGTATCGAATAGTCATTAAATATTTCAAATTCCGTCGATTACGTTATAAGTTTAGACGAAAAGTAAATACATGCTCTCATTCGTTTCAAGGTACTGCTCGTCTTCGTGTCGCACGGAAGTTAGCGGGGGTAATATTGCGCGTAGGCGTTCCTTACGATCTTCTATCCTGAACTAACCTGAAATAAGTTAGACGGGCTTAGTAGGTCAGAATTTGAGAAAACGACCAAAATAATTTCTAGTTAAGAAATTTAAAATAGAAGGTTGACTATAGTAACGTTTCTATTAAACCTTGATAATATGAACGGCCAGTCTTTTCTTTCTAAAGTTTCGTCTCAAGTCAAAGGCAACAGTGTTGTGGTTGCGTCGCGCCGAGTTACATTTGTGCGCCGCTCTTCTATTTGACATTGGATTGTTGAAAAACAAATATCAACGATTACAAAATTGGGCTAAACAGAAAGACAGTAATATATTTTCGCCGTACTCTGGTGTGTAAAATACAAAAAAAGCATGTCATCCACATGACGAGTATCTAACTTTTACTAAATCAAAGGCCGAGGTTAAATTCCAAAGCTTACTAGATCATACAGTGGATCGAATTATATTGCTTCAATTAGACGCCCTTGAACAAATCGATAAATTAGATTTGTAGATACGAGTTTCATTTGCAAATGGGGCTTCGATGGAGCGTCAGGTCAAAGCCAGTACAAAATGAAATTCACTGATCCGAATATTTCTGATACAAACTTATTCCTAACCTCTCTTATTCCACTTCAATTAGCAGGTATTAACACGCAAACTCAACAAGAACAGATTGTGTTGTACAATCCCAAACTCTCCTCTACTATGAAAACCGAACAAAAGTCTTTAACGAAAATAGAAAATTATGAACTCGCACCAGACAACTTGCACCATATAAAAGAGTTCTCTTTGCCACCTGAGCTTCAATACAGTACAACTTATCTATGATGATGATAGACGGCTAGGTGAATACTTTGGCTGGAGCGAAATCGGTCCAATGTTGTTACCTCTGCCAAACAATATCTCAGTTTAACAACACTGATACTGTGTCCCAGTAAATACAGAGTATTTCAAGCTACAACTGTTAACTCTACACGCAGCAGTGGCAAGCCCGTAAGCAGAAAGACAAAGAGGTGAAAGCACAGACAAAGGCTACCATCCAACAGGCCTTTAAGGAGAGAGATTAGGACTTCTTGTGGACATGCCAAAGAAAGGGTTAGGAAACACTAACGATGGGAACATAGTTCGACATTTCTTCGAGAACAGTGATGCGGCAGCGTTCAAAGAATGGCTTGAGTGCGATGAGGACTGTTCCCACCAGTGCTCTTGAAGTCCTGGTAAACCTTATACATAGAGAACGAAACCCTAAAGACTGTTTATCGTCTCAGTTGCCTGGGATATCTTAGAATTGAAACGGGTGGCTACTCAGGTATCTGCGAAAGCGCGGTGGAGAGGTGTCCATCACTCCCCATGCGGACAGATTACATGACTCCGCTTTTATAACCCAACCTCTCCCTGGAGATATATCTGCCAAGTAGAGAGGATTGGGAGGGAGAACAAAATCTTCCGAAAAATGGATTCTGGTGTATACTGATGGATCTGAACAAGATGAAAGAGCCGAAGCCGGAGTATTCGGCAGGAGCACAGGAGTCAGAGAGTACTATCCTCTCGGACAATGTGCGACAATCTTTACAGCGGAAATTTATGCTGTTCTGTAGTGTGCCCATCTTTGTGAGAGGGACATCGACAGGAATAGAGTAATAAATATATGCTCAGACAGTAAGGCTGTAATATTGGCACATAACTCCGCGATTGGTGTCAGAGTTCAGGATGTACTAAATGGTATGACAAGGAACGGCTACACAGTCAGACTCGTATGGGTCTCGTGTCACTCGGGCATATACGGGAATGGGGAAGCAAGCCGTCTGGCAAAGTTGGGTTCGGCGACTGAACCTTATGGACCCCAACCAATATTACCTGTCCCAATTGCTATTGGCAAACGGGAATTAAAATGGTTGCTGGAAAGCAAATTTATTGAATCATGGAGGGGAACTCCTGGAATTAAGTGTGCTAAGGAACATATAACTGAGCCTAGTGCACGGCGTACTAAGGAGCTTCTATCCTTGGAAAGGAAAGAGCTGCGAATTGTAGTGGGATTGTTGACAAGACATCGTCACCTCAGGAACCATCTTCATAGAATCGGTGTCGAAGACGACCCCACGCACGGACAGGTATTTGAACCTAAAAGCTGGCCATATATCATTTTCGGAAAATTGTAGATATTAAAAAACAAAGTGGTTGCCTAGATACCTAAAGACATCGCGCGTCAAATAGCCATCATTTTGTATTCTGCTCGACCCCCGCGCCTTCGCTAGCGTCAATTGGAAGTTATCGTTTGCTCAAACGAAGTGTACGTTCGATTTGTAGATGTTCTCTATATGTTTTTATAATTGTAAGTGTGTCGTATATTGAAACTGTGCAAATAAAATTTGACATGGATTCGTCAGAACCTGGTATGTACTTGTATTTTAATCAATTTCTAATCATAAAAACTTTAAATTTTAGTAGTTACTGTAAAAAACATAACATAAAAAATATGTGACTTGAGGTATTTTCATCTCATTCTTTTAGTGGTTCACTTAACTTCTAAGCATCTATATGCTATAGTTTTTACATAAAATTGAACCAGACTTATTGTATAACACATTTAAAGCAAACTTGCCGTGGAATACCGCGGATGTATTTTTTATTATTTTTTTTGTTATTGTGGGCGGGTAAATTGTGAAACAGAGTAATAATTTTTTTTTTTGTACTTTTTTACTTTTAGGAATATCTGGTGTCAAATTCTTATCCCGAAAAGACATTTATATCGCAGTAGAAGGTTCAAAGGAACTAAATTTTAACGAAAAGTTGAACGATATGGAAGAAACTATTATTAGTAAATTTTGTAAAGATGAAGGACAACGTAAACAATGGAAACAAAAATTATCATTGATAAAGTATCAATTCAAATCCAGGTGGCTTGCAGCATATAAAAAGAAAGACGTGTTTGAAAAAAAATAATGACTGGCTCAATGGAATGACCTCTTTAGAGTTGCCTAAAACTGGTATGTGTCACTACACTATTTAATTTTTTATATTTTGATTTCTAAGTGATTGTAAAAATATTTTTTGTTTTACAGAAATAAGTAAAGGTCGTCCTAAAAAAACATTCACAGATTCGAGTGAGAGAAGCAAACGAAGAAAGACTGAAGAACTTCGGTTACACGATATTGAAAAGCTGAGTTATGGGACTCATGTGAAATTATGCGCTTCAGGCAAAGCAGGCGCATCAAATGTTGTAAAAGATCTAACAAGGAGTCCAACACGAGCCCAAAAATACAGATCAGCTTTTAGAAATAATGAAGAAAATAGGTGTCAGTTATCCAGTTTAGAGGCTTTATCTATGTATGTAGAAGTTGGTCTGACTAGATCACAATATGAAATAGTCAGATTAAGCAATAAGAAGTTATATCCTTGCTACACCATTCTCCAAAAAGCTAAAAACGATTGTTACCCTATACAAGAATCCTACAGAGTTACCGCCACGTGTGCTGAAATAAACTTGCAAGACTTGCTGAATCACACTTCTTTAAGATTAATTACGCATTTGCACGAAATTGTGGCTACGTTGAGTGTTGCGGATAAACAAACGGAATTGATCTATAAATGGGGATGCGGTGGATCGCAACAAGTGCAGTATGGGCAGAAGTTTGAAAGTGAGAAAGACTCGGACGCTAATATTTTTCAAAGATCCATGGTACCATTGCGGTTAATATGTGGAAAAAGAAAAACGTGGTTTGGTAGAACTCAACGCCCTCATCGCCACGCTATTGTAGACCAATTAGAATACGATTTATTCAAGAATCTGTTGACATCACGAACGAAGAGATTCAGTATATAAATTCCAAAATAGATACTCTCGAGCCTAACGGAATTCCAAGGTGTAAATATAGACCATACTTTGCTTTTCACCATGGTAGATGGTAAAGTATGCAATGGAGCAATACATACAACATCGACTATGAGGTGTTACATATGTGGTGCTACATCAAAGGATTTATCGAAAAGACGGGTTGTCAAAAAGGAATCGTTACAATTTGACCTTTCGATGCTACACGCTCGCATAAGATTTTTTGAAAATATTTTGCATTTGTCGTACAAACTATCTTTGAAGAAATGGCAATTTAGATCGCAAGCTGATAAAAATGTAGTAAAACAAAGAAAACAAGAAATACAGGAACGATTCAGAAAGGAGATGGGACTAATTATGGACATCCCTAAAGCCAACTTTGGCAATTCTAATGATGGCAACAACAGCAGGCGATTTTTTGCTGACTATGAACTGTCTACATCAATAACCGGCATAGATGTAAATCTAATGTACAGACTTAAAATTATTTTGGAAGCCTTACCGAGCGGCCACGAAATCAATGTAACAACTTTTGAAAAATATGCCAGGGAAACCGAAGAACTATACGTTCAGCTATATCACTGGCACCCAATGTCTCCGACTATTCACAAAATTTTACGACATGGAGCAGAAGTAATTTCAACGGTCAGCTCTCAGAAGAAGCTGCAGAAGCTCGTAACAAGGGATTACCGGTTAACTTATTCCAGGAAATTTTTCCGTGAGGCATGTAATAAGAACGTTATAAACAGACTTCTGCTTACTTCAGACCCTCTCGTTACAGGTATGAGAAAGAAACCAAAAAAGAAAATAAGGCCATTTCATATAGAAACATTAAATTTATTAAAGCCTGCCGAACCGCCAAGGCGCAACTCTCATTCAGAAAGCGATAACGATAGTGACGATATTGAAAATTAACTTTTTTTTAATTTCATTGGTTTAATTTATGATATGTGGTATGGTGTGATGAAATAAATGATAGTACATTTAAATTTTTAATTATTAACGCCCATAGGCCCATTTTGAGCCCATAAATATTTTGGGCCAGCTTTTAGGTTCAAATATCCGTATGTGCGACGTGCAGATAGTGTATGGAGGAGGATGAAACTGTTGACCATGTTCTCAGAGGGTGCCCAGCACTCAGCGGACTGAGACAGAGATATTTCAGAGATATAAAGGGTGTTTTTTATAGAGATATAGAACTTTTAAATGGAATAAAACAAAGATGAATTTTTTAAATTGACATGAAATTTACTTTATTCGAAAGATAACCTTCTGGCATTATAATTTAAATATGACTTCTGGCATATGACCGCCACGGCTGGCTCGGATGTAGTCTAATCTGGAAGTTCAATTTTCGATGACTTTTTCCAACATTTGTGGCCGTATATCGGCAATAAGGCGGCGAATGTTGTCCTCCAAGTGATCAATCGTTTCGGGCGCGTAGACTAGCGACTTCACATATCCCCACAGAAAATAGTCTAGCGGCATTAAGTCGCACGATCTTGGAGGCCAATTCACAGGTCCGAAACGTGAAACTATGCGGTTACCAAACGTTTCCTTCAATAAATCAATTGTGGCACGAGCTGTGTGACATGTTGCGCCGTCTTGTTGAAACCACAGCTCCTGCACATCATGGTTGTTCAATTGATGAACGAAAAAGTCAGTAATCATGGCTCTATAGCGGTCACCATTGACTGTAACGTCCTGACCAGCATCGTTTTTAAAAAAGTACGGACCAATGATTCCACCAGCCCATAAAGCATACCAAACAGTCAGTTTTTCTGGATGTAACGGTGTCTCAACATACACTTGAGGATTATCATCACTCCAAATATGGCAGTTTTGTTTATTGACGTATCCATTCAAACAAAAGTGAACTTCATCGCTAAACAAAATTCGCTTATGAAAATCGGGATCAACGGCAATCTTGTTTTGGGCCCATTCACCGAATCTACGCCTTGCTAGGTGATCGTGTGGCTTCAATTCTTGCACGAGTTGGATTTTGTAAGCACGCAAACTAAGATCTTTCCGCAAAATCTTCCATAAAGTGAATGGACACATATCCAATTCCTGTGCACGATGGCGGATAGACTGATTCGGGTCTTCCTTTACGCTACGCTCTACAGCAGCAATAACTTCTTCTGTACGCACTGTACGACGTCTTTGTGGATGCGTATTATCATTTAGAGTAAACGTGGTGCGAAAACGTTCCATAGTTAATCGAATTAATTGCTCTGATGGACGATTATGTTGACCGTAAAATGGACGTAGTGCGCGATACGTATTTCGAACAGAACCATGATTTTCAAAATAAATTTGCACAATTTGGAAGCGTTGTTCAGGCGCCAGTCTATTCATGTTGAAATGCCAAACCAAACTAAACATAAATCACTTGACAGCTGACAAAATGGCCGCCAGTTAAAAAAGTGTTGCCAACTTAAAGTTTTATATCTCTATAAAAAACATCCTTTAGTTTTGTTACCGGAAGCAGTTAGACAAGTTCAACTAACGAGGCTGCTTGGATTCGCAAAGGCGATCGGTCTCGAATAACCTGCAGATATGGTGGGATGTAAAGGGCGCAATGGAGGTCTAGGCATGGATGATCTAGTATCACCATCCCTTTTTTCATTTATTCATTCATTCATTCATTCAAATTATCAGTAGAAATTAAAAAATATATATATTTATACTTATATTTATTAGTATGTTTGATTTTAATATACAATTTTTTTGGGGGTTGTGCAAACCTGCAAAGCTAAGGAAAACCCGCAACTGAGTGCGATTCAACTAAATAATAACCTTATTTGAATTTCTCGTGACTAAGTAGGTGCCTTATTAAATTAGTTTTTCGGAAAGTGTAGTAATCACATCGATCGCAATTAAATGTCTGGATCTCGCTGTTTTCATGAAGACGGAGATGTCTGTTCATATAGTATTTATGAAACGTTTGATAAGAACAGTGGTTACACTTCAATAAATTCATATTATCGGGATTCTCATGCCGGAGAACATGAGTCCTTAACAATTCTTTTTGAGCTGCTTGATAATCACACTTGTCGCACTTGAACATCTCACATTCCCCATGATTCTTGTGCTGAAGGAGGTGGTTGTCTAGACGATATCTCCTAACTGTTATGTAATCACAATATTCACATTTAAACATTTCGTCCGGATTTTTGTGGATGACGATATGCCTTTGTAAATCGCATTTGCGGAGCGTTTGGAAGTTGCATCGGTCACATTCAAATCGGTTAAGTTCGTTAGGACTTTCGTGTCGGAGAAGGTGTCGCTTTAAATGACCTGCATAGTTCGTACGATAGTCGCACTTATCGCACCTAAACTTTTCAGAGTTTTCATGTCGAAAAAAGTGCTTCTTCAAATTTTCCTTAAAATTCGTCTGATAACTACATTTGTCACACTTAAACATATTGTCCGGTTTCTTATGTTCCTGCTGATAATGCCGTTTTAGATACATTTTCTGAAATGCTTTAAAATCGCAATGTTCGCATTTAAACAATTCCGATTCGTTTGGGTTTTTATGTTGGAGTTGGTGACGATCGAAAAGATATTTCCTCCTCGACTGAAACTCACACTCTTCACACTGAAGCAGTTCCTTTGGGATACCATGTTGTCGCCTGATGTGTTCTTTAATTCGTTTTTTAAAAATCGTTTGATAATCACATTTGTCGCACTTCAAAGGAACAGCTTCCTCGGGGTTCTTGTGAACGAGAAGATGGTTTTCTAAAGCGTATTTGCGAAACGCTTTATACTCACAAACGTCACATTTAAAAGTCTTAATTTTTTCACGCTTTCTATGACGCAGCTGGTGACTCTGAAATCTATATTCCAAATTTGTTTGATAATAACATTGATCGCATTTAAGCACATCAGTATTAGTGAGCTTTATATGCTTACGATTGTGCTTTATCAAGTTTTCTATCTGTTTCGTTTTGTATTCGCATTGATTGCACTTGTGAAACCTGAAATCAGGTTGCGCCTCGTCTAAACAATTTGGTGAAATGCTAAAAGAGAAAATATATATATTATAACGGACTTTATAGCATTATACATTTCATAATATTAGTTTGTGTTTGTAGTGTGTATGGTTTTAGGTTTATTTCTTATGAGTTTTTGATTTATTTAATTAATTTTACCTTTAGTAGTTTCCTCATGAAAAGTTTATGAAGATCTGGAACTTTTTAGAAATTCTATTTTCTTATTTTCAACATGGAACGCCTATGACAGAACGTCTAGAAATCGCCCCTTTTAGCTGGCTGCTGGAAGTTTGCCTAACTTTGATCAGTCAGGAGCAGTACTGCTAGTACAGGGTGAGTCAACGATTGGATGAAGTAGGTTTGTGCTTTTTCGGTGAAATTAACAACGAAACTATATTTATTGTTTGATACAGTTTATTTTTACGCAGATTTTAAAAATATTTAGGACTCTACAGGGTGAGCCAAAAAACTAGGACAGCATAAAGTTGTATTTTTTTAAATAGAACACCCTATATACGAATCGTATTTTCGATTTAGCTTATACTTTTTAATCTTTTTTATTAAGGGTTTACTATAACAAAACTTTATAGTTTCTGAGATAATTAAGTTTAAAGAAAAAAAGTCACATTTTCAAGCATCAATTCAATCCTAAATAACGTTTTCAATTTTGTGACAAATATATTCAAATTTGGAATTTAGCAAGGCCAAGGACAACTTAACATAATTTCGGCTCAAATTTGAACAAGTTTAAATGAATAAATATCTTTTTTTTTAAATGGTACACCCTGTATATTTTCATGTTATTTAATAGAGTAATAAAAACCCTTAAAGTTTTGTTCAATATATCTTATACCTATTTATAATAGTTTTTGAGATATTTCAGTTTTTATAATTTTCCATACTTTTTTACAGAAATAGTCTTCATTATCATAGTAGCCATGGCAAAAACAATGTAAAAGAACATTTTTCTGTGTATCAAATTTATAACCGCAATCGCTTCTTTTGGTTTTTATGTAGTGTAGTTTGTTTTGTTTTCCATTCATCTTATATTGTAAAATGAATTTTCCAAAGAATGAGTTAATAGATATGATTTATACAATAGGAGAGGCTCAAAAAAATTGCCATCTTGCTCAAAGAATTTACAAAATGAAGTATCCTGATCGACGCCAGCCTAATACCCATACTTTTCAAAACTTAATGCAAAGATTTGATTCTTCTGGTACTGTTGATTATCCAAAACGTAAAGTGGTCAACAAACCAGTAACTAATGAAGAAAAAGAACTACAAGTATTGTTAAATGTTCAGGAAAATCCTTATATTGGTAGCCGTCAGTTAGCAGCATTATGTGAAACATCACAATCCACCGCTAATCGTACTACCAAGAAATATAGGTATCATCCATATCACATGGAATTACACCAAGAATTGCATGGACAGGATTTTGAAAGTCGTGTAAACTTTTGTCGTACAATAAATGCGGAGATTCAATTAAATCCAAATTTATTATGCAAGGTAATATTTAGTGATGAAGCTACTTTTAGAAGTAACGGTGCCGTAAATAGACGCAACATGCATTATTATGCCACAGAAAACCCATTTTGGATTAGAGAGGTGCAACATCAAAACCACTGGTCATTAAATGTTTGGTGTGGTATTCATCATAATCGAATTATTGGACCCCACTTTTTTAATGAACCACTAAATGGCCATAGTTACCTGAACTTTCTACAAGAAGAACTACCCCAACTGCTTCAAGGTCTCGATAGGGATGAGCTCGACAGTATGTGGTTCCAGCACGATGGTGCGCCTCCGCATTACCATCGTGAAGTTCGTGCGTTTTTGGACCAACGATATCCGCAAAAATGGATTGGACGTGAGGGTTTCATTGAGTGACCACCAAGGTCTTGCGACATCACCCCATTAGATTTCTTCCTATGGGGTTATATTAAAAATAAGGTGTATGTTAATCCACCAACAACAGTGGAAGATATGCGAAACAGGATTAGGGATACCTGTAGAACAATAACGCCACTAATTCTGTCCAGGGTCCGAGAAAATCTGCAAAAAAGACTAAATTTGTGCATTGCACAGGAGGGTCGTTTATTCGAACACTTATTAAAAAGAAATAATTAATCTCAGTATTTAATAGGTAATTTTTTTGTTTCAATTTAGTATAAAAGTAAATATGTATTTGCCTTGTCGTTATTGTTGTGTTAATTTTTTCACATTATGTTTAATTAAACTATTGCCGTTGTAATATAACAAATAATGTATTTCATCATATTTAATGACATTCTGTTTGTTTCTGTAGTTTCTTTTTATTATTCTACATGGCTACTATGATAATGAAGACTATTTCTGTAAAAAAGTATGGAAAGTAAGAAAAACTGAAATATCTCAAAAACTATTATAAATAGGTATAGGATATATTGAACAAAACTTTTAGGGTTTTTATTACTCTATTAAATAACATGAAAATATACAGGGTGTACCATTTAAAAAAAAGATATTTATTCATTTAAACTTGTTCAAATTTGAGCCGATGTGTTCAACACCCTGTAGCTTTTATTGCAAATATTAGGTAAAAATTACGTTAACTTGTCCTTGGCCTTGCTAAATTCCAAATTTGAATATATTTGTCACAAAATTGAAAACGTTATTTAGGATTGAATTGATGCTTGAAAATGTGACTTTTTTTCTTTAAACTTAATTATCTCAGAAACTATAAAGTTTTGTTATAGTAAACCCTTAATAAAAAAAGATTTAAAATTATAAGCTAAATCGAAAATACGATTCGTATATAGGGTGTTCTATTTAAAAAAAATACAACTTTATGCTGTCCTAGTTTTTTGGCTCACCCTGTAGAGTCCTAAATATTTTTAAAATCTGTGTAAAAATAAACTGTATCAAACAATAAATATAGTTTCTTTGTAAATTTCACCGAAAAGGCACAAACTTACTTCATCCAATCGTTGACTCACCCGGTACATGCCCCTCTTGGCCACATTTCCAACAACGAATTCTATTTCTGCTATGGAAAGTTGTGTTTTTGTCCTCATATATTTTTTGTTTGTTTGAAAATTCTTATTAGTTTCATGCAGAATTCCTCATTGGTCTTGCGATCATCCTGGGAAACATTGACCCTTTTTATGATTCTTCCTTGGTTCCTTGAGGTCTAGTTTGGCTGTTTCAAACTGAAGGGCATAAGCAAGACCCTCGGAAATTTTCTTCAGTCGGACCATTCTTAGAGGCTTGTTTCTGGGTCGCATAAACCTTCAATAAAACTATTCACTGCTAACTCTGACTTTATTTCTTCCGGATATGTTGGGTAAGTCAAATTTATTAGCCTCATTATATCCGCCTCATATTCTTGCACACTTTCGTTGTATTTTTGTTTTCTTCCCTGGAGTTGGACCTTATAAACTTCTTAAAGGTGGGCTTTCCCATAACGCATCTTCAGAAAAGTAACAATAAACTCGTAATCATTCTCGTTTTCTTCGGGAATGTTGCGTAGAACCTCCATAGCTTCACCTCGTAGTGCTAGAACAAGAGCACGTGTCTTTTCTGGTGTACTCCAATTATTGCCGGTGGCGGCGGCTTCGAATTGACGGACATAGGTAAGCCAAGGTACCTTGCCGTCGAAGATAGGTAGCTTCATCACACTAGTTTCAGGAACACGATCTACTTTTATTATACCTGTCCTGGCTACCTTCTCGATTTGCAAATGTAATTGTTGATTCTGTTTCTGGATTCCCGTCACCTCATGTTGTACTTCTCCATAAACATCTTCTCTAATTTTGCTAATCCTCTGTTGCATTACTTGTCTCATGTCCTCCAGGCTTATTTTTTGTTCTTGTTTTATACTTTCTTGATTTTTATTAATATCTTTTTCAATTCTTGGTTCATATTTTCTTGGCTTGTCTTTAATTCTTGTTTCATATCATCTAGATTTTTCGTCATACCTTCTTGGCTAGTCTTTAATTCTTGTTTCACATAATCTTGGCTTGTCTTTAGTGTCATCAATTCTTGTTTCATATCATCTTGGCTTGTTTTCATGTCTTGTTTCATCATCAGTATCTAATTTAAACTAGTTTGAAGTTGTTCTCCCATTTTTGCTTCCTGCTTTTTAGTTTCCACTGGCATACAATTGCAATTTACTTTTTTCTTTTTTTTTTTTCTAGTTTTCTAACATGAACCTCTCCTGGATTTTATCGCACCTCTGACACAAATTTGTTCCGGACGGCCGATCTTTCAACACACTCTATTACTTCAAAAGTTTTTTATTGCATCGACAAACTCTCAAACCAAACTGTCCGCGAAAACTGATCAGACCCTTTATATACTCTTTTTCCTGATACCAGAAGATTACGGATCTTTCTAGAAGGATTTTCATAATACATGGTGTAATAAAAATAAAAAAAAAGGAATAATCCGGCGATTTTTAGAACTTCTGTCATAGACGTTCCATGTTTAAAATAAGGAAATGGAATTTCTAAAAAGTTCCCGACCTTCTTTTATAGACGTCTCATGAGAAAATTACCAAAGGTAAAATTTATTAAATAAAGTAAAATCTCGTAGGAAATAAACCTAAAATCCTACAAATTACAAATAGTCCATGGAAATTAAACTTTTGTAGGGAAAAATGTAACCAGCGAATTTATTGCTGGAAAGGGTATATTTTGGCACCACTAAAAACATACTTCGATGGAAATTCATACGGTCCATGGCTTACAAAATGGCGGCCCAAAAATGGTCACTTTTTTCACTTTTTCCAGTTTATCTTGAAAAATAAGGGTTGTATGAAAAAATATTTCAAACAAAAGTTATAGATAATTGAAAAACCTATCGAATGATATAATTTAAGTTATAGGTGGCGCCACTAGTTGTCGAAATATATTTTTTTATTATTTATAATTAAATGATATTTATTAATTAACTATCTCTTCAGAATTCTAGAAATGATAGATATTTTTGATCCAAAAAAGTGTGTTTATTCCGAAATTTGCGAGTTGAATAGTTTCCGACAAAATCGAGCTCAAAGTTGAAAATCCCATATTGATTATTATCCTTCCTAATAAAGATACAGCAACCAGGTTGACGACAATTTGTTTGAAATGACGTATATTTTCAAGATATATTTTCAAAAAAAAATTTTTTTCGATTTTCCGTCGAGAGAATTGCGAAAAACTGTTTATTGCACTCGGAAAATTGCAATAACTTTTTTGTCAGTGTACTTACGATTATTCTAATACGTCTATTAGATTTAGATATATCATTTCCAATCTCTGGAAAAAAATTGTTTTACAATAAAATTTACCTTTTTTAAAAAAAAATCGCAACGTCGCGGTTTATAAATATTAAGGGCTGAAATTTACAGAAGACATTATTGAATAGTTTATCGAGAAATTTTTCGGTTGCATGAAAAACATCTCTGTAGGATCTATGGACCTGTGAAAACTACCCACAGAATCTATCCGACGGTAGTCAAATCGCGCGGATACAGCTAGTCAGCGGGTTGGTATGCTGGAGGCGTGCCGCTCAGCTACGGACTACACGCACATATCGCTTTGTGCGACTGGTAACATTTTGGAGTAAAGTATATGGTAAAGTTGTAATATTTAGATTATATTATTAATAAAAAGTTATTTCTGATTTTATGAGCAATCCATCATTTTATTAAAAAAATACAGTTTGACAAAAAGTATACATAATATAATATAATAATACAAAAGTTATGTCTTATTTTATTAGCAATACATCATTTTATTACAAAAAAAAAGTTTGAAAAAAAAAGTACACATATATAATATAATACAAAATATAAAAAATATACATTATTATCATACACTTTTTCTTATCTTTGTATAGAAATATACATAGAATATACACTGTTTCGTAATGTATATATATATATATATATATATATATATATATATATATATATATATATATATATATATATTGTCACATTCAACGGTCCAACACGTGTTAAAATCTGCGTGAACTTTCACTAAAACGCTTGTAAATGCAAAAAATATTTGCAATAGTGCTTTTACAAATGTACAAACACTATAATATTTTTTCTTTCTAGTATGTCAAAACGATATATCAAATTAACTCCAAAGCATACTACTCCGAAATGCCAGAATGCCGGCTCAAAACCGGATACTGCCAAGAACGGAAGACATCTGCGCCTTGCAACATAGTAACCCGCTGACTAGCTGTACCCGCACTATTTGAAAACCGTCGGATAGATTCTGAGGGTAGTTTTCAGAGGTCCATAGATCTTACAGGGATGTTTTTCGTGAAACCGAAAAATTTCTCGAAAAACTACAAGTATTCAATAATGTCTTCTGTAAATTTCAGCCCTTAATATTTATAAACCGCGACGTTGCGAATTTTTTCAAAAAAGGGTAAATTTTACCGTAAAACAATTTTTATTCCAGAGATCGGAAATGATATATCTAAATCTAATAGACGTATTAAAATAATCGTAAGTACACTGACAAAAAAGTTATTGCAATTTTTCGAGTGCAAAAAACTGTTTTTCGCAATTTTCTCGACGGAAAATCAATCAAAATATATCTTAAAAATATACGTCATTTCAAACAAATTGCTGTCAACCTGGCTGCTGTCTTTATTAGGAAGGATAATAATCGACATCGAATTTTCAACTTTGAGCTCGATTTTCTCGGAAACTATTCAACTCACAAATTTCGGATTAAACGCACTTTTTTGGGTCAAAAATATCTATCATTTCCTAGAATTCTGAAGCGATAGTTAATTAATAAATGTCATTTAATTATAAATTTAAAAAAATGGAATTTTCCGAGGAAAAAAAAAAAGATATTTCGATAACTAGTGGCGCCACTTATAACTTTAATTATATCAATAGATAGGTTTTTCGTTGTCTACAACTTTTGTTTGGAACATTTTTTCATACAATCCTTATTTTTCAAAATAAACTGGAAAAACTGAAAAAAGTGACCATTTTTTGGCCGCCATTTTGTAAGCCATGTATCGTATGAATTTTCATCGAAGTATGTTTTTAGTGATGCCAAAATATACCCTTTTCAGCAATAAATTCGCTGGTTACATTTTTTTTCCCTACAAAAGTTTAATTTCCATGGACTAAAACGTAAACTAATATTATGAAATGTACAGGGTGAGTCAACGATTGGATGAAGTAGGTTTGTGCCTTTTCGGTGAAATTAACAAAGAAACTATATTTATTGTTTGATACAGTTTATTTTTACGCAGATTTTAAAAATATTTAGGACTCTACAGGGTGAGCCAAAAAACTAGGACAGCATAAAGTTGTATTTTTTAAATAGAACACCCTATATACGAATCGTATTTTCGATTTAGCTTATAATTTTAAATCTTTTTTAATAAGGGTTTACTATAACAAAACTTTATAGTTTCTGAGATAATTAAGTTTAAAGAAAAAAGTCACATTTTCAAGCATCAATTCAATCCTAAATAACGTTTTCAATTTTGTAACAAATATATTCAAATTTGGAATTTAGCAAGGCCAAGGACAAGTTAACATAATTTTTACCTAATATTTGCAATAAAAGCTACAGGGTGTTGAACACATCGGCTCAAATTTGAACAAGTTTAAATGAATAAATATCTTTTTTTTAAATGGTACACCTTGTATATTTTCATGTTATTTAATAGAGTAATAAAAACCCTAAAAGTTTTGTTCAATATATCCTATACCTATTTATAATAGTTTTTGAGATATTTCAGTTTTTCTTATTATCCATACTTTTTTACAGAAATAGTCTTCATTATCATAGTAGCTATGGCAAAAACAATGTAAAAGAACATTTTTCTGTGTGTCAAATTTATAACCGCAATCGCTTCTTTTGGTTTTTATGTAGTGTAGTTTGGTTTTTTCGCATTCATCTTATATTGTAAAATGAATTTTCCAAAGAATGAGTTAATTGATATGATTTATACAATAGGAGAGGCTCAAAAAAATTGCCTTCTTGCTCAAAGGATTTACAAAATGAAATATCCTGATCGACGCCAGCCTAATACCCATACTTTTCAAAACTTAATGCAAAGATTTGATTCTTCTGGTACTGTTGATTATCCAAAACGTAAAGTGGTCAACAAACCAGTAACTAATGAAGAAAAAGAACTACAAGTATTGTTAAATGTTCAGGAAAATCCTTATATTGGTAGCCGTCAGTTAGCAGCACTATGTGAAACATCACAATCCACCGCTAATCGTACTACCAAGAAATATAGGTATCATCCATATCACATGGAATTACACCAAGAATTGCATGGACAGGATTTTGAAAGTCGTGTAAACTTTTGTCGTACAATAAATGCGGAGATTCAATTAAATCCAAATTTATTATGCAAGGTAATGTTTAGTGATGAAGCTACTTTTAGAAGTAACGGTGCCGTAAATAGACGCAACATGCATTATTATGCCACAGAAAACCCATTTTGGATTAGAGAGGTGCAACATCAAAACCACTGGTCATTAAATGTTTGGTGTGGTATTCATCATAATCGAATTGTTGGACCCCACTTTTTTAATGAACCACTAAATGGCCATAGTTACCTGAACTTTCTACAAGAACTACCCCAACTGCTTCAAGGTCTCGATAGGGATGAGCTCGACAGTATGTGGTTCCAGCACGATGGTGCGCCTCCGCATTACCATCGTGAAATTCGTGCGTTTTTGGACCAACGATATCCGCAAAAATGGATTGGACGTGGGGGTTTCATCGAGTGGCCACCAAGGTCTTGCGACATCACCCCATTAGATTTCTTCCTATGGGGTTATATTAAAAATAAGGTGTATGTTAATCCACCAACAACAGTGGAAGATATGCGAAACAGGATTACGGATACCTGTAGAACAATAACGCCACTAATTTTGTCCAGGGTCCGAGAAAATCTGCAAAAAAGACTAAATTTGTGCATTGCACGAGAGGGTCGTTTATTCGAACACTTATTAAAAAGAAATAATTAATCTCAGTATTTAATAGGTAATTTTTTTGTTTCAATTTAGTATAAAAGTAAATATGTACTTGCCTTGTCGTTATTGTTGTGTTAATTTTTTCACATTATGTTTAATTAAACTATTGCCGTTGTAATATAACGAATAATGTATTTCATCATATTTAACTACATTCTGTTTGTTTCTGTAGTTTCTTTTTATTATTTTACATGGCCACTATGATAATGAAGACTATTTCTGTAAAAAAGTATGGAAAATAAGAAAAACTGAAATATCTCAAAAACTATTATAAATAGGTATAGGATATATTAATCAAAACTTTTAGGGTTTTTATTACTCTATTAAATAACATGAAAATATACAGGGTATACCATTTAAAAAAAAAAGATATTTATTCATTTAAACTTGTTCAAATTTGAGCCGATGTGTTGAACTCCCTGTAGCTTTTATTGCAAATATTAGGTAAAAATTATGTTAACTTGTCCTTGGCCTTGCTAAATTCCAAATTTGAATATATTTGTCACAAAATTGAAAACGTTATTTAGGATTGAATTGATGCTTGAAAATGTGACTTTTTTTCTTTAAACTTAATTATCTCAGAAACTATAAAGTTTTGTTATAGTTAACCCTTAATAAAAAAGATTTAAAATTATAAGCTAAATCGAAAATACGATTCGTATATAGGGTGTTCTATTTAAAAAAATACAACTTTATGCTGTCCTAGTTTTTTGGCTCACCCTGTAGAGTCCTAAATATTTTTAAAATCTGCGTAAAAATAAACTGTATCAAACAATAAATATAGTTTCTTTGTAAATTTCACCGAAAAGGCACAAACCTACTTCATCCAATCGTTGACTCACCCTGTATAATGCTATCAAGTCCGTTACAATATAAAAACAACTAGTTGAAGGACAGGTCTCATCGATATGTGTCGACGAAACCTGGCCAATTTGAGAAAAGGATATTTTGCGGCAGCAAACAATTTGGCGGAAGACAATTTAGTGAAAGACAATTTGATACAAGAAATTTAATTCAAATAATTTACCAAAAAAACGACTAAAATCGGAGTTTAAATTGTTTATAAGTAAAAAAGGCACCCCTTCTTTAAACGGTTTTTTAACAACAATTGTTTTAAAAATTCATCATTTTTTCATCTCTGCTTGTAGTTTGAACTTCAAAGAATCCATTCTGCTTTTGCAAATATCTGTAGAATCATCCTCTGGGCAAGGACAATTGTTTAAACATTCAATGTCTGGGATAAACCATTAAGATTATGCATAAACTACCAAACCGATTTGGTCCAGCTTTCGCACATTTATAAAGGCCCATAATGGTCTTATCATCAAGGGGTGATACATCACTTTCGGCCTTTCTTGCAAAAGTTATTAACATTTATAAAATAGTGCAAAGAAGGTGGTTTTTCGCCATTATCTCGATAAATTATTTATCGATTTTGACGTATAAAAAATGAAATTAAAGGTCTTTTCAATACCCACAACTTTCATTTGGACAAGTTTTCTCTAAAATGTAACCGGAAAATTCTACGGACGGAAAATCGAATTTTCCCACTTTGGATGTTGTTTATAAAAAAACAGGGCTGTTCTAGCTGTACTTTTTTACCTATTTATCATCTACTGGGTGCCCCCCCCCCCTACGACATGAAACTTTCAGATATCTGCAATAAATTTTTACATGAAATCGCTACAAATTCAATAGGAAGACTGGAGTAAATAGTTTAAAGTTGCACTTACTCCGAAAGTCAGAAAGTGAGCAGTAGGGGGGGAGGCTTCTTTCGCCGGAAAAATTTGGATCATATCAGTGAATATTGGTCATAGACCCTTAATTTTTTTTTAATTTCTGATTTCTCGACGAAATATAAACACTAAATGATATGTTATTCTAATCAAATTATTGTTAAACATAGCAATAATCAAATTGTTGCACTTTTATAGATTTTATGTATAATTATAATTTTATCGTACTTACGTGTATTTCGAATAGCGAGAAAGTTGTTACAGTGGTCAACAGTTTACTACTAATGAGAAATATTAAAAATCAAATTGATGTATATGACTTTTTGTTAAAAGAAATTAAGGCCTGATTTTTTTATTTAAAAAAAATGAAATACTTAACTTGACTTTAATTTTTATTATTATGCGACCATAATTACTACAGAAATTAAAGTGTAAATAAAATAAAATAATTATAAATTTTTATGATTAAAGTATTGACAAAATAAAAGGGGTCTAGACGATTAAGAGGATCGAAACTGCCCCCTCGATAATAAAAAAATAGAACACCCGGTTGGTCTACATCGAAAAATACCAAAAAAAAATTTTTAGTCACTTTTATCGACACATAACCTAAAAAAAATTAAAACGTCTTTTTTCGTTTTTTGACGATATCTTCGGTCCTAATCATCGTAGAAACTTCTTTTTTTTTTTCATTTTGTAGATTTTTTTATTGCCTCTCAAGATATTTTTTACAAAAATTTTTGGTGCGAAATTCAAATTTTTATGAGTGTTAGAAAATTTGTAAATTCAATAAAATAAAAACTAGGACAATAGCAGGGCCGAAAAAAAATATGTTGTTTTTTAGATGCCAAACTATGTCCATGGATTTTTTCAGGTTTTTAAAAGTGGTGACACAGTCAAAATCCCAAAAAACTGAATTTATTAGCATTTTTATCGAGTTTTGAAGCATGGCATTTTCTTATAAATCCTCAGTTACCTTAAAACTATGTATGTATGTATGTATATGTATATGTATATATTATATATATATATATATATATATATATATATATATATATATATATATATATAAAATAAAATAGAATAAAATATTGGCGAAGCGGACGTGAAAATTTGTCAATCTACATGATTCTCGTATTAAAAAGTGCGGAGCACTCCAAAGTATGGAATAACTCCGGGTCCGACAGATGGCGACAGCGCTGTTTCGTCCTAATATGGGACTCGTCAGGCCACCGCAGTCGACACAAACCATCATCTCGCCCTTGCATAGTATAAGCCATACTTATAATCAAAATACGGCAAATAAGACGACAAAGGCGACATCTCGATGGTCCACTTGATAATACAAGAACCATACAGATTAACAAAGTTTGTAAGAGAACCGTCATATGGTGGCGCGACGGTGAATTAAAACAGAAATATGTAAAATCGAGTACACGAAACGCGCTGCCCAAAAGATAGGGGTCGCATTTTTCGGTACTGGCAAGCAAGCATACCGCTATTTAAGCAGCCAAAGCCACGTGCCGCACCAAACGATCCCACCATGAGAGCATCGTTTAGCGTGTTTCAAAGCCAAACAAGTAAATAAATATTTATTTACTTGTTTGGCTTTGAAACACGCTAAACGATGCTCTCATGGTGGGATCGTTTGGTGCGGCACGTGGCTTTGGCTGCTTAAATAGCGGTATGCTTGCTTGCCAGTACCGAAAAATGCGACCCCTATCTTTTGGGCAGCGCGTTTCGTGTACTCGATTTTACATATTTCTGTTTTAATTCACCGTCGCGCCACCATATGACGGTTCTCTTACAAACTTTGTTAATCTGTATGGTTCTTGTATTATCAAGTGGACCATCGAGATGTCGCCTTTGTCGTCTTATTTGCCGTATTTTGATTATAAGTATGGCTTATACTATGCAAGGGCGAGATGATGGTTTGTGTCGACTGCGGTGGCCTGACGAGTCCCATATTAGGACGAAACAGCGCTGTCGCCATCTGTCGGACCCGGAGTTATTCCATACTTTGGAGTGCTCCGCACTTTTTAATACGAGAATCATGTAGATTGACAAATTTTCACGTCCGCTTCGCCAATATTTTATTCTATTTTATTTTAAATTACACGGACAAAAACTTATCTACATATTTATATATATATATATATATATATATATATATATATATATATATATATATATATATATATATATATGTATGTATTTATGTGTGTGCAATTGAAGGTTTTCGGGCATCCAGTTGCCAGTGTTTGGGGTTGCGTTGCCGAGTTGTAATCTGTTTCGCTACTGTTTTGAGTCAGCAAATAGCGACTGGATCCGCGTATCAGACCACAATTTGCAGCGCGTCGTCGAGTTCTTGGGCACCCAGCTTTCCATCTTAATTCGTGATCAAGACACGATCACAGAATAATATGGAAAGTGGTTGCTTGAAGGGGGGGCGTGTCGTAATAATACGGAATAAGTTTATAAAAATCTGAAATACAAATTTCAAGTAATATCCTACCGTCACGTTCCGCCCGAAAATAACTTGAAATACGAGAATCAAATATTCATAAGTACGTCAACACAGGGTGTCTGGGAAAGATGCCAGCGGGCCCACTGACGAGTCCAACCGCTGGCATCGTGGACGAAACACCGCTGTAAAATTTTGGGTCAATTTTTCAGTTTATATATCGTAGTTGCGACCTACGAATACAACAATATATATATATATATATATATATATATATATATATATATATATATATATATATATGGCAAATATTTCACTACAATAGTAAAGGAAAAATTGAATAATCACTTTATAAATAATATCTCTACAGAATGTATGGTGGTTAAGTTTTCCATGACTAATTCTCTGTTTTGCGAGTCGACAACACCAGAAGAAATCGTTAAGATTATTAATAACTTAAACAACACATACTCCTGTGGATCGGATGATTTGCCAATAACACATGTCAAAAAGATTGCAAAATTCATAAATGAACCGCTATGTGCTTTAATAAATCAGTCGATTGTGGATGGCATTTTTCCGGATAGTTTAAAGCTGAGCAAAACACTGGTTGCTTTTAAGAACGGTGATAGACAGCCGATAATTTTCAGCCAATAAGTATCTTGAGCGTATTTTCTAAAGTATTCCAGTGTGTAATGCATAATAGGCTAAGGAGTTATCTTTTCAAATATAAACTGATTACTAAGAGTCAACATGGATTTCAGGATGGCAGGCGTCATGTAGAGCTATTTTCTTTGATCTCTCAAAGGCTTTTGATAATATCAATATCAATTTTATTAGATATAAGCTTTCCAACTTAGGTATAAGAATGAGTGTGCTTGATTGGATTGTTTTTTTGTCTGATCGAAAACTGTTTGTTCTTTTAAATGACTGTAAGTCCAGTGAGTATGATGTTGATATAGGTGTCGCTCAGGGTTCTGTACTGGGGCCACTAATTTTACTATGTTTATAAATGATTTGCTTTCTTATATAACTAGGGGTTTGGTGATATGCGGATGATACCTCGATAGCTCTATCAGAAGCAACTCCTGAAGAACTTGGAGCATCCATTAAACAAGTCGTTAGTGACATGTCTAGGTGGTGTGGAAAAAATAGACTCATATTAAACGTAGATAAAACTAAATGTGTATATTTTAACAAGAATAACTTGGCGATTCCAGGAATTTCGTGTGCCTTCTATAGCAAGTTTTTGGGTCTGACAGTGGATAGCGGTCCTACGTGGGAATTGCATATCGGGGAGATTACCAATAAACTCAATTGGGCATATTTTGCTCTTTTAACTTTACAATGTGACTTATCACGTACTACATTGCTGCAGGTATACTATGCTTTGGTATACTAGGCGATGTCTTACCATGTGATTCTCTGGGGAGCTGCATCAAATACAGATGGAGTTTTTCTAATACAAAAGAGAATTATTAGATTTATATTTAATTTAACAAGGAGAGAATCATGTAAGGATATTTTTAAGAATCATAAAATACTAACTTTTGTATGTGTATATGTTTTTGAGTGTTGTCTTTACGTTAAAAGCAACATTAAACGTTTTGAAACGAGTTCGACTTACCACCAGTATAACAGCCGGAATGCAAATGTTCCACTTTACATCTCGCACAAACGAGTCACTCAAAGATCTGTCAATTATCACCCTATTCGTATATACAACAAACTTCGTCAAATTATCAAGTCAGCCAATAACCACAATAGCTTTAAGAATAAATTAAGAAAATATTTAATTGAGAAGGGCTTCTACTCACTCTTTATTTTATTATAGGTAACTAGCTTTTAATTTTTAAGAAGTATAGCTAGTGTTTCATGCATATTGTATAATTTTGATCAATATCTGACCATATGATTTCCTCCACATCAACCTTAATGATGTTAAAGGTGAATAAATGTTTGACTTTGTTTGCTAATAGTGACAATAACTTTAAGGATAAATTTTTTAAAGTTCTCAAAATTGAAGGTGTGTAGCTGACGTTGCATGTCCTCATTTTTATTATTTATTCTTGTAACTAGTTTTTAATTCTTTGACCTCCTCTTGCTAGTGTCATTTTACTGTATATATATATATATATATATATATATATATATATATATATATATATATATATATATATATATATATATTAGTTTCAAGACAACTGAGGATTTATAAGAAAATTCCATGCTTCAAAAATTGATAAAAATGCTAATAAATGCCGTTTTTTGCGATTTTTGACTGTTTCACCACTTTTAAAAATCTGAAAAAGTTCATGGGCATAGTTTGGCGTTTAAAAAACAACATATTTTTTTTCTCGGCCCTGCTGTTGTCCTAGTTTTTATACTACTGAATTTAAAAATTTTCGAACACCCAAAAAAATTTTAATTTCGCGCTAAAAAGTTTTGTAAAAAATATTTTGCTGTAGGCAATAAAAAAACCTGCAAAATGAAAAAAAAAAATTCTACGATGATTAGAATCGAAAATATCGTCAAAAAAACGAAAAAAAAAAACACTTTATTTTTTTTTGAGGTTCTGTGACGATTAAAGTGGCTACAAATTTTTTTGTGTAGGCACTTTTTGATGTGAACGGCGTGTTCTTATTTTTTATTACCGAAGGGGCAGTTTCGGCCCTCTTAATCGGCTAGACCTTTCGAAACAAGTTGGTATAATTTTTTTACACCTAAGAAAAAAATAAGTATTTGTACCGTATTGCTATTTTTCTCAAGATTTAAGGCGCCAAAGTAACTCTGGTCAACCAGCGTCGCCACTGTTGGACATCCTGTTCACTTACTATTTTTAAGATTTCAAATGAGTCCCAACAATGTTTTGGAGACTTTAGCTTATTTTGCTATCATTCTCTTCCCCCTCTTTGGCTTTTCTGGTTTCAACCATTTCGAGCGGTTTATGTTGAAGAAGATGCTAAGTCATATTAGATTTCCAAATTGTTTGATATTCACATCGGAAACACTTAATTTTCTCAATATTCATATGTACACGAAGATGAGTTTTTAAACGACCTTTATTAGGCGTTTTGTATCCGCAATGTTCGCATTCAAAGAGATCCTGTGGATGTTGTTGTTGCTTAGTGTTTTCGTGACGAAGAATGTGATCCTTCAACTGACGTTTCCGAAACGACTGAAAATCACATGTACCACACTTATACAGATTATCGAGATGTCGTTTCTGATTATGTCTTACTAAAGAGTTTTTATAACTCGTTTCGAAATCGCAATGCTCGCATTTCAAGCTTGCAATGCTGATCGCACTTTGATGAAACCCTGTGTGTCTATCGAAATGGTATTTCCTCCGTGTTTTAAACCCGCACACGCTGCACTCAAATTCTTTGTTTTTATCGGAAATATTATTGTCATGACGTCGAAAAATGTGCGCCCCAATTTTTCTCTTAAAAACGGTGTGATAATCGCACTTGTCGCACTTGAAGTTAGCCACTTCCTGGGGATCCTTGTGAAGAAGAAGATGGTTGTCTAAGGAGTGTTTTCGGAAGGTTTTGTAATCGCAAAAGTTGCATTTAAAGTTTTTTACTTCCTCAGGATTCTTGTGACGGAGCAAGTGCTTCTTAAACGTATCTTTGTAAATTGTTCGATATGCACATTGGGGACATTGATTCACATCAGTTTCGGCAAGTTTTTTGTGTCTAAGATAATGCTTCTGTAAATTTTTTTCCTCTAGTGTTTTGTATTCACACAGATCGCATTTACGAAAGGTAGAACCTGGAGGTTGTGATTGATCAAAGCCGACAGATGACATACTAGAATTAGAAAAATATATATACAGTGACAGGCAGAGATGTTACACCATATGGGAAATATTTTATAAAGCTTTTTAAAAATATCAAAATATAGCGGATCAAGTGTGCATTTCCTGAAACCAAAACACACATAAAAAGAATCTTAACAAAAACTTCAATATTAAATAAATTCAAAATTACAGTCTTGTATTTTCATATGTATTTTTGTAAATAAATCCTGTTATCCATCTTGTTTTTTATTGTTTTGAACTTATGTATAAATATTATATAAAAATGTTTGTATTAAATAAAAATAACTGACACATTTTACAGGGTGGGCCAGAAAGACGTACGATTTTGAAAGGAGCATGTTTCCGAACGGTACGCGGGGGGGGGGGGGGGGGTAGCGGCGATTTGTCGCTCGGTTCTCGAAAATTTAGTCGCTATGGAACGTTTCCCCGGAAAGCAGCGTGCGTTCTGTGTAAAGGCTTATTACAAAAATGGCGATTCGTGCACTATTACGCGGTGTCTATTTCGTTTTGAGTTTAAGTTACATGATCTAAAACAATGTTTCAGTGAAAGTGTGATTAAATCGTGGGTCGGAAAGTTCGAGGCTACAGGTTTGACGCTCAATCAGAAACCTGCAGGTCGGCCAAGGTCGAAACGATTAGAGGAAACTGTAAGCAAAGTTGCGGCATCCGTACAGCGCACGAACTTGACATATAAAACTGAACTGATCATGCATAATACCTCCCTTATAATAAAAATGACGCCACCATGCTCCGTGCCATTACGTGCAAATAGTTGCTTTGGCAACAATGAATTCCCTAAGTTTTTATTATATTAGTGCAAGTGTCTTTTTGACATTAACTGAATACTTTTCATTTTGACAAAAATTTATTTTTGATTTTGCTGTTTCATGGATTTTATCACATTTTAGGTAACGTTTTACTGAAAATTTCAAACAGAAACGTGAACTTTAAGGTTTTTTTTGGTATTTTAAAAAATGTGATTCTTCATCGTAAGACGTGCAAATACCTCATCTGGTAAATTGGAATTTATTTAATTGGTAAGTTATAAAGCATTCAATAATAATTATTTAAAATTTTACCTTACAATCAAATTGTAAATCTAAGGGTAACAAATTTAATCTTATGGATATGATGTATAATAATTTTTAAATACTATCAATATTTTAGTTTTCTAAGAGAAAAGAATGTTCACATTCAAGGACTGAAGCAAATTGGTCATGATCATAATTCTTTTATACACCAGATGAGTAACTCTGTTCAGAGCATTTTTCTGGAAATAGTTTTATACAAGAAGATGAGCAAAAAGTTTGTGCTGTGCTTCTTACAAATAAACTGCCTGAAAAAACTACGAAGCACTGTTTGATGTAAACATCTTGAAGCAACTAAACTTGGACTTAATAACATACATTGGCTCTAGAAAAAAAAGTCCTGAATTAGGTGTGCATTAACCAACAACAATATCGTTTTACCATAAAGTTAATGTTCCACTGACATATAAAGCTGAACATCGAAACTGGTATGGTGTTAAAATTTAAAATGATTATACGTTTAAAAACCAATATACTATATTAAAATATAAATAAATGATTGCATTGGAAATTACATAAATTTTACTTTTATGTATTTGTTTTGTCTAAAAATAAAATAATAACCTTTTGTTTGAATATGTTATTAATTAATAAAACAAAAAATCTTGACTTTAGCTCAGATAGGAAATTTGTGTCATGAGAATCCTTTGTCAAAGTAGTGAGAAGATGCGTTTGATTACCATTTCAAAAATTCAACTCTAGGAAAGGTCAATTCCAGATCCTTAAACATTTAAGTAAATGGAAAGTTTGACTTAGTATAAAAATTTAAAGTTGCTAGTAAATCTTTATGTATATATTTAGATCAAAAATGATTGTATTCAAGTAACAATTCTCTTGTATTTAGAAGCTTTTTTATATTTAAAGTGTCTTACTAAATATTATTTTGTTTACACTTAAATATAAACTGCTTTAACATTATCCCCTTTAGAATTTAATTTTTTTTTATAAAAATGATTTAGTACAAAATGTTACTTTACTTCCTTTAAATTAAAGCTCCGTTATTATGAAGGAAATGTCAACATTATTATGAATGTTGTTAACTCTCGATAAATACCTAACATATCAGTTTCCTAAAAGCATCGAGGAGAAAATAATTTTAACAAAGACCTAATCGAAGCTATTTTTAAATAATGAAACTCTCTTACTTTGCAATAGACTGTGGACATTTCGATACCTTACATTAATGAATATACTATATTAATTCATGATATAAAATTTTTAAAAATAAATGCCTTAATACTTTTTTTCGTTAACTTCTTATACTCTACGTCCGAATAAGGATGTTTCTAAAACAGATATTTAAAAAAAAATTAGTCTCGATTTGTTTTTGGCGCATATTTCACATTTTAGCTATTTTGCTAAATAACAGTTTTATTGTAAAAAATATAATATGTAAACAGTCATAGAAAAAGCATTTTCATTTATTTATAAGAATTGACATTTCATGCTTGTTATCTAAAAATAATAAAATTGTTACATATTTACGCTGTTCCAAAGAAGGTAAAAAAAATTGATTTATTGGAGTTGCTTTAAACAGAAAAATTATAATTTTGAGGAAACTAAAAGTAAAAATTCAAGTTAAATATTGTTTTATAGAAACAATTATCTTGGTCTTCTTTATTGAATATACTCAATTAACCTGTCAAGTAAAACAAGGAAGAGCGATTTATTGTTTTAGGTATAGTATACAAAAAGATTAGAATAATAGAACTGACATTCATACACGACACATTCACGCCAATGTAGAAACTAGCAGGGAATTTAAAGTTGCCATACAAATCATTGCACCTAATGGCGACCAATAAGGGGGGGGTCAAAAATTATTTTCATGAGCAGTTCAGTTTTATATGTCATGTTCGTGGTACAGCGCGATACCAGATTATCATCTCGAAAGAAATCGGCAGAGCTCGCTATATCGAGATCATCTTTGCGGCGAATTGTGGTTAAAGATTTGATATTGCATCCTTATAAACTCCAATTTGTGTAAGAATTGAAACCAAATGATCACAATATACGCCGTGTTTTTGCCGAAAGAATGTTGGAGAACTTTCTAAATTTTAACAATATTCCCTTTTCGAATAAATCGCATTTTCACCTATGTGGGTATGTCTGTTTGAAATTCATACATTTCATTTTCCTCATATTTATAACTATTTTCAATTCTCCGCGTTTTTAGAGTACATTAAATCTATAAATGTAACCGTCTCCTTTGTCGGTAGGCTTAGTCAAAGCAACCCTTTTACTCTTTATAATAAAGACACGGCCATCTTTATTCGCTACTTAATTAAAATTGCTCATCTCCTACCGTACGAGAGAGTCAGTTCTTTGTTCACCCTTGAATAGTACACTTAATACGGGTGCAAAATATACTCAACTTCTCGTCGCGTATTTCTCTCGACGTATTCCAATGTCCAGTTCGTTGGGCTTATAAATTTCCATATTTAATGTCATCTCTTCGGCTTCACGCAGCCAAATACAGCTCTAACCTGTCGGTTAACGTAAATTAATCTCTTGTCTACACAGTTATTTATTTCATTATTTAAATGAAAATAGACTTATTTCTCGTCACGTCTATTTAAGCATACAAGTAAAAGAAGCCTTGCGGCCTTTTCTCTCTTCAGAAGAACTACACAACCTTTACAGAATTAGAATCGTAAGTTTTGTGTATTAGATGGTGGATTTGTTAAAGGTTACACAAGTCTGCAAAAAAAAATTGAGAGCTGTTTTGGTTTTTTTTGCGTAATTCTTCTCTTTTTGGGTGTGCTGACTAAAAAGACTAAAATTTTTTTTTTAATTTATAATTGCGTAGCAAAACTTATTTTTTTTATCTAAAATACATTCATTAGTAAGCACTAAACATATTTCTTTTTCCCAGTGAGATTCCTTTTGGTACATTTTCGCTTGTAGGAAGCATCTGGAAGATCTCTCTGAAGCGTCCAACAGTAGTCTGCCAACATTCAGACGCTCCATCTTCCCTGGTGTCTTTTTTCCATCTCCTTAATATCTTGGTGAAATCGTTCACCTTGTTCTTCACTCACATCTCCTAAATTTTCTGGAAAGTAGTCGAGGTGGGAATGAAGAAAATGTACTTTTAAACTCGGGCAACCTAAAGCTTGAAATGCTTTTAACATTCTTTTGACGATTTGTTTGTAGTTAGGGTCTTTGTTATTGCCTAAATATTTCTCTATCACCTCTTTAAAGGCAATCCACCCTTCTTTTTGAGGATCCGTCATGGTTGTGATGAATTGTGGATCAGCGATAAGCCGTCTAATATCTGGTCCAACGAAAACACCTTCCTTCAACTTTGCCTCCGAAATGCCTGGAAACTTTGATATTAAGTATTTAAAGCAATTTTCATCTCTTGGAAGAGATTTTACAAATTGCTTCATCAATCCCAGCTTTATGTGAAGCGGTGGTAGAAGAACTTTATGAGGAGGCACCAAATTTTCATGCAGGACGTTCTTTTCGCCAACGTTAAGCTCCCTCGGAGACCAACACTTTTTGGTCCAGTGATTTGCTTGGTCTCTTCTATCCCATAGACACAAAAAGCAAGGGAATTTGGTAAACCCAGATTGTTGTCCAAGCAACATGCCCAAGATTTTTAAATCACCGCACACTTGCCAACCATGGTCTTTATATTTTAATTTGCAAAGAACCAATTCCAGGTTCTTGTAGGTTTCTTTGAGGTGTACGGAATGACCGACAGGAATGGAAGCATAGAAACCGCCGTTGTGAAGCAGAACTGAGTAGTGGGAATAGGGGGCTCCTAGTTGACCCCCCACCACTTTTTTGATTGGTCAGCCAAGAATGACCTTGTTTCTGATTGGCTGCCCAAGTTCGCCCCCTATTCCGATTGGTTTCATAAACTCCGCCTCTTTTTGCTCCACCTCCTACCTCCTTCCTAACCACCACAGTAGTTGGAGGGGAGCTGGTAGCAGTTGGAGGGGAGCTGGTATTTTAAAGGACTGAATCTGAGCGAGCTACATTCATTTACAACTAGTCTTAAGCTTATATAGAAGATTCACCACTAATAAAGAACAGTGTTAAATTAAAAATAAGTGGTAGTTA
The DNA here is from genome assembly GCA_034092305.1 of Diaprepes abbreviatus. Classification (NCBI taxonomy): domain Eukaryota; kingdom Metazoa; phylum Arthropoda; class Insecta; order Coleoptera; family Curculionidae; genus Diaprepes; species Diaprepes abbreviatus. Next base: position 634,354 of record JASJET010000040.1, read on the forward strand.
TGAACAGTGATTTGCAAAATGAAATAATCAAATTAGGTAAACAGTTTACTAAACTTCAAAATTCCGAATTAAAGAATGCAATGCTAAGGAAAACACACCCCGAGTGGGCACAGGTATATTATGAGACTGCCTTCCAATACCAATTAGCTGCAGAAGCCTGTTTAAATTATAGAAAAACCCAAAATTTGCCGAAGTTCTTTCATGAAATAAAGAAAATAGGATTCAGTTACTTTTTAAGGATATTGAAGGATTATATAAAAGATCCTGATATATTAAAAGAAATCGTGGAAGAGGAAGAGAGAGATAAAGAGATATTGAGAAACAGGGAGGTTTTAGTGTAGGATTTATTATGGAATTATTAATAAGAGAAATGTATGAAGAGTTTTTAATGTCCGCAGCCTGTTCCGAGTTTTATGCATATGAAGGTCAAGAAAGTGAAGCGCAGAATATTATAGTGTTTTTAAATTATATGGAACATGCGGAATTATGTTTACTAGCAGCTAAATGTTGTAGCGAATATTTAAAAAATAAAAATATAGATATTTTAATATGTAAACTTCAAGAACTAGGATTAAATAATAATATTTCATGTATTAAAACAATGTTAGAAAATAAAACACATAATTTGTAATCAAGTCTTTTATTACATAAAAAAATTGTTGTAAAGGTAATAAACATTTGATAATGCACATACACATGGTATTTTTTGATGATAAAAGCAGCAAGGATCCATTTTCTTTAGGGCGGGTTGTTCATCAATCTCGATAACTGGTTTCATGGAATACTTCTTTACGAAATCTGCCTTTTCTTCCCCTTTTACATAAACATAGTCCACCTTAGCGCTTAAATCTCTTATGATATCTCCACATTTGTGTAATGGTGTAAATCCTTCACACCATTCAATGCAATGGTAATTTTTTATTAACCACAGAGCTTGTTTGTGTAAATAGGATGGTAAATGACCCATCGGAAATGGAGCTTTGAAAATAAAATGACTTGTCTTTTGCCCATCGTAAGCTGCTAATTCCTTTACAATAAATTTATTATTTTCAATTTTGAATCCTTGAAGATCTAGAATAAGTTTCATATTTTCAAATATTTGAATTTCTTGATCATTTCTACTTTTAATTGATATTCACTTATTTGTTTTTTTAATTTCTGCAACTGAAGTTGAAAATCTAATACTCGAACTGAAATCTCGTAAGACATTATATAAATGAAGAATTCTGGTTTGGCTACGTTAATAAATATCAAAATTGACGCGTGCGCTCTTAAGCGTAAGTAGCGGTTTGTTTAAAAAGAGTATTTTATCTTAAGGAAATTGTATTACAACTGTTTCACAATTTTTGTTAATGGATTGTAACTGAAAACTTTATCATGAATTATAACACAATATGCCGCTGTTTTAGGGGGAATTTTTTCCTTGGTTTCAAATTCAATTCTCATGGTTACTGGACCTGTTTGTAGTAAATCTCTTTGATGTGAACAATTAATGTAAACTATAGGAGCATTTTCTTTAAATTCTTTCGGATTAAAAATTGGTTCCACTGGAGAGTTATAATACCCTTGACGAAAGTCTGTAAACATTTCATACAGAGTAGCAAATTTATTATTTTCAAAGTCAAGTTGAAGATCATTGTAAGGATATCTTTCTGAATTTAAAAAGACATTCATATTTCTTAAATTACAATGATCAAATTTACTCATATCCATTTTTAGATTACCACGTCTATTTTTCTGAAAAGCAATTAGAACATGACGTGGCGTTTCGACTTTTGTAGATGTTTTTACGGGCCAGTTGTGCCTCGTAGTTTCCAATAACTCTGGATATTCAACTAATTCCCAGCTTCGGAAGGTTATTAGTATATCACTATTTTTGTCAATAATTTTGGTAAGTGCTAATTCTTGCGGAATCGCTACAGTAAGATGAGGAACTCTCCAACACAACTTGGTAATTTTAACTTTGGGTTTTTCATCTTCATTACTGGATAATAATGCATTTGTATCATCATTACTTCTTATTAGAATAAGTTCTTGTTGTGAATTAAGAATAATCTTATTATAATCTTCAAAAAATCCTGAATACATCTTTAATGGTATACATAATGAAACATTACCTTTGTCATCAGTCATAATTTTTTCTTTAGATTTTGTTTTCGGATACCAACCGGCATTTTCCAATTTAGCACTTTCATTTTGATTAAATGAAATATATCCCTTAAGAGTTGAAGTTATACCAATATCCCGAACGGAGTCAATAGTAACACCATTTAAAATATAGCGTAATTCTTTAAATAAAAATGCCGGAGCATTATTAATTAAAACAGTATTAGCTAAAGGGGAATCATCTTCTTTAGTTACTTGCAATTCCACATAAATTTCACTTTTGCAAGGTAAAGGATATTTTCCTGTTTGTTGCAAAGCAATTCTGATTTCATCATTTGGTCCGAGTTTTGTAGGATTAAAAGGATCGAAAGAAAGAATTTCCCAGCTTAATATTGATTCATCAACCAATACATTTTCTCTTACATTTAAATAATCCATTTTTATTTAAGTTTAAAACCCAAACTTTGAAGAAATTTTCTATTAGAAGGTGTTAACCTTTGGAAGTTTGATTTCCTACTAAAGGAAGTTGGTTTCTTTCTTGTCTTATTAATGTTTTTATTATTAAATTTTCTAGTAAAGTTTGCAGATTTATTGTTATATAATATTACCATCTTTAATCTACTTTTTTAAGATGTAGTCTGATGGTTATGGTTTCTTCTCTAAAATTAACCAAATCACCTTCCTGATCTATTATTTTAATGGCTATTTTATCAATTACTTTAACGGTGACTGGGAAATATATGACGTTTTGAGGTGACTCAATTATTTTGAACCCTGGAGCAACGCTCGGGAAAAATTGGTGTATTATATGAACAGGTTTCCCGTTTAAATATGATCCCTCTGCAATACTGCAGTCTATATTTATTGAATTTACTTTAATTATTTCCGCGGGAAAATCTGATATATGTTCAATGTTGGCTTCCAATCGCCCATTTTTAAACCCTAATAATTTACCAATAGTTCCTTCACGAAAAGTTATGGGGGCTGAACATTTAAGATGTGTACGTAAAGTATTATTATTTGCATAAAGACTAAAACTAATTTTATCCTCATCCAAGTGTTTTTTTAAAAAATCTGTTATGTCTTCTAATTCGTAGCTACCTGGGGGTATGGCTATTTCTAAATTTTCATCATGAATTAATACATTATTCCCAACATCAATATTGGGAATTGCATTAAATGTTTCGAAATTTACAAGACCGATAACATATTCAACATCTTCATCTAAATATATTGGAGGATGTAACTCTGATGTTAAAATAGCGGAATTGCCGCTAAGAACAAAACTATATGACATTTTACTTTAAAAATATGTTTAATAATAAACTAAAATTAGGTGTTACATATGGTTATAAAGAAATTTTAGACACAATTGACCACAATTTGTTTTGTTAAAGTTTTGATAACTGTTATAATTATAATTAACAATATTATTATTTTGGTCGCTATAAAAATATTTAATTAATTCAGAAGGGGGTCGCAAATTACCATAACTATCAAAATATATTATGTTTTTTCCTTTTTTTGTATATGCTATCCAGTGAGTACCAACACCACTGTGATTATCTAGATTGACAATTGCACTTTCAATTAACTTTATCTTTTTTGGTAATTTATCCCTCATAAAAATACCACGAAAGTTGGGAATTTGTAAATATTTAGAGTATTTAAGTAAATCGTAATTTGTAAGTGCTTTTCGAGGTATATGTTTTAGCAGTTTTTTGAATAAGGTTTCAAGTATAATCCACATCCTGTTTTATAGGGTTTTAAATAAAGTCCACTTCCTTTTTTTCCTACCGCAATGGACTCCATCATTTGATTGTGTCGTTTAGATTCTTCTAATTTCGCTTTGGCTGCTTTTGCATCATTTACTGCTTTAGCAATACCTGCAGCCCCTCCTCCAAGAGCACCAAGAGCAGACAAACCAGCAAATAAAGGTATAAGTGGAAGAAATCCGCCAGTCTTTGGGATTGGAATTACCCTTTTCTTTGGAGGTAACACTTTACCAGTTTTTTTAATAGCTTTTAAAGCAGTTTGAATACTTTCATTTAGGTCTTTAAAACGTTTCCCCTTAATTCCTTTTCTAGCTTTTGAAATTACCTGAGATAATGATAGTCCTCGTCCTTTTCGAGTTTTTCGCTTGAACTTTCTTCTCGTTCGAAGTCCCATACCTAATTTTCTTTTAATTTTCATAGCACCAGTAATTCCTAGTGCAGCAGTTTTTTCCCCAAAACTAGAATCTTTAGCTTTGAACCTTGATAAAGCTTTGTCAGCTAATACTTTATCAGCTAAATGCCTTCTTTTTATATCATTTGATTGTGAGTAAGCAATATCGTGTTCTTTACAAGCCTCATCCAATAAATTTATACCTTTATCACCTCTTGACAATCGTTTTTCCAATTTTGTTCCAGGTCCACAAAAATTATAACCAGGAATATGCAATTCAAAGGGTAATTTATTTATTAATGAGTTTACTAAACCACTTCCTTTCCTTTTGCTGTTTGTCTTGTAAATGATTCGTTTATTATGTGATGGAAACATTATATATAGTTGCAATCCTAGTGATAACTAACCAGTTACATCACAATACTGAATATTAATAGTTTGTTTTATATATAAAATGAGAGTTGAGAAACAACCATACTCTATAACAATTAAGGATCATGAAAGTTCAGTGAATGGTTTTAGAAAACATGGAAAACTGTTTGAGGGAAATAGTAAAAGAGGGTTAATTATTGGCCCGTCAGGCTGTGGCAAAACCAATGTTATTATTAGTTTGATTGAAGATCCGAATGGTTTGCGATTTGAAAATCTGTATGTTTATTCAAAATCCTTATATCAACCAAAGTATAAATATTTGAGAACACTTTTTAAACCTTTGAAAAAAATTGGATACTATGAATCTGAAAATGAAGAAACAATTGTTTCACCAAAACAAGTTAAACCAAACTCTATAATAATATTTGATGATATAGTGTGTTGTAATCAGAATGTTGTAAAGGACTATTTTTGTTTCGGAAGACACAAAAATACTGATTGTTTTTATTTATGTCAAACATATTCTTCTATTCCGAAACAATTAATTCGTGACAATGCAAATTTAATTGTTATATTTCAACAAGATCGAACAAACTTAAAACATATTTATGATGATCATGTTAATGTTGATATGTCATTAAACCAATTTAATGAGTTGTGCTTAATATGTTGGAAAGATAAATTTGGATTTTTAGTAATAGACAAAGACTCTAATGTGAAATCTGGCCGATATCGAAAAGGATTTGATTCATATATTTACTTATAAAAATAAACGTTTGATGGTAAATTATACCAATCATGGATGAACGTTTAGCAAGAGAGCTAGTTAAATCAAGAAAAGCTGTTAAACAAAAATATCAGAGTTTAAAAAATGCGGAATTTGAGGCGCAAACTAAATTGGAGGAAACATATAAACCGATAACTCAACCCTTACAAGAATTAATTTCAACGATTGGTAAAATTGAACCTGTTGAAATAAAGGAAGAGCTACACACACCAATTAAAAAAATTTATGAAACACCACAGAAAAGATCAATTCAAACACTAACACCAAAGAGAAAATTACAATATGGAACATCAACACCAGAAAAAAGAAAGACGGGAAAAACTCCACTCCTTCCTACAGAAATACCATCGATTATTGACTGGGACGCGAGTTTAGCTTCAGCAAGTCAAATGCCATCTATACAACAAACAAGTATTATTGCAGAAACAAACCCTTCTTCAGGTTCACACTCCACAATAGGAAATCTTTCAGATATACTGGAACAAACACGGCAAACAGTTAGAACATTTGTTGATACAGATTTATATAAAGAATATTTATTAGGATTTGATGAATTACCTCGCCAATATATTGATAGCGGTGTAAAAGATGTTGAACATGAGTTTGATCACCAATATGGAATAGTTCATGATTTGGAAACCGAGAAATTCTTTTTGGGTTTAACTCAAAAACCTGTCGAAATTATTGGTAAAAACATCAAAATTGAAGGAATAACCTATACAGGTACACCAGGTTTATATGAGTTATTATTTAAAAAAGAACCAATAGGGTATAAAAAACAAGATTTGGAAAATTATATGGATATTTTAAAAAGAACCAATGCATACCGTAGAAATAATGATCCAAATGAGCAGGTGCAGGGGAATGGATCACATAAATATATTTCTATAATAGGACCTTATTTGCAAAGCAAAGGAATTACAAAAACTAAAACTCTAAATCCCGAATCTCAACAAGCAGTCCAGGGATTTTTTGAAAGACGCAAAGCTCCATATAGAGAAAGTCGAGTGTCTTCAAAAAAAACCGGATTTGGTATAACTTTAAAAGTTAATAAACCTAATACAGATTACATATATTGGGATAATGTAAACGAACTTGTTGAGAGACTTCGACTATTGGTAGCATCCATGCTTGCGGGACACACTGGTCATAACAATGAAATTATTTCCATTATTGAAGAACTAAGAGAAGCGAATATTATTATATAAAAGGACATAATAGATACTTTTAAACATTTCTAAAATGACCATCGATAAATTTGGTCGTCATATTTCAAAAAAATCTGCTCTAAACACATTATTATCACTAGAAAATAAAATATTATCAAATGTTGAAGAGAAAATAATAAAAATTTTTAAAAGCGATGTCAAATATATTGAAAACAAATTAATTCAAAATTTAGATCCCGGGTTGAAAAGCGATGTTAATAATTTAAATAAGAGAATAAATGAATATGATAACAATATACAAAATATTGCAAAAAAGATTAAGTTATTTGAGGATAAAGTTATTCCTGAATATAATGACAAGATAATTAATTTGAAAAATACTGTTGATGGAAATGATGATGTAGTAGAAAAATTTTCTCAGAAAGTTTCTAAATATGCAAATGACTTTGACGTAGTGAAGTTAAAATATGATAAAGTTGATGATTTTGAAAATGAAATAAAAAATGAAATTACATCAATTAAATCAATAATTAAGGATACTTCAGCAATTGACAATGTCAAGAACAGTATTTCCAAGGAAATTACATCAAAGTTTCAAAATTTTACTAATTTGCTTAATGATAGAGTAGCAGAAGAAGTAAGGAATTTTAAGAAAATACATGACGTTATGGATAAAAATACACAAAATCTTGAAAAATCAATGAACACTCATTTCCTAATTCACAAAAAAGATACCGACAAAGTTAATGAATTTAAAGAACAAATTAAAGAATTTGAAATTAAAATCAATGCATATAAATCAAATTTACAATATTTAGAAGACAAATTGAAGGAGGATTTTCAAAACGAAAATGAAAAAATTGAAACAAAATTCAAAGATCAAATTACAAAAGATAATGAAAAAATCGAGGATATACTAAAGCAGTTAAACAATCTGAAAACCAAATCTGAAACGTCTTTTGACGAGGGAAATTTTACAAAGGCAATCGATGAGAAATTACAAAAAGAATTAGAATCCTTACTAGAAGTAGTGCAAGCTATAATAGAAGTTTCTAAAAAGGATGTATTAATTAAAATTAAAAATAATAGTTCAAAAATCGAGGAGACTTCTTTACTCATAAAAGAACTTGAAACATCTTATACAGATATACTACACAAAGCTGAAAAGACAGTGTCAGACATAAAAAATATAGAAAAAAAAATTGTGAAAATGACATTAGATATTACAAATGCAGAATTTCAATTAGGAAAAGATATAAAAAATCTAGAAGATAAATTAACAAAAGAAATAAAATCTTTAAACGAATTAGTTCAAAGAGCTGCTGAAGTTTCTAGAAAAGAATTTAATGATACAATGAATTATGCAAGAGAAGAAATGAATTCAACATTAGGTGGTTTCAAAAAAGATTATACGTTATCAAATGTTCTTTTGGAAACTAAATTTAATGTAAAAATGTCTGATCTTAATAACAACATCACCCAAATAAATTCGTCAATAAAAGAAATTAGAAATGAAAATAACAAATCATTTGAAACAATGGAAAATAAATTTAATGTAAAAATTTCTGATCTTACTAACAACATCACCCAAATAAATTCGTCAATAAAAGAAATTATAAATGAAAATAAAAAATCATTTGAAGCAATGGAAAATAAAATTAAAGAACTTACTAAAAAAAACTGAGATGATTTTTTTTTATATTTTACAACATCAGCGATAAAGGGCTTTTATAAACGGTTTAGAAGGAGGTAAAGTTATTTGTGGGATTTATTTTCGAGAGTAAGGTATAAATTAATAATGAGTAAAATTAAGCAAGACGTTGTAAATGAATTACATAAACCGGCGAGAAGGCGATATAGAAGGAGACGAACAATTGTAAAAGGGCTTAATGATCTATTTCAAGCTGATCTGATAGAAATGCAGCCATATGCGAAATTTAATAGGGGTTTAAGATATATTTTAATGGTAATAAATGTGTTTTCTAAATTTGTATGGGCAGAACCTGTAAAATCCAAAACTGGTAAAGATGTAGCAGCTGCAATGAAAAAAATTCTATTAACTTTAAAAACTCCCCCAACAAATCTGAATACTGATCAGGGTAAAGAATTCTTTAATCAAGACTTTCAGAAACTTATGGAGCAGTTCAAAATTAATCATTACAACACATTTTCTAATATGAAAGCTAGTATTGTAGAGAGAGTAAATAGAACGATAAAAAACAAAATGTGGAAAAAGTTTAGTTTACTAGGTAATTATAAATGGATCAGCTTTCTTAAAGAAATAATTACAGAATACAATAATACTAAGCATTCAACAATCGGAAAAAAACCAAACGAAGTTAACAAAAAGAATGAAATGGAAATCTTGAAATCAGCTTATACTCATAGGAAAACTGTGGATCCCAGATCACCAAAATTTCGTGTCAGTGATAGAGTACGAATAAGCAAGATTCGCGAACAATTTTCTAAAGGTTACACGCCCAACTGGTCAAACGAAATTTTTCAAATAAAAAAAATCCAGCTTACTAATCCAACAACGTATTTGATTCAAGATGGAAATGGGATAGATATTCAAGGAGGTTTCTATGAAGAAGAACTTCAAAAAGTAAGACACCCAAATGTATATCTGGTGGAAAAAGTGTTAAGAAAGAAAGGAAACAAAGTATTTGTAAAATGGTTAGGATTAGATAAATCTTATAACTCTTGGATCTTCAAGAGAGATGTGATGTAATAGTAATTAATGCTGTAATAATAATTGATGTTTGTAATAAAAAAAAAATGATTTTTTATATATATTTGTTTTATTTAAAAATAAGCTTATTACATAAACATTTTTTTAAATACAATATTCCTATAATCAGAGTCTAATATGGGATTTAAAATTTCTTCAGTCAATTTAATCCTTCTTCTAAAATGTTTTTGATTTATAAACTCTTCAGAAGTCATACGAGCTTTTCTGTAGGCGAAGTTCCAAGCAACCATCAGATGAATTTGGTTTCTTGATTCATCAATAGATACTGTCTTCTTCATAATAGTGCTTAGACTTTAATTTTTGTTCTAGTTCTTCGGGATGATTCAACAGCAGTTCCAGCATGGAGCACACATTTTCACTATTTAGATTTTGTTTTGGAGAAAGGACATTATATATTTTGTCAAAAGAATCTCCGTCGTAAAAATTGTTATTTCTAAAAACGTTGAAATAACGTCGAAAGTTTTGTTTTTGTAAAACATTTAGTCTATATTCTATAAGTGGAATTTGTTCCCATAGTCTGCACACAGTTTCATTTCCATAGTAAATAAAATCACAGCTTTTCACAATCTTCACTATTGGTAATTCACCAATCTTTTCAAAATGAATAGATAAATTTTGCAAATATATCGGTTCATTGAAAACATTTGGTGAAAACATATAATTTGTTATAACTCCTTGATATTGCAATAAGTTCTTCCAATCATCTTCATTTAATATCACAGACTGACCATTTTTACCACCAAGTTCAATGCATGGTAGAAAATCACTTTCCACCCACAAACCAATCACAGCATATTTAGAGTTAGAATTATTTAAATTATATTTTGTAGAATTTATAATTGTTTTTTTTATTTTCTTTTTTAATGGTGAATTTTCAAATATATTTTTACTCTGATTACTGAACATTTTAAATGATGTATTTCAAAAACTAACTGGCTATCTGCTTGCTCTCAAAAAACTAACTATCAATCCGTTTGCTCCTAAATTTTATACATTTTCCCTCTCCTCTCAAGTGGAGGGGTAAACTTATTTTCCCTCTCCATTTAAGAGGAGGGGATAAACTTTAAATGTCTTTATACTAACGAGAATCAATAAAAAACAAAATTTATATTATTTTTTTAACATTTATTAAATATTTTTATAGATATTTTTTCATGAAATACAATAAAATTAAACATGTACAAATAAATATTGCTGCTGTAAATATAATAACAAATATATAACAACAGACACAATGACAAGATTCTTCTTTTTTATTATTGAAAGGAATCCAATCTGAATATTGTAATGGTTTGTTTGTCATGGAATATTTAATTTTTATGTATGTATTTTCACACAAAGCAGAATCAGTTACATTATAGGTAAAAAAGTGTGAATTTCCAACAAGATATGTCATTTTCATCTGTTTGTAGCAGTCGGTTTCATTTTTGAGGGCATTTATACATATATCAGCCCTAACTGTATTAGGAATGTAATTTACATATATCACATTTCCAACAAGGGAAACTAAAACTATTAAAGATGCAGCAGTCATTGTTGTAATATTACTAACAAATAATGGTATTTCTATACAATATATATGTTTTTGGATTCAGTTTCCCCTCCAACTTTTAAAGCTTCAAAAACGACTTACATAATTTATCATCATATAAAATGATGTCTTTATAAAGATGAAAAATTACTAGGAGTAGTTAATTCTAATCGCGGTTTTTTATTTTTAGATCCATTTTCGTTTCCAGAACTTAAAAAAGTTAGAGTATCATACATCATTTTCATATCTTTATCAAAAAAATCTGTTTCCAAAATATCCTTATGTCCCCATGCAAGAGTTTTTGTGGAATTTGGTATACAATATCTTTTATCATCATGAGTTGTTAATGCCAATTTATTTAACAAATTAGTGTATATATTATGCATATCTGACTTGAATACATACATGGTGCAGAATATTTTGTCACCTTTCTCAACAACATCTTTATAATCTGATAATGTTAATTGATTTTTTATACATGATCTACTAACGCCTTTTGCTTTTTTATCTACACTATTTTTGGATTTTATACAATATGCTTTAGCACCAGTTCCATAAAAACTTTCAATGGGAATCCCTTTGTACTCATCTTTAAATTTACCAACAACTGATGTTGTAATAGGCATGCAATGAATATTTTGTTCAGAAAAATTAGAAGTATCAAATTGATCCAGATTTAGCTTCATATCTTCATAAAAGTTTTGGGTCTGAACTTCAAGAATTAAGGAATCAGTATCCGTATATAATAAATTTAAATTATTACCATATTTTACTTTTAAATACCCATAATAAAAATTATACATTACAGTTTTTGCAATATCCAGAATACTCATCCCAACATAAATTGGTTTATTGTATTCAATGCAAACCTGTTGAAGTTGAAGAGCAACTAGATTTTCAGAGAAAATTTTAAAATCCTTTAATTGAGGTTTAGAAATAAGTTTTTCGGCACTAAATTTATTACCCTGTCTTTCCCATTGAGATACTAATTTAATATCTGCTCGCCTATCAACATTTTCCATGGTTTTACCGAAAATTGAATTATTTGCCAATTTATAACAATTTTTATCAAATTTATTTTTAGATAAATTTCGTAAATTTGTATTTAAATCTATATATTCCGCTAACCATGGTGATTGTGTAAACTTAACTGCTCTGTGTATTTTTATGATTTTGAGTCCAAATTGTAGACATTGTTTCAGATATCGGTAGTGAATGATATAGTTATATTTATTATGTAAGTTTGGAATTAATTTTGAGTGGTTTGAAATTGGTGGTGTATATTGTTCAGGACAAAATGGGAAATCATTATGACTATCATGTAAATAATTTGGATATTCTAAATCAACTTCAAATATGTATCCTATAGATGATGTATCTGAAAGTTCGGATATATTTAAAGTTTCTATTTCGAGCTTAGGTACCCAAGCAAAATTTTTTTCAGGCAAATATTGTTTCATAGCATAACCATACAAATTTGTGGCGTCTAAGTAAGCGATATATGTTGTAGGTCTTTCAGGATTAAAATTTTCTAAGAATGGATTATTTGCTTCAGATTTGCGTTTGGAACAAGTGCTAACCCCACCACGAACACCTTTTTTGAAAAAATGAAGCATATCTGGTTCCGTTAATAATTCTAATTCTACATTAGTTAATTTCATCATTGCATCCCAGCACATAGAAGGGCTAGTGACATAATTAACAGGATCTAACTTATAGGTTTTAATACATGTGGATCTATAATTTTCAAAAACATCAGCCAAAAGTAAAACATCTGATTTTAAGTAAATATCGGAATAAGCCCCTATTGTAGAACACTTAAATAGATTCCACACTTCTACAGCACGACTGTAGTCTTGAGGAGAGATATTTTCATCGGTTAAGTTATTATAAAATTTATCAATCAATGGTAGAGATTTCTCATTTAATTTTTCGTTGGAATCTATGTAAGAGTATGGAAATACCCCTTTTTGTCTAATGTATCGAAATTCATCAGCATTTGAGAAAAACTTTTTAATTTCAAAACATTGTGAATCTTGTAGAGTTTGTGATAGTGACTCTAAAGACTCTGGGAGAAATTGAAAAGAATCTATAAAGCGTAGTCGCAAAGCAACTGGTTTCCGCTTTTCTGACACATCAACGAAAATTTCCTTACTAAAAGAAATATACTTTTCTTTATTTTGAGCTATAACACTAATATTTTCTTTATTATAGCAAAGCGATTTAATAAATAGGTGAGAATCATAGTTTTTTAAATTATGCAATACTATTGGTATATATTTTGGAGGTTTAAAATGCAAATTACATATTGAGTGGGCGGCTCCTCGATATTTACCTGTAATATGACAATGATCCCTACACTTTATGAAATTTCCTTTTGAAAAAGGTTTTTCACATACATAACAAATGCTAGAATTTTCATATTCAATCTGTTCCACAGATGATAAATCTTTCAATGGTACTTGATATTTTAAATATTTTTTATAAATTTCTTTTACATCATTTTCAATGTATTCAATAAATTTTATAGCACAATCTGTACCTCTATAAAGTTTAAGACACACAACATTCTCATCAAATGATGATTTAATATAATAAGCAAATGAATAGGGTATATGTTCAGCAGTTTTAATAGTATATGAGGTTGTCGAATCAGGTGTAGATTGTTGGCACTCAATGTTTTTCAAATAACATTCAAAATCGGCATAAATAACAAAAGGAGCTTTATACTGTTTCTGAATATTTTGAAACTTTAATATATTTGCAGGAATATAATTGCCAAATTTATCCAAAATCAAATTATCTGAAGGAAGCTCAATTCGAACAAAACTACAATCACGTTCTAAATGTGTGTTAAGTTTTTCATATGTTCCAAAATATTGAAGGCATCCATCACATAAGTATTTTTTTATTTTCTTTTTTGATAATTGTTTGGATACCAAGCAACCTAAATCCTTTATCCAACAGTAGTGGTTATTTCCATCATCAGAACTTATTAAAAGCAAATTAATATGTAATTTTTTCTTTTCATTATTATAATGTAAAGGACCGACAATCTCATATACCTTTTTATTATCCCTTAAAAATTTTTCAACTCCATATACATTTATGGACAAATTATTTTTTTCCTCAAACTTTTTTATATCTAATAATTTTACTGGAAATTCAATACCTGTAAAATCGAAAGCGTCTCTGAAGTCTGGATATGATGAGGTCTTTCGAGGATTACCGGTTGGCTGGTATGCTGCTGAAACCACTGCCCAGGCGAAACAGCAATTGTCCTCATTCATCACATTCACTATTGATTTAGAAAAGTGATGCATCTTAATGTAGGAGGAGGCATTCAATGGGTTGTACTTATTGATGTTGACTTCCAAATGCAGAATTCTTTGTAGAGCCCACCCTGTAATAGGAATTAAAAAATTAGTTCTGAATAATATTTGTTAGAGATGTACAAGTGATATTAAGAAAACTTAGCTCTTGAGATTAAGAAAACTTAGCTCTTGAGATTAAATAATAATTACCTGAGTCTCTTTCCGGCAATTCATCTGCTTTGGTTTCAATAATCTTGAATAAATCATCGTAAAGCTGTTGTAGATCAGTTGTATGGGTTACAATGAAGAACGGTGTATTAAATGACTTAATTGAAGTAGAGGTTAAAGTTGGAGAATAATATATTCCAAATAATTCCAAATTTACTTTAGCACATGTAAATTCCTGTTGACGCTGGCGTATTAATGTTTGCACTTTATTACCAACATCTTGCTGAAACTTTTTGATGTCGATGTGATAATTCTGCGAATATATTCTGTAGGAAGCTATTCGACATTTAAATGCACTCCTGATAATGTCAATTCCATTTCCATATTTTATGCAGCTCCTGTTTTTATGAATATTTGTCCTCAAGTGTGTGCTCCAGGAATTAGATTTGACATTTACTTCACAATCTTGGCAAAATCGCATTGGAGGTCTTGAAAGTAGTTCATCAACTGAAACAATTATTATTTTTTAATTCCTCTGTAAACCTTTATTAATAATAAAAAAAAATTAAAAGGAAAATTATAGCTAAATATGTTATAAAAAAAATACTTACGATTAATTATATAATCTTCCAAGTTAAAGGTGTTTTCGTTATTAACAACATTTTCTCGAAGGTGGCGTACAATATGTGATTTTCTTTTAAATTCTCTTAAGCAGTGTGTGCAAAGGAGAGTCATTTTAAAATGGAATCGGTTAGGGCCGTGTCGCTTTTAAATAAATACAATTTCGATCTATCAAGACCCAATGACATAGAATAATTAGCAATTTTTTCAGCTCGCGCAATTTAGAAAACTTTTGGATTTACTTTTGAATTAACTTTTGGATTCACTTTTTAATTTGAAGAAAAACATGGATTTTTTTTAAAAAATATATTTCCCAAATTTAAAAGAAGATCGCCTTGTCGTTGAATACAATTTTTAACGTCTTTTAAAGTCGAATTAGATAAATTATTACATATATTATCTAAGTTTAAATAGGAATAAACCATTGACTTAAATCTAGATGTGGCACACCTTGTTTCATTCCTATTTAAGCTCGGCTTAGTTTTCTTATGTAGAAACTTATCTAATTCTCCAATAGCGACTTTATTTGTTGGATTGATTTTCGGAGCTGTTGTTACAGCGACTGGTAAAGAATTTTTTGAAATTTGTGCCCCTAAAGTTTGGGAACTAGAAATATCACCGTCCAATTTTGACTTTTTTAAATCTGAACAATCATTTGTTTCTGATAAAGAACGTTTTTTGGGTAAATTTTTTTCAATTAAATTTTCAGAACTTTGTTCTAAATTTAGGCCAGAAGGATTTTTCAAAAATTGATTTTGATTACAGGAAGAAATTAAGGGACATTGAGGCTGCTCATCTTCAAAATTTTCAGTATAAGTATATACCTCAATGTCCCCCACAATTTCGCCACAACTCAAATCAAAAACATCTACCGAATTTACTGAATTTCTGGTATAGCCAAATTTGGATGGTTGTTCAAACCCCTGAATAAAATTTTGATCCAACCCTTCAATTAAATTTTGATCCAACACTTTAATAAAATTATGCTGAGCTTTGGCTGAGACGTTTATAACAGTCTCAACGCTGTCGTTGGAATCCTCTGATGAATCTGACGATGCATCTGAAATTGGCGAATAGTGGGGGCGATAAACCTCTTCCATATTATTTTTCGAAAAACCCCCAATGCCAATCCTCTTATCATTATTTAAAGCTCCCTCGTTACCAACCCCATTATTATTATTGTTTAAAACCCCCTTATTATTTTGTTCCTCACAGCTCTCAAAAGTCTCCTGATATTCCACATCACCCTTAATTAAATTTTGCCCTGAGCTATTTTCACCAATTTCACCCCCTTCTAATATATCTAAAAGTTGTTCCAAATTATATCCCTCATTTATTTCAGAATTGTTAATTAAATTTTTCCTTAATATATCATTATTTAAATCATCGAAATTAATTGTTTCAAGAGGTTCTTGAGGAATATCAGGGATAATAGATTCATCCAAAACTTTTAAGAGCTGTGTCAAAATATCGCTTTCACCAATTTCGGAAGAATCGCCAGATTCAGATGAATTGTTAAATGTATTAATATCAATTTCCCTAAATTTAATATCTAGCTCCTCGTCGCTTAGCCCACAAAATGAACAATCAATCAAATCATGCACAAGGCAAGCGTCGTTTAAATCGAAGGCTGTTAAGTCGATGTTTTCAATTTTTACATTTAAAAATGACATTTTAAATTATAAATTAAAAAATAAAAAAATTATGAATCAATAAAAAAATCAAAAAATCAATAAAAAATCAAAAAAAATCCACAAAAATGAAAAATCAACAAAAATCAAAAATTGGCTTTTAGAAGATTAAGTAAAAATGAATGAAAATCCAAAGTATTAAGTCAAAAATATTAAATCAAAAATATCAAATCAAAAATATGAAATCAACAATACAAACCAAATAAAAATTAATATGTCACTACGTCACACAATTCGAAATAAATCGGACTATCTAGATATATTCACAACAGATTCGATAATTTTACAAGCGTACGCTAATAGCGAGATGTAAACTGAAGAGACGCTTCGTACCCAGCCGCCTTTTAAAGCAGCCAAGAGCCTGGTACCGGCTGGTACGGCGTGGCACTGCATGGTACGACGGGAACCGTGAGACCGTGAACTCGAGAGAGGTCGTTCAACGGTCGTAAGTTGTTTTGTTCTTAAGAAAATGACGAGTAAAGAGGAGAAGAAGAAAAAAAAAAAAAAGTTGTTTTTGGAATAATATAAAAAACAGGTTTTTTTTTTTTTTTTTTTTTTTTTTTAATTTTTTTTTTTTTTAATTTTTTTTTTTTTTTTTTTTTTTTTTAATATTATTCCAAAAACAACTTTTTTTTTTTTTTTCTTCTTCTCCTCTTTACTCGTCTTTTTCTTAAGAACAAAACAACTTACGACCGTTGAACGACCTCTCTCGAGTTCACGCTATCTTTGCCTTCTTCTTCTTCTCATTCTACGGACTGGTTTTGCCGCTGGAGGTAGGAAAAGTGGTATTTCAGTATTGTATATAAGGATTTACAGCGTCTTGACTTAGCATTCATTAAGTTTAAAGTCTCAAAATGAGTACGTTCATAATTATAACACTACAAGAGTTTCTGGGATTCTTGGAAAATCAGATCAATCTGATGGATCGTCAGAGTCCAAATTCCGAGAACACGGTGATGTGGCCGCCACCATCAGAGGTTGACTATTTAGATGAAGAATTTATCAATATGTTTGAGCCAGACCTGGATCCCGAGCCTATCGCCTTTGAGTGGGATCCAGACCGAGCAATGGATCTTCAACCTTTGATGATGGAGCAACAACAGCCTATGGAAGAAGATCGGCCACAACCTATGGCAGAGCAGCAGCAGCAACAACAGCAGCAGGAGCAGCAGCGGGAGCAGCCACAACAACAGCAGCAACAACAGCAGCAGCAGCAGGAGCAGCCACAACCACAGCAACAACAGCAGCAGCGAAGGCAGAGTTACCCTCGAAAGTGCAAGAGGCCACAGCAGCAACAGCAACATCAACAGCATCAGGAGCAGCCACAACAACAGCAGCAGCAGCGAAGGCAGAGTTACCCTCGAAAATGCAAGAGGCCACAGCAGCAACATCAACAGCAACATCAACAGCATCAGGAGCAGACACAACAACAGCAACAACAACAGCAGCAGCAGCGAAGGCAGAGTTACCCTCGAAAATGCAAGAGGCCAATAAATTATAAATTATAAATTGGCCTCTTGCAGAGCAGCAACCTCTTGCAGACAACAACAACCGATGGCAAAGCAGCAGCCTATGGCAGACAACAGCAACCTCTGGCAGACAGCAGCAATTGGCAACCCAAAATGGTATAAATTATAAATATGTATTTATGTATATATGTATATTTGTATTTTGGATATAGGAATAATAAAAAACAAAGTCGTTGAAGAAAATATTTTATTTTTTTCTATTTCTTATACAGAATCACACCTAATAACCAAGTTTCTTTAACTTGAAAGAATTATTATGAATAGGATGAATATAATTTTTTTTACAAGCATAGTAATGAAAACTAGGTTTTTTTTTTTAACATGGAAGAATAAATCATAGTCTGTTGTCAGGGAATTAAACCTAATTGTTCTTTATCTTATATATAAAATCTTATTTAAATGTCTTAGTTGACATTTTAAACTTAATATTAAAAAATACTAGGGTGAATGAATAAATTCAAGTGCAGTATCAAATTCATTTATTTAAAATTCAATTTATCGATAGGATTGATTGTGCATATTATGTAGAAAAAATTATTCTACACTGAAAGAACAAAATCATTAGTTCTTCAAATCTTAATATAAACAAATTTCTATTTATTTAGATGGCACCCTTATATTTATTTAACTTAAACTTAATATATATCTTATAACTTATATCTTACAACTTATATTTTATATGAAATCTTATTTAAATTAGTTGACATTTGAAACTTAATATTCAAAAACTACTAGGGTGCATGAATAAATTCAAGTGGAGTATCAAATTCATTTATTTAAATTTGATTTATCGGTAGGGTTGTTGTGCATATTATTTGAAAAGAATTATTCTACACTGAAAGAACAAAATTATAATTTCTTTCAATGGGAATAAATACAAATTCTTATTTATTCACATCATTCCCTTATATTTATTTACATAGTTTCTTATATTTATTTAACTTAGCAGAACAAAATCTAAATTCTTATAAAATATTTTAAACTTAAACTTAATATTAAAAACGCCATAGTGCATGAATAAGTGCAAGTGAAATAAATTTATTTAAAATTTGATTTTTCGATTAGATGGTTTTGCATATTCTTTAGTTCTGGTTTGTTACATATTATACATGCTTGTGAAGGAGTTGTTATGAATAAATCGTTTTCACACGTGTTGCATTGCAGATCTTTTTCGCAACATATAAAGGATCGTTTATAGTGGCTATTAACAAAATTATTTTTCCCATTTGGGCAATTTAAAGCATGTATATAGTAACATTCACAACATAAATTATATGCACCGCCAGAAGATGAAATAATTACGACATAAGATTGAAAAACGCACACTTCTCGCGTAAGGTAATTTGGTGTCAATGTATCACTTGCATTTATTTTTGCCACTTTCACGAGCCCCTCTTCTCCACACCCGTTTGGAACGCCATTATCCTCTATCCCATCATCTTCTTCATCTTCATCGTCGTCTTCGAAATTATTTCGATCAATAGTGATCAGAGAATCCTGTCTTGCGTGAAACTTTCCTCTTCCAGCCAAGTTAAAATGAGTTGTTTCATCTTTGTACATTGACTGGATCGTTTCATCACAAGCAGAATCTAAATATACATGTGTCTGATCCATTTCGAAGACTGTCCGATGAAACTCGATTCACTTGTTCACACTATTTTTTAATTTTACAACACTTTTTAATTGATAATGGCGGGCCGTCTATGTGGTGTTGATATAGTGGATAGTGTTTAAAACACGGCAAATTTAGCTGCAATTCTTCGTCACTTCTATAATTTTCCGGCAACCTGTTCCAAATTTGTTGTAAACTAAGTGAATCGACGAATGTTTTCAAGTAGTTGATGGGAAAGAAGGCCAAGTCTTGATCTTCAAAATCGGTAAGATTTTTTCCGTGTTTTTGGTAGGAAATTATTACTTGGCCTACACGTTCAATGAGTTGCTGTTGTTGTTGTTGTTGGTCGCTATTTGACATCGCGCACGAATGACTGAAGTTCGCTCAGATTCGATCGTTTAAAATACCAGCCCCCCTCCAACTGCTACCAGCTCCCCTCCAACTACTGTGGTGGTTAGGAAGGAGGTAGGAGGTGGAGCAAAAAGAGGCGGAGTTTATGAAACCAATCGGAATAGGGGGCGAACTTGGGCAGCCAATCAGAAACAAGGTCATTCTTGGCTGACCAATCAAAAAAGTGGTGGGGGGGTCAACTAGGAGCCCCCTATTCCCACTACTGAACTGCTTTAAGGCTTCTTTTTGAAGAATCTATGAAAATACGCCACTGTGCTGGGTCGTATGAGATCTTTAACGTATCTATCAAACCTTCAATATTGGTACAATAAACCAACTCTTCCTCTTGGGCAAACTAGGAAGTGAACTGCTTCTCACGATATCTAAACCAGGAGGAAGACACCCCCGGCAAAAGTAAGTTCCTGCTTTTGAGCCCTGATCCAAGCAACTCAGCAGCGTTTTTGGGAAGATTCAAGTCTCTTACCAAATCATTTAGCTCGTCCTGGGAAAACAATTTCGGACTGCTGTCATCTTCAAATTCAAAACTTGACTTGTCATCGGGTTCAGGTACAGCACCACCTTCTTTTCAGCACTTGAAATCTCTTCCAAGGTAGCAGGGGCCTTGGGCACTGGTATTTCGGTCCCATGAGGGATGGAACGAATAGCTGATTGCAGATTGGGGTATGAAATTGACTGCTTCCGTTTTGAATTATACCCTTTCACATTACACGAACAAAAGTAACAATCATCACTATGGTTCTTTTGCTCGCGCCATACCATAGGAATCGCATATCGGAAAGCTTTTTTCTTGCCCTTAAACCAATTTCGAAGATCTTCAACACATCGTTTGCAGACTTTATGAGGTGCCCAAACTTTATCCTGATCTTCAAGTTTTAAGCCAAAATACGCGAAGTATACTTTTTTTACAAAGTCCGTGATATTAAGTTGATAATACCATATTTTCGCCACAAATATAACAGAAACTGTCAGATGAATTCACACACTTCCGCACAGACAACATTACACTATATTGAACCAAGATCTATAAAACAATGACAAGTTAACACGTAATTGTACCGCACCACTTTCTACATTATCGGAGCGCGCACGTTCAGGTTACAAATATCAATTTAGCTCACACAGAGCGTTCTTTACTTAGAAAGTAATGATAGTTATGGTCTGTATACATTTAAAAACAGTAATCAAAATAAAATTGTACCTATTTATTTATGACTTCAAGTTAGCCCAAAAAAACCTCTTTTTTATAATAAAATTTTGCGTTTTGCAAAATAACCTGACGTTCTGGAATTTTTTGAGTATTTTTTTAGTTTTCAGAGCACCTAAATACATAGGAATCTGTTGAAAACATCCAGACAGCATTTTTGTTGCAGACCTGTGTTATTTACGATATATATTAAAGTTGAACCAGTGACTCGTATTTACTTCCAGCGAAAGGCAATTGAACCAGCGCCTCTGGAAATACAATAAGAAATTCTTTGACTTTTCAAGGTGTGGTGGTATTGACGTAACTACCATACAGTTAGTATTGGACCTCGATGTGAAAATGGTCCCTATGCTACACTGTCAATAAATAAAATTGTGATTGTGCAGCAGATAAGCTTAAACTGAAACATCAAAGGCATCTGCATTCGCTCAAAGTTACAGTGTGGGCGGCCATGTCGGCCCAAGGAATTGTGGGTCCCTGTTTTTTTGAGAACGAGCAAGGTCAACCTGTAACCGTAAATTCTGAGCGCTACACAACAATGTTACGAGAGGTTTTCTTCCTACAACTGCACCAATTCGAAGCCCATAACAGCAGGACATGGTTTCAACAAGACGGCGCGACATGTCATACGTCTAACGAGTGATTAGCAGTCATAAACGAAGTGTCTGAAGGAAAACTGATATCACGCCGAGGGGATATTCTGTAATGGAACAAATATTAATTATTTTACACTGTTCAATGTGAACTATATTCCGTTAAAATGAATAATTAAATAATCACTCTCTGAATAGATTTCTCGTGGGAATAGGGTAGTTATATTTTTTTATCACTATCTAAGAAAGTGTTTTTTTTTCCATTCACCAGAAATAACGAGTTAAGATGTTTATTGCTAAAACAGCCAAGAAAAGTGAATAGTTTTTTTACAGTCTTTAACATATATTCTTTTCGTTATAGGAAGACGTAGGTTAATTTGTTTTACTACTCTGTTATATAAAAATTAGGATTGAGACGCTCAGAGGCCAATTCGGGAATCAAACATCCGATATAGAATAGCTAACGCCCTCAGCACGTAACGATCGAAACCTTCGAACTTTAAGGGAAAGAAATTGACGTTTACAGGGTTCCATCGGCTAATATGGGTACAAACGGGAATCAGAGGGGTGTAAGATTTGAAGACGCTCTTTTAAGGAATAGTAAATTCCAGTCATAATTTGAAAGTCGTTAGAAGAGTACCGTGAGAATCCGTGCCGCAGAATAATTACGTCACGGGTATAATTGTCGGGGGAGAAGGTTATCTTTATTTTGATTTGTTTTCAGTTAATTTGGGAAATTAAGGGAATACCATGTGTTATTTTAGTCGGGCATTTTGCGATTGTCATACGCTTTGATTAAGTAATATAAATAGCTGTTTTTTCGCGTTTTATTTCTTTCTGTTTAATATTTTAGTAAGCTATTTATACGTGTTTTTTTTTCAAAATTGGGTTTTATATTTTTGGTTATTAAATCGACCAATAAGAGCAATTCTGTTAGTTTTTTTGAATTGTTATTAGTTTTAAGTTTCTCATTGTAAATAGTTCGCTTTTCTATTTATTTTTGTTAAATAGATTTAAGTGTTTTGAAAAACTTGTTTTATTCAATTTAATTAAAACCTTCACGCGAATTAGCTTGCGGGCGCGCTGTTGCGAGACATAAAAAACAAGAGATGTCTTCTGACAAACTAATTAGCAGCCTTTCCCGAGTCCTGAAGTTCTGAGTTGTGGTTGGTAAGCTTAAATAACCGTAGTTGTTTGGTACTAAAGCTGCAAGAGAGAAGATGCACGACCAGACTTCCAGAGTGTCTTTATTACTGTGAAATTTAATTATAGGTTGTTAAAATAGTTACAAATTAATGTGTGGCAATAATTTGGTTATAGATAGACTGGCTAACGCTACCTCAATAAGTCATTTGCAGGAGTCTATGATCAGATTCTGTCACAATTCCGTGACTTCCCAGGAGCCCAGACCTCACTCCGCTCGATTTTTTTTCTCTGGGGATACCTCAAGAGCCGCGTTTACGCTAATAAACCAACCACTATTGTCCAGATCAAGAGTAAAATTTACGAGAAAGTGACCTGTATCCCACGGGCAATGTGTCAGAGCGTTTTTTTTTAATTTGAGGTTCAGATTCGAAGAGTGTGTACGTTTAGATGGTTCGCATCTCAGTGATGTTATTTTCAAAAAATAAATTTCCTATTTGTCTACTTTGGTATAAATATACATTTGTTGCCGTACTACTTATTTTTTTCCATGATATTTTTAAATTCACACTGTATAACTCAAAATCTATACGTGATGAAAAATTTTCGTTGTTAAATTCGCAAATAAGGATGCTTTAAACTCGCACGGACAGCCAATCTAACCTCAGTTTCGATTTTTTTTTGTATTTGTCGACTAATGTAATAATAAATACATGTTTGTAGTTTTCTATTACTTCAAATTC
The DNA here is from genome assembly GCA_034092305.1 of Diaprepes abbreviatus. Classification (NCBI taxonomy): domain Eukaryota; kingdom Metazoa; phylum Arthropoda; class Insecta; order Coleoptera; family Curculionidae; genus Diaprepes; species Diaprepes abbreviatus. Next base: position 658,266 of record JASJET010000040.1, read on the forward strand.
AATAAAAAATATGGTACCAAATTCAAAATAAGTTTTTTTAATTATAATATGACATATAAAAGGGCGTCAAATGAATGACTCTCCCGGGGCGCCTAGATAGTTAAGACCGGCCCTGCCAGTATTTTTTAAAATGAGGATATTTGAATTTTCAACAAAAAAAAAACACATTTTTTGTCCCTATCCTGTATACGATGGGACTTCTCAATTTCTTTCTACGTGTGTTTTAGTTTCAGGAAGCGCAGACACTGCTATGCTGTGTTATATTTTGATTTTTTAAAATTTATTAAAAATTTTATTCTGTAGTCCAACGCTTATTAAATTACTACAAACCCACTGGTCGGAAAATGGATTATCGTCAAGCTTCAAAAGAATGCAGACAATTTGGCAGACTGAACATTTGGCGGAAGACAATTTCATTTATACCCAGTTAAAAATTTTTAGACTTCCATTTGAACCGGCAAAACCAAACCAGAAGATGCCATATTAAAATAAAGCACAAAGTATTAAGATAAAAATGTGGCAGTTATCTCGTAATGATGTTATTGAGAGTCAATGTGTGTACATATGTACAGGGTGAGTCAACGATTGGATGAAGTAGGTTTGTGCCTTTTCGGTGAAATTTACAAAGAAACTATATTTATTGTTTGATACAGTTTATTTTTATGCAGATTTTAAAAATATTTAAGACTCTACAGGGTGAGCCAAAAAACTAGGACAGCATAAAGTTGTATTTTTTTAAATAGAACACCCTATATACGAATCGTTTTTTCGATTTAGCTTATAATTTTAAATCTTTTTTATTAAGGGTTTACTATAACAAAACTTTATAGTTTCTGAGATAATTAGGTTTAAAGAAAAAACGTCACATTTTCAAGCATCAATTCAATCCTAAATAACGTTTTCAATTTTGTGACAAATATATTCAAATTTGGAATTTAGCAAGGCCAAGAACAAGTTAACATAATTTTTACCTAATATTTCCAATAAAAGCTACAGGGTGTTGAACACATCGGCTCAAATTTGAACAAGTTTAAATGAATAAAAATATTTTTTTTTAAATGGTACACCCTGTATATTTTCATGTTATTTAATAGAGTAATAAAAAGCCTAAAAGTTTTGTTCAATATATCCTATACCTATTTATAATAGTTTTTGAGATATTTCAGTTTTTCTTATTTTCCATACTTTTTTACAGAAATAGTCTTCATTATCATAGTAGCCATGGCAAAAACAATGTAAAAGAACATTTTTCTGTGTGTCAAATTTATAACCGCAATCGCTTCTTTTGGTTTTTATGTAGTGTAGTTTGGTTTTTTTTGCATTCATCTTATATTGTAAAATGAATTTTCCAAAGAATGAGTTAATAGATATGATTTATACAATAGGAGAGGCTCAAAAAAATTGCCTTCTTGCTCAAAGAATTTACAAAATGAAGTATCCTGATCGACGCCAGCCTAATACTCATACTTTTCAAAACTTAATGCAAAGATTTGATTCTTTTGGTACTGTTGATTATCTAAAACGTAAAGTGGTCAACAAACCAATAACTAATGAAGAAAAAGAACTACAAGTATTGTTAAATGTTCAGGAAAATCCTTATATTGGTAGCCGTCAGTTAGCAGCATTATGTGAAACATCACAATCCACCGCCAATCGTACTACCAAGAAATATAGGTATCATCCATATCACATGGAATTACACCAAGAATTGCATGGACAGGATTTTGAAAGTCGTGTAAACTTTTGTCGTACAATAAATGCGGAGATTCAATTAAATCCAAATTTATTATGCAAGGTAATGTTTAGTGATGAAGCTACTTTTAGAAGTAACGGTGCCATAAATAGACGCAACATGTATTATTATGCCACAGAAAACCCATTTTGGATTAGAGAGGTGCAACATCAAAACCACTGGTCATTAAATGTTTGGTGTGGTATTCATCATAATCGAATTATTGGACCCCACTTTTTTAATGAACCATTAAATGGCCATAGTTACCTGAACTTTCTACAAGAAGAACTACCCCAACTGCTTCAAGGTCTCGATAGGGATGAGCTCGACAGTATGTGGTTCCAGCACGATGGTGCGCCTCCGCATTACCATGGTGAAGTTCGTGCGTTTTTGGACCAACGATATCCGCAAAAATGGATTGGACGTGGGGGTTTCATTGAGTGGCCACCAAGGTCTTGCGACATCACCCCATTAGATTTCTTCCTATGGGGTTATATTAAAAATAAGATGTATGTTAATCCACCAACAACAGTGGAATATATGCGAAACAGGATTAGGGGTACCTGTAGAACAATAACGCCACTAATTTTGTCCAGGGTCCGAGAAAATCTGCAAAAAAGACTAAATTTGTGCATTGCACAAGAGGGTCGTTTATTCGAACACTTATTAAAAAGAAATAATTAATCTCAGTATTTAATAGGTAATTTTTTTGTTTCAATTTTTTCACATTATGTTTAATTAAACTATTGCCGTTGTAATATAACGAATAATGTATTTCATCATATTTAACCACATTATGTTTGTTTCTGTAGTTTCTTTTTATTATTATACATGGCTACTATGATAATGAAGACTATTTCTGTAAAAAAATATGGGAAATAAGAAAAACTGAAATATCTCAAAAACTATTATAAATAGGTATAGAATATATTGAACAAAACTTTTAGGGTTTTTATTACTCTATTAAATAACATGAAAATATACAGGGTGTACCATTTAAAAAAAAAAGATATTTATTCATTTAAACTTGTTCAAATTTGAGCCGATGTGTTCAACACCCTGTAGCTTTTATTGCAAATATTAGGTAAAAATTATGTTAACTTGTTCTTGGCCTTGCTAAATTCCAAATTTGAATATATTTGTCACAAAATTGAAAACGTTATTTAGGATTGAATTGATGCTTGAAAATGTGACTTTTTTTCTTTAAACTTAATTATCTCAGAAACTATAAAGTTTTGTTACAGTAAACCCTTAATAAAAAAGATTTAAAATTATAAGCTAAATCGAAAATACGATTCGTATATAGGGTGTTCTATTTAAAAAAATACAACTTTATGTTGTCCTAGTTTTTTGGCTCACCCTGTAGAGTCCTAAATATTTTTAAAATCTGCGTAAAAATAAACTGTATCAAACAATAAATATAGTTTCTTTGTTAATTTCACCGAAAAGGCACAAACCTACTTCATCCAATCGTTGACTCACCCTGTACAGGGTGTCTCATTTTGACACTTTTAGGGGGTATTGGAGTTATTATGAAAGATAGAGTGTTGCGGTTTTCACTTTAGCTTCCTATTTTTTAACGAAACGAAAAATTTCGGTGTCAAATTTGTCATCGCTCTCATAGTTTTTAATCTACAGGGTGATTTTGAAAATCTTCGTTTTTTATAGGCACATCTCGGATTTCCGTTAGGCGTTAATTTATCAAAAAGGTAAAAACTGATTTTTATAGTTTTTTTTTATATCAAGTTCAGTGGCATAGTCTTTTCTTTACTAAAAAGTTTAGTTTTTGAGGTATTAACCAAATTTATGATTTTTTTAACAGAACACCCTATATATTATTTTAAATATTGGTTAAGTATAATTTAGGTTGTTTTGCAAGTTTCCGAGAAGTATAAACCTTCGTCCGGCACTGTTAATAGTAAATTTTTAATCGACAGGCTAAATAGGTGCTATTACACCTCTTATCAATGGAAGTTTCATGAAACCTTCCTAAGTAATTTTTCAGAAAGTTTATGAATAAATTTCATAAAGAATCCCATTTAATCACTCATGAAAGATTCTGAAAAACTTAGGAAGGTTTCCTGAAAGATTAACGTGAAACTAACTTCGAAAATTTGGTGAAACCTTCCTGCAAGCTTCTACAAGATAACATACAATTATTTTTTTTTTAATGGGCTGCGATCAATATCTTTACATGATAAATTCGGTTTCGGTTTATTTTATTTAAACCATCTTCAGAGTATTTTTTTAAACTGAAGAAAGGACAACATGGTATTTTTAACGAAACATTTTAGAAGTAAGTTATAATTTTCATGCTTTAAAGGATATTTACTGTTGACGACTTATGAGTCTTATGAAACATGTTCTAAAAGTATTTCTTAAAATAATACATGCACGAATATACCCGAAACTTGAGAAGGACATTAGCGATGCACAATCTGGCTTCAGGAACGGTTTAGGCACAAGAAAGGTGCTCTTTAGTATTTACCCGCTTTTTTGATCTTGAAAAAGCTTTCGACCGAGTAAATCATCAAAAACTAATAGAAACACTACAAGACCATCAAATGGATGATAAAGATTTACGAATTATTTCCAACTTTTATTGGAAACAAGAATCATTTGTTCAAGTGGAGGAAAAGGAATCATAAAAATTCCAAATTCGTCAGGGTTGTGTGGTGTCTCCGTTACTCTTTAACATCTATTCAGAAAAACAATTTCGAGAAGCTCTTGAAGAGGTAAAAGACGGTATCTCTCCAAATGGGGTTTTGATCAGTAATCTGAGACATGCAGATGATAGTGTCCTTCTTGCAGACACAGCTGAGGGACTTCAAAGACTGATAAAAAGGGTAGATGAGATTTGTGAAAAATACAACATGGGATTGAATAAGAAAAACAAAGATTATGATAATAAGCAAAAATGTAAACGACTTGTGGCTTTTGAAATGTCGTGTTACCGACGTAGGATGAGATCTTATCTTGGACACATCACGTAACCAACGAAACCGTTCTGAAACGCATGCGAAAGGAGAGAGAGATCATGAAGACCGTTGAAGAAAGCAAGCTAACATACTTTGGACATATAATGCGTAACGCACGAAAGGAGAGAGATCATTAAGACCGTTGAAGAAAGAAAGCTAACATACTTTGGATATATAATGCGTAACCAAAAATATGAATTACTACAATTGGTTATGCAAGGCAAGATGGATGGTAAGAGAGGCCCCGGAAGACGACGAATTTCGTGGCTGCATAATTTTCGACAATGAACCGGAAAGACATCTGCTGAACTATTTAGAGCCGCTGTCAATAAAGTAATATGGGCCAGAATGATCGACAACGTTCACCGAGGACAGTGCACAGGAAGAAGAAGAAGTGAATTGACCAACTCTTGAGAGTGGCTTGGCGGTTCTCTGTTTGAAAAGAACGTGTCCGGGACGATCAGCTGTTCAACAGGGCAGCTTTAACAGTTTAATTACTAATAAAATTAATTTATTGTGAAATTATACTCTAAACAAATATTTTCAGCTACTAATATATAAATATAAAGTGTAATACTGAGTGCACTCTACCCGTGTACATAGGTCTGTTTATCAGAGTTCACAAGTGTACCCCTTGCATAAGTAAAGATATTGTCGCAGATGGCGGCACACACAGAATCTGGTTTATAGGTTCCGGCGCAGAAAGGTTAAATATGAGTATGCAAATGTAGAAAGTGTACCAAAGGTGTCTGGGGAAAGCTCCGACGGACCCACTGATGAATCCACCGTCGGTAGCTAGGACGAAACACCTCTTTTAGGGTCTAAAATTAGATTGCGACGAACCGATCGCTTCGACACGGGTGCGGTCTCGTTTACAACAATATGAACTACATATGGTTGCGTGATTTGTTAATTGTACCATATGAAGGAAACACTTACAAGTGTAAATACACTTGATGCCAATTAGTTACATATAAAAAAAACTAGGGTCTTTAGGTTTACAGATAGAATCGAGGGCAACAATTCAGTAAATTAAAAGTCTATATTTCCCTGATAAAGTAGGGTTATTTCGACCTCCCCTGTATGCTCCCGCGAAATTAGGAGGTACTTACCGAACACTATGTATGTTGCTAAATAAATAAATAAAGATAATATTGAGGAAAGTAAACAAAAAATTAAGCTTAGTCAAGAATCAATAACAACGCAATTATCAACAAGCCGCAACATATTTTTTGCGAGAAAACATTTTACAAAGGGAATTCCATACACATATAAAGTATATGTACTGATTGTCAAATAAACAGAAAATGTCCGGACCATGCTATGCGCCATTTTGGGTAAAGTGAAGTTATAATAACAGTGAATACGCTGTCGCCACTGAAAAATTATAACGAATAAACGTAATCGTTTACCTCCTACTGACAAGGTTTGAAGCAATTTGCATATCTTTCCGAAATTTCATCGACATAAGTAGTTGAACGAAACGAATGGTAGAAAAAGATAAAATAACAGTATTACGTTATAACCTTACCCAACTTCCAATTTGTGTCAATTGATTGTTATGTGTGGATATCTGCCATACTATTGGTCGATCGTAAAAATAAATTAAAAATTTTTATTATATTTTTGGTTGTTAAAAATAACTAGTCATTAAAAAAAGCAATATGTTGACGAACCGTTTCTTCAAAACGTTTTATTTTTTGAAAAAAACAGTTGAAATGTTAATTAGGTAGTACCCCGTTATTTTCAATATTTTCTAATCAAAATTTCCTTAGAAAGTTGAATGTTTCGCAAATTTCAAGTAAATTTAAGATTATAGCCATACAAAATCATTACACTAAATTCTGCTCATACCTCAATAGTATGAGCGTGCTATTTAAAAATTGTTTCCTACGGCTAGTTCTAATTATGGATTTAACATAAATACTTGTGTCCCTATATCCCCAAACGGTCGAGTATCATACTTTGAAACAGTTAAGTGTAACATAATTGTTTTCATCAACACAACTTATAAAAAATTTAAGAAGTAACAATTTGTAAGATATTTAAAACTTTTATTTAAATAAATAACATTCAATTTTATATTCAAATAATGTTAAATGCAACATTTTACTTTCTTAGACTGTGTTAAACACTATACTACACTACAATTAAATAAATATTATTGATTATAATTTATTAGGACATATAAATTTGAACCCTACAAGCCAACAAACAAGGCCCTTCAGAATAAAAAGCTTATTTATAGTACGTTTGGTCTTCAAGCCCCTACAAATCTTCACAAAATAATAAAAAAGTATATTAAAGCTTAAATAGTATCATTAATGGGGGTCTTCGGGCTGGCCTATGGTTCCGGCCCCTGGTCGTACACAGTTCCTCTATCACCAGTCAAATTTCAAGTTTTCTTTCAAACTTACTTGCAATAATCGGCTGGATGTATAGTGAATTCATACAATAATTGATTGGTGGATAGCTAGGACGATGGATTTTAGTAATACTACATAGAGCAGTGGTTTCTACCGTTTCAAGTTTTATGAGTGCTGGCTTCCTGTAATTACTGTATATAGGAGGTATTTATTCCTATTAAAGTCAGTATATTGCTTTGTATATATGAGTTGTTTTTCTTGATGACTTTTTCTTTGTATATTAGACTCCTAAGGTATTTGGCCCTTTGTATACATTTTTGTTTAACAGTTCCAAAGTGCCAATTTAAAATAATTTTGTGATCTATATTTACACCTAAATATTTGACTGATGGCTTGGTGCATATTATTTGGTTATTAAATTATTTAAAATAAATTTAATCCAGGGAAAAACAAAGATTACTTCACAATAATAACAACAATGACACTATTTTTTGACTTTTGACGGTTAATTTGACGTGCCAAAATGTTACTTTACCCAAACTGGCGCAGAGCATACTCCGGACATTTTTCGTTTGACAGCTCCATTACCACCTGTCATCCATAGAAATCAGTGGGGAATTCTCAACTCCACGAAATAGAATCATGGACACGTGCTGAAAAATTACATATACAGGGTGCGGCATTTATCTTGAGACAACGGAATATCTCGGTGGGATCACATTTTTTCGAAAAATGTTTTATACAAAAATTATAGGGTGACAGGATGGCTAAGTAGTAGTGACGTTGAAAACGACCTTGACCTCGTTTTTAAGGTCATGTGAAGGTCAACTTTATAGTTTTAAATGGGACACCCCAATTTCGACCCCGGGAATGAGAAGAGCGAGAAATTCTACCATCGAATATGACCTTGTTCTCAAGGTGAAAGTCAAATACCAGGATCGTTTCAAGGTCAAAACAAAAAAGATCGCAGTATTTCGTGAAATGATTCGTACAAAAGTTGTTGAGCGGCACGGAGTCTAAGTAGTAGTGGCCTTGAAAATAACCTTGACCTTAACCTTCAAAGTCATTTGAAGCTCAATTTCAAAATCTGAAAAATATCGTGTTATTTTAGAAAATTAACTTCCACTTTTGCTTGACGACGTACGCTTAGATGTAAGGAAACAAATGTGGTTTCAACGCGATGGATGTCCAACACATTATTCCCAATTAGCTGGTCAAGTGTTGGATCGCGACTTCAACGAACGGTGGATTGGTAGAGAAGGTCCAGTAAATTGGCCCGCGAGGGCGCCAAACCTTGCATCACCAGATTTTTGTTTATGGGGTTATTTGAAGAGCCAAGTTTATAAAGACGTACCAACAACTCGTGAAAACATACAGCGAATCAGAGATGCTTGTGCCAAAATCACACCTAAAATGTTCCGCAGTTATGTGCAATCTTTTAAAGTACTGGTCAATAAGTCTATTGAAATTGCAGGTAACCATTTTGAACACTTATTGAAATAAATTCTTATAAAACCTTTAACATGGTCATACAAATTGATGAAGGACCAGAGGACTCATAGAAAACAAGCATCCCGATGGTGAGAGGCGAGGGGATTAACCGAAAACAATTACCTCGACGGTAAGAGGCGAGGGGACTTACCGAAAACAAGCACCCCAAAGAGAACAAAAACTACTACGTCCACGTCGTTGTTCCAGGGTGGTGCTAAAAGTAGTTATTCATGCACATAGTTGTACTAATTTACAATTTTTGCTAACAATTCTGTACGAATGAATTTTTTCATGAAGATCGAGATCAAGGTAACGTTATAGCAACTTTGTAACCTTACAACTTCAGTATGAAACATCTTATAAAATAATAACGTTGACAATCTTCGTTTGACCATAGAATTACCTTAATCGTGAGGTCCAGAATATATATGATGATAAAATTACTGTGAAATTGATCATTTTTTCCATTTCGGGAGTCAAATTGGGGGTTTCCTTTCAAATTTTGAAACTGAGATTTAAATGACCTTGAAGTCAAGGCCAATGTTATTTTCAAGGTCACTAGCACTTACTTCCTGTACTACCCAACAACTTTTGTACGAAACATTTCACGATCTTTTTGTTTAACTTTGAAATTACCTCGATATTTGGCCTTCAACTTATGGCCAAAGTCTCATCTGATGTTAGAATTTAACGCCCGTTTCATTCCCGGGGTCTAAATTAAGGGATCCTATTTAAAAATCTAAAGTTGACCTTCGGATGACCTTGAAGGGCACGGTCAAGTCTTCTTCAAGATCACTGCCAATTAGGCCCCCTGCTACTCTATAATTTTTGTCTAAAACATTTTTCGAAAAAATGTGATCCCACCGAGATATTCCGTTGTCTCCAGATAAATGCCGCACCCTATATAGTAAAAAAATATATGAAGCAGCGCAGCAATACATGCAGAATTGGTTATAATAACTGAAGTTTCTTATGTTATTGTATTATTTTATGATTAGTAAAGTAATAAAAAAATTTTCATATTGAAAAATGGCAAAAAATGTCATTTTTCAAATGGTTGATTTTTAACTCAAAAACATGCGTTGGACGGAAAATCACAAAGTAAACTTTTTGCTTAGAATCGGGAAAGAACACAAAAATATTTTTATTTTACAAAAAAAATAATTATTAACAATTTTTGGTTTATAACAAATTACCTGACCATTTTTCAGGAATTCATCCTCGATATTCCTAATCAGGGGGTCAAAATATATATAAAAAAAACTTTGGTGGAGCCATGTTTCTTCATCAGCAACGGAAACTCATTGGGCTCCCGGACTATGACGCCATACAACCAAAAACTGATTAAAAAATTAAGTCCGTTCACCGATAAAACCGACCAGATACCTCGTTAGTCACGTGTATATACTTTGAGCAGTTCCATAAATATAATGACGTAGATATACTTGGTTGGACGTGTTAAAAAAAACTATTGGTGGAAAATCTTCGATTTATTCATTTTCTAACGCACTTAGCATGTTTTTACAGCACATAAACACTACTATTACTATTTACTGATAATAATTTTAATATATACTTCGCCTTAGACAATCACTGTACACTATCACACTGCACTAAATTTTCTTCAATAATATAATTATCATACGAAACGTAAATAAAACATAAAAACGCACTGGCGTTTAAATAATCAAAAATAATATATTACGAAATAAACAAATATAATAATACGCATGCGCCCCATTAAATATATTACTCCATAATCCTCGCTGCAAAATAACTTTCTGAACATTTTTATTGTATATATTTAACTTTAACACCGTTTGAAATCTATTATTTAGCCTGAAGGAGTCCAGCTAAATGTAACTTTATTTTTCACAAATTTCAAAAAATACACTCATGCACACAAAATTATCGAATATTTCTCGTTTTAACTATTATTGCTCACAACAATTATAGCATATTTTTGAAACAAATGGTAAAAATTGTTATATATATATATATATATATATATATATATATATATATATATATATATATATATATATTTAGTTGGTTATTTTCTTGGGAATATGGTTCACGTCCGCTTCGCCAATATTTGATTCTATTTTATTTTAAATTACACGGACAAAAACTTATCTATTTATTTATTTACTTGTTTGGCTTTGAAACACGCTAATCGTAGCTCTCATGGTGGGATCGTTTGGTGCGACACTTGGCTTTGGCTGCTAAAATGAGCGGTAGGCTTGGTTGCCAGTACCGAAAAATGCGATCCCTATCCTTTGGTGTACTCGATTTTACATATTTCTGTTTTAATTCACCGTCGCGCCACCATATGGCGTTTTTTTACAAACTTTGTTAATCTGTGTGGTTCTTGTGTTATCAAGTGGACAATCGAGATGTCGCCTTTGTCGTCTTGTTTGCTGTTTTTTGATTTTAAACTCAGCTTTATAGGATGCAAAGGTGAGATGATGGATTGTACCGAATGTGGTGGCCTAACGAGTCCCATATTAGGACGAAACAGCGCTGTCGCCATCTGTCGGACCCGGAGTTTTTCCATATTTTGGAGTGCTTCGCACTTTTTAACACGAGAATCATGTAGATTGCCAAATTTTCACGTCCGCTTCGCCAATATTTGATTCTATTTTATTTTAAATTACACGGACAAAAACATATATATATATATATATATATATATATATATATATATATATATATATATATATATATATATATAATTAATATTGTTCGCTTAAATGAAAATTTATAAATACTCGATAATTTTGCCAATGAGTGTATTTAGAAAAAGCAAATATTTCCAAAAATTCTAAATCCAGGATGTTTTCAATTTTACATCACGTTTCAAGATTTCTAATACCACATTAAAACATATTTTTTGCGTAGAGGAGCGCAGCGAAATGTAACTAATTTTCGCAAATTTCCAAAAGTATATCGTAAAAATAATTTTACCTTAATCCAGTGTAAGAGTCCCACGTGCCGAGATTCTATATACGCCACTGTGCCCTCATCTAACATTTCGTGTATGTTGCCTTTTGCGCTAGAAACAATCGCATCTTCTCATGCGTCAAAAAGACGCAAGCAATTGCAATGTTCTATTCGATATTGTAAAAGAAGAGATATTTACATTTTTCAAAAAGCTATGGTTCAGAAAATTTGATTTGAGATTTCCAGGTCCATCAAATTTTGTATTCACACGGAGTGTGCTATTTTAACATTCTAGGAATTTAAGAAACTAAATTGTTCCAAAAACTGTTTAAGTGCGTATCCGACACGCATTATTTTAGGGTCCCGTAGGAGTTATTAGCATTATTTTTTCTGCGATTTGGAATTAATTAAAATAAAAACATAGGCTTAAAACTTTTTTTGAAACAATTTACCAAGTACGATACTTTTCTCATTAACTAATAAAGTTGGCAAAAAACAGAACTTAAAAATTTTCTTTTGTTATCAAAATACAGGGTAAAATTCAAAAGTTGGCAATTTCTATAATACCCTGTAACGTTTTTATTTGATATGACATTTTAAACGACTTATTTTTGTAATATTTTAAACGTCATCTAACGGAGTAATCGCAATTTTAATACGAGACGTGGTTAAAAAGTTATACATCCCAATTTGGTTATTTCAAATGGGACACCCTTTATATACGAGGGTGGTTTGAAAAGTCCGTGCAAAAATTAAAACTACTTAATTTCCTTGCGCTGCTCTAGTTTGTTGATTTCTTCCGAATAAGACGGTTTGTCCAAGTCTGTAAAATAGCTATTCGTTTCTGCAATCGCCTCCTCGTTTGAATAAAATCTTTTTCCCACCAGCCATTTCTTCATATTGGGGAACAAATAATAGTCCGAGGGAGCCAAGTCTAGAGAATAGGGGGGATGTGAAACGAGTTGAAACCCTATTTCTATTAATTTTGCGATCACAACTACTGAGGCGTGAGCTGGTGCGTTGTAGTAATGGAAAAGGACTTTTTTGTGAGCCAATCGTGGACGCTCTTCTTGCAGCTCGGTTTTCAAACGGCCCAATAACGATGAACAATATTCAGCTCTAATAGTTTTACCCTTTTCCACATAGTCGATGAAGATTATTCCTTGCGAATTCCAAAAGACAGTCGCCATAACCTTCCCGTCCGAAGGAATGGTCTTCACCCTTTTTGGTGCAGATTCCTTGGCAATCCATTGTTTAGATTGTGCTTTGGTCTCAGGAGTATAGTAATGTATCCATGTTTCATCCACAGTGACGAAACGATGCTTAAAGTCCTGAGGATTTCGCTAGAACAGCTGCAAACCGTTCTTACAACATTTCACACGATTTCGATTTTGGTCAATCGTGAGCAATCGCGGCACACATCTTGCTGATAGCTTTTTCATGTCCAAATATTGATGTAAAATATTATGTATCCGTTCATTCGAGATGCCCACAGCATTAGCAATCTCACGCACATTCACTCTTCTATTATCCATCAGCATATCATGGATTTTGTCAATGGTTTCTGGAGAAGTAACCTCAACAGGGGGTCCAGAACGTTCAGCGTCTGTTGTGCTCATATCGCCACTCCGACAATTTTGAGACCACTTATAAACTGTTCTAATCGAAGGTGCACAATCACCATAATGTTTATCAAGCTTCTGTTAGTTTTAGTTATATTTATAACAATATACAACACTTTAAGTCAAAATGAAAGGAAACTGGATATTGCGATGAATAAAAAACAAAAGAAAGTGTTATGATTCTTATTTTTAAAGTTAACGATATATTTTAAAATAATTTGAGTTTGTTATGAGAAAGAAAATAAAACAAATTATTTGAATATACCACATTTAACTTAATGACGATTTTTATTTTCGTGAAGTTCTGCTTCCATTATAATTATTAAAAATATAGTAGAAAGCGAAAAAAACCACGAAAACATCCTTATTCTATATTTTCAATGTTTTCCAGATAGACATCAACCAGATATTTTTATATATAAGATATTTTTAAAAGACTTGAAAAAAATTTGAAAAATTCTTAGTAAATCGAGGCCACATGAATATTTTAAAGAAAATAAAGAAAATGATAAAATAAGTGTTCAGAAGAAGCACAAATTCAGGTAAAACTGTCGTCAATCATCATCTACATAGGCAAAAATTGATAAAAATCAAATATTTTAAAATTATACGAATTAAAAATTTATTTTTAGCAAGGAAAGCGAACGTCTATAATTAAAATAGAAAAAGAAGTAGGAGTTTCAAAAACAAAGTCTCAAAAAATAATGAAGAACAACCACTATTTTCTTTATAAAGTAAATATGATGCAACATCTATACCATGGAGATCGTGAAGAAAGACTGCATTTTTGCCACTGGCTTTTATGTAAATATTGTATGGTGTGATGAAGCAAGAATTACAAGAAACGGTATTTTACCGGCATAACAAAACATATTGTAACGGGCAGATTTTCTTATAACATAAGTTGTTTTTAAAAGTTCATAAGCTTGTTTATCACATTTTCGAAGAAAATTTCAATACAGAGGTTAACATTAATATATTAGAAATTAATCTTTTGAATTTCTTAGATGATGAACCATTAGCAGAACGACTTAACGTTCGACAAGATGGTGCTCCTAGTCATAATGCCTTAACAGTAAAGGAGTATTTAAATAGTAATTTTCCAGATATATGGTTTGGTACGTATAGACTGGTAAAGTGGCCACCACGCACTCCGGACCTAACACTACTGGATTCTTTCCTATGGAGAGTTCTAGAAAATGAAATATATAAGGAAACCATCAATACTGAGGAACAACTTATTGAACTAATTCACAACGTGTTTAGAATAGTAAGAAATATTTATATTCTTAACGCAGTAAGATCTTTAAGAAAGCGTTGTCAAAAGTATATTGACAATAACCTTTTGAGTTTCTTCCTGGCTAGATTTTTTTAAAAAAGGATATAGTTAGTTAGTTATTTAGAATAAATTATGTTTTGCTGTTGTTGTCATTTTTTAAATATTAATACTATTTTGTCGTCGTCTTATGTGATAAATAGTAAGGGCAGGGGCGGATCCAGCCTCTCTCTTGGGGGGGGGGGGATATCACAAAAGTATGAAAGCGAAAGCAGGTTGTCGGCAGAGGAGGGGGGGGAGACACCAGCAACATTTCCATTTCTAATGTAAAAGGCAGGGTGAGTCGGGTCTATTTTTCTGAATTTATAGCTCTTGAAGAGTGGGGGGGGGGCGATCACAAGAAAAAACAAGTTGCCGACCGGGGGGAGGATGCGAGCAGCATACACATTCCTAGTATAGGAGGCAGAATCGAGTCTATTTTCCTGAACTCAAAGCTCTTGGGAAGGGGAGGGACGATCGGAAGCATACACATTTCTATACTCTATTCAAGAACTAGAGAGAGTAATAAAACTGTTACCGAAACCTCCAACGTACTTGCTCCAGGTAACTGAAGACTGCCGTAAATCTAATTATATTTAATTATATTTAAATATTATAAGCTTTTATAAATTTACTGCAGCAATAAAATTTCTGATAGTTCAATTTAATTTCAGTCAGTGAGCAAAGTACACCTTACAGTGTGTCCTTAGTGATTTATCTTGTTTGTGCTTGTTTTTATATATTATTTGAGATTAGTGAAGATACCCAAAACATATGGCTTCCACAGCTATATTTATTCCAAAATCGTTAAACTAGGGCATTTTTTCCTCAACGAAAAACTTATTACGATGAATGTTTATGATGCCTTAAGATATCAATATCTCGATAATAATGTTAAAATCTCTATTGAGATGTATTCCAACATGACAGGAGTTGGAAAATCTATGTACCGAATACTGAAGGAGAAAAAAACGACTGGAATTGTTAGTACTCCCAAGCTACAATCGATCACAGGCAGACGGAAAACCTCGTGGGAAGAAGAGATGTAAACTGCAATAAAAGGAGTTGTACATAGATTTTATTATGAGAAACAGATCCCAACCGTCAAAAAAATTCTAACTAAAATCAATGAAGATCGGGATTTACCTGAAACTAACAGAACTGAGCTCTAGAAATTGCTCAGAGAATTTGATTTTTGCTGGGAAAAAAATTAGTAATTTAACTGAACTTTTTAAAGATTTTTTTTGAATAAAGTTAGGGCAGAAAATTGGGAAGAATCCAGATAATAAAAGAAAAAAATGGGGAAACTCGATCCCATGATCGATGAGATAGAAGAACCAATTATAATTAATTTGAGCGAATATAGCTTCACTGACTTTGATTACAAATTAGATAAATAATGTTTACCAGCATAAACACAATTTATTATTTAAATTTTCTGTCCCTGCCCCCCCCCCTTGATTCCGCGCCTGAGCAAAGGTATCTATTAAGTTTAAATATAAGTATCATAACACCCTCTTTTGTTTTTTATTCATGACCTAGTACGACTTTTAATGAAAAAATCGGAAAATCCAGCTTGCCTTTTTATTTTGACATAGAGTGCAGTATATTGTTATAAATATAATTGAAAACACTACCTTATCATCTAAAAATATATAGGGTGTTCCGTTTAAAATAACCAAATTGGTATAAATAACTTTTTAACCGCAAAAAATAAAAAGTAGGATATCCGAAAAACCAAACCATAGTATCTGTACGTTTTTGGGGTCGCTGAATCCGAATCCAGGGTTCGTTTGACCCCATCAAGTCTGAGCTGAGATCATTTCAAGGTAAAATCTAGAGAATCCGTTGCCATCAGAGTAAACCAACATATCTGTATATTTTTGGGGTAGCTGAGTACGAATCCGGAGTTTTTTTGACCCCATCAGGTCTGAATTGAGGACACTTCAAAGTCAAATCTAGATAATCCGTTGCCACCAGAGTAAACGAACATATCTGTATATTTTTGGGGTCGCTGAGTACGAATGGCAAAGCTGTCTTCGGCATCGACGAGTATTTTTCAGAACGAAGAGATTAAGGTAATAATAGGCTTATCAAGTCCTCCTTTGATGATTCAACCCGCGACGACATGCACATTAATTTTCAAGCACAATAGAAACTTCACATGTCGCTTCTGGTCACACATGGCCGGGCGGATCCAGCTGTGCAGTGGAAAAAAGTCAGCAGCACTTTTTCAAGAATTAGTTAGTAGCAGTGGCAACAGTGGTGTTGACGAGCATGTTATGCCGTGTGTGAGACTTATCATTCTCCTCTTTGGAGTTCGTTGTTTTCTTAGGCTTGCCCTTAGCGTGCGAAGTTAGCAACCGAAACAGTACAACCAAGTTTTGATAATAGATTCATTTACTAGGCAGTCGTCCCATTTGTCAACGAGTCGACAGCGTGCTTTCACTGAGGGCGTTCAGTCGAGACCTCAGACTAAACTGGTTAAAGATTGGGTCTCGCTGCACCCAGGCAATGTGAATTTAGGGGTTTGGGGTGTACGCCTCTTAAATAAACTCGCTTCGCTTGCCTGATTGCTTTATTATGAACGTGGATCTCCTTGCGTATAGGGTATGTGGGTTTTGGAGCTTGGAATTGCAATCTATCGAACAAACTCAGTCCGCTCGCCTGTCTACAATATGGAACAATACAATAAGAAAATATACTCCGCTGATGCAAGACAAGAGAAAACAACACTGAACATACGAGAGATGCCTGCTGAGGTCAAAAAAATCCGGGATCGGATTTCGCAAGCCCAAAAACGTACAGATATGTTGGTTTACTCTGGTGACAACAGATTCTCTAGATTTGACCTTAAAATGCCCTCAAATCAGACCTGATGGGATCAAACGAACTCCGGATTCATACTTAGCGACCACAAAAATATACAGATATGTTGGTTTAACCTGGTGGCAACTGATTCTTTAGATTTAATCTTGAAATACCCTCAACTTAGACCTAATGAGGTCAAAAAGATTTGACAATCATGTAAAGTTGAAATAAACCCCATTACCATTTAGATTTTGTTATCCTTTATTTGTTTATAAGATCGCGAGTACTCGAGCTTTTCGGACGTTTAAAAAATAGAAAGAAGAGTCTTCAAGAGACGCGTATTTTTTTTTGTTCGTCTAAAACTCGCGATTCTAAAGGCGACTGAAGTTAGAGTAGTTGCCCGCTCTTGCATTACAATGCTTTTTAAATGGAGAAAACAGCACAATGACGCAAGTAAGAATTAGCAGCTCTAGCTATATTATCTATAGAATGCGAAAGAACTAAAAAACTTGATATAAGTCTACTCATAGAAGAATATGCAAATAAAAGGCCAAACTGAATATTTTATGATGTATTTGATACTCGTTTTGATGTGTATGAATAAAATTACTTTCATTCCGATCAATGTAGAACTGTTTTTTATCACATAATATTATTTTTATATATGCCCTTAGAAAGTTGACGTATTACCTTTATTAAAACATAAGTTGTCAAGAACATACCCCAGGCACAGCGCGTGGGGTATGTAATTTTGAGAGCTCGGGTTTTGGCTTAAAATCTTGCTTTGCTCGCCCCTCTGCTGTCTAATGGATATTCATCTAGCTGCGTGTAGGGCATGTAATTTTGACAGCTTGGGTTTTGGCTTAAAATCGTGCTTCGCTCGCCTGCCTGCTATGTGACGATTATCAATCTCGCAGCGCGTGGAGTATGTGGATTTGGGAGCTCAGGTTTTGGCTTAAAATCTTGCTTCGTTCGCCTGTCTGCTATGTAACGATTATCGATTTCGCTGCTCGAGGATTATGTGAATTTGGGAGCTTGGGTTTTGACTATACACTTTTAAAAACTCACTTATTTGCCTGTCTGCAGTGTAACGAACATCGATCTCGCCACGCGTGGGGTATGTAAGATTGGAAGCTTGACATCTAAATGTCGATATTATAATTAATGAATGTCAAAAACAACCTGTATTAGTTTATTTAGCATTTGAACTAAATTATATTGCTAAATTAAAAAGGGGGCCCCATTGAAATTCCGCGAGGAGGAGGCTTTCAGCTACGCCACTGGGAGGGATGTTTATTAAAGGTGATAAAAACTAAAAATGTATAAATTTAAAATAAAATGTTTTATAGCAATGTTATTTTGTAGCCACACCTCGTATACTTATTAAAGCTGAACATTTTTTAAGATGACTGTCATTCCAATGGAATCCAAAAAATTATTAATAAAATATTACTAGTTAACTGCAAATTTCATCTTTTTTTAACGTTAAATATTGAACTTGAAGATTGAAAGTTTAAAAATAAGTATTTCTCCACATCAGTCAAAAAAAAATAGAACAATGACAATCAATGTTTCCACGCAAACCTTATAATAAAACTATTCGACTTTTCCATATTTTGGGTTAACTGCAGGCATATATCTGCAAAATCTCATTGAAAAAGATTAAAAAATTACGAAGCTATCAAGCAGTAACATGCAGACTGACTGACGGATCTCGTAAATAATTCGCTGACCTATCCTACTTAAATTATGCAATTTTTTAGGTATTTGAAGTTTTCCAAACCGTTGGAAAAACTATAAATACTGTAGGCGTTCTTTTGGTACTCTGCCTTATAAAAAGAATGTATTCAAAAAATCAAATTATATTAAAAACACATCTATTACCTTCATCAGGTTTAAAATAAATCAACTATTGCTTTATTCAGTTTCGTTAAAAAAATCCTCCTAGAATGCCAAAATATCACACTGCATCACGAAGTTTTTTATCACTACCGATAAATTATCGTCCGCCAAATTGTCGCAGGAGCCCATTTTATTATTTCTAATGTATAAACTTACCTTTCTTCTTCATCCTCGCTCTTTATATTGACTTCCTCAGATTTTATTACATCAGAGTTCTCCAAACATGGTTCGTCACTCATTTCTTTTTCTATTTTTTTGCTAAAAAACATCAAAAATTAAAACATACAAAAATAAAATAAAACACTGTTTTTATTTATTCATTTTAATTTTGGGATGAAAATTTTATGTTATACACAAAGGTGTGTTTTAATTTCTATATTATACATGGAAAACCTACAGAACGCACAGAAACCTAGAAATTGATTATAATTTTGGTATTTGAAAGCAAGACAAACAGGATTTTTATGAAATACTCTGCTATAAGTCTCATAATAATAAAAAAAGTATTTATTTAAACCATTTTCAATGAAAATCACTTATTATGTACCACGTTTGTTCACGAAAAATATTGCCAAAAAATGAAAAATACAGGGTCTCTGGTAAGTACCTCCTAATTACAGGGGAAGTCAAAATAACCCTACTTTGCCATAGAAAAAAAATTCATAAAATGTCTTTTAACGGAGATACAGAGCCCTAAAGGGGTCTAAGTTTTGAATCGACTTGTATAACTTAATGAAATTTTTATATTTTATAAAGGTCATAAAGACATTTAGGGCTGATGAAAACCCGCACGCTATAATTCAAAACAAACATCAACAAAAGTTTATTATAAATATGTGAGCTGGCATCATCGAAAATAACCTTATAGCTCCATTTGTTTTGGAAGGAAAAATCAATCGTGAGATTTATTTACAATTTTTGCTGCAAAATTTAAATAATTTATTGGAAGACGTATACTCCAGTCTTCCTATTGAATTTGTAGCGATTTCATGTAAAAACTTATTGCAGATATCTGAAAGTTTCATGTCGTAGGGGGCACCCAGTGGATGATAAATAAGTAATAAAGTACAGCTAGATCAGACCTGTTTTTTTTTTATAAACAACATCTAAAGTCGGAAAATTTGATTTTCTGTCCGTAGAATTTTTCGGTTACGTTTTAGAGGAAACTTGGCCAAATGAAAGTTGTGGGTATTGAAAAGACCTTTAATTTCATTTTTTATACGTCAAAATCGATAAAAAATTTATCGAGATAATGGCGAAAAAACACCTTTTTTGCACTGTTTTATAAATGTAAATAACTTTTGCAAGAAAGGCCGAAAGTGATGTATAACCCCTTGATGATAAGGCCATTATGTGCCTTTATAAATGTGCGAAAGCTGGACCAAATCGGTTTGGTAGTTTATGCGTAATCTTAATTATTTATCCCAGACATTGAATGTTCAAACAATTGTCCTTGCCCAGAGGATGATTCTACAGATATTTGCAAAAGCGGAATGGATTCTTTGAAGTTCAAACTACAAGCAAAGATGAAAAAACGATGGATTTTTAAAACAATTGTTATTAAAAAAACCGTTTAAAAAAGGGGTACCAATAGTTATACAAGGTTAAATTACATATTTGAAAAATTTCATTTTTAGAGATTAAAGGTTATTTAAAAAAAAACTGAAAATCGAAATATATCTCAAAACCCATTGCGTGTTGTATGATGCATATTAAGGTTAAATATATTCCTTAACTCTTGTATTATCAGACCCCCCCAAAGGAATGTATCGAATTATCAGTAACCCTATATATATATATATATATATATATATATATATATATATATATATATATATATATATATATATATATATATATATATATATAAAAGCCATACAGCGTGTTGCTGTATGGCTTGAATATGGAGACGGTTACGTTAGTACCTACAGGCTCTGTAGTGACATATGGATAAGTATTATTATTTCTTGTAATGCGTGAAAGGTAATTAAAAAATACTTTTAATTTTTCAGTTTTAGAATATTTCTGGTTTAAATTACATACAATTTTATTAAAGATAAAATTTAGTCCTCTGGCGGCCTCCCATCTCATAACTGTGCAGGGTCAACTGATCTTGGTTCTCTGCATGTGACACCTTTGGATGTATTTAATGCAATCTCACATCTAGAAAGTAGGTTGGTAGTGGGGCCGGATGGTATTTCACCTCATTTTATCAAAGGTTGCCAGTGTATTCTTTCCACAATATTATCTGAAATATTTAATGTATCTCTGTCCATTGGTGTGTTTCCTGATGTTTGGAAGGTTACTTATATTACCCCTATCTACAAGTGTGGTGATAGAACGAATGTTGAGAATTATAGAGGTATCTCAAAATTCTCTATATTTAGCAAATTGTTTGAACAGCTAGTCCATCAAAAAATATATCCCCTATTTATAAGTATTTTTTCTACTGCCCAACATGACTTTGTCCGTGGTCGCTCTGCAGTCACTAATCTTTTGGCTTATGAGCAGGTCTTGTTGGAGGCGTTGGAGAGGCGTTGTCAGGTGGATGCTATTTACACTGACTTCTCCAAGACCTTTGACAAGGTGGATCATCAGCTTCTCTTGATGAAGCTAAGTAGTATGGGTATCCACGGAGTTTTTCTTAAGTGGTTTGAAAGTTATCTCTCCAATCGAACACAAAGGGTGAAGATTGATGGCGTTGAATCTGCTGATATATCTGTCATTTCTGGAGTCCCACAGGGTGCACATTTGGCACCCCTTCTTTTTAATTGTTTCGTGAATGACATAGAGGATTCTATAATCTCAAGCAGATGTCTTTTATATGCTGACGACTTAAAGATATCTAAGGTTGTTGGAGAGATAGGGGACTGTGTGGCCTTGCAGGGTGACCTGGATAGTTTTACTAAGTGGTGTGACCGCAATTTCATGCAACTTAATTTAGCAAAATGTTCTGCCATTACTTTCTCGAAGAAAAAAGATAGTATAGTTTATAATTACACATTGCACAAAACAATGCTGACACGCCCAGATCATATAAAGGATCTTGGGGTGATATTTGATGAGGGTCTTTCTTTTGACCTGCACGTTAATAGTATTTCGAGCCGTGGTTTGAGGCTTGTTGGTTTTATTAAACGCACATTAGCTGATTTCAGCAGTGTGCAGTGTTTTAAATCTGTATACTGCTGAATGGTTCGATCTGTCTTGGAGTATGCATCTCCAGTCTGGGCACCAAACTATGAAATATACAAAAATAAAATCGAGAAGGTACAGGTCCGTTTCTTGAAATTTGTTGCTTTTGAGCAAGATGTGCCATTCAGTGTAATACGGGATTATATGAGCTTGTTATCATTATATAATAGACGCATCTATCTTGACCTAATATTATTTTATAAGATCATAAACTCTATGGTTGATGCTCCTGATATGTTGGGGGCTGTTGGATTCTCTGTACCTCAGAGGGTGCTTCGGGTCCATAGTCTTTTTAATGAACCCTACCATAAGACAAACTATGCGTTTAACACCCCAATGTCCAGGATGAGTAGGGAAATGAATTCACTGCCTAGGAATGTTGACCCATTTATACTCTCCCTGAACTCGTTTAAGGGTTGTATTAAAGAAATTTTAAGTAATTGAATTTTATACATAATAGACTGTAGTGACAGTATTATTGTTTTAGTTAATTGTTATTCTTTTATTACTGATGTAACTTGTGATATTTTGTGATTGTTTCGTTTCAGATTTTTTATTCTTATTTGACGTATTATATAAAATGGAATTTGTATGATTTATTGCCGTTAATAAACCATTTATGCTTGGACTAAGAGATATTTCCGAAATAATTAAACTGGCATGAATTACGTTTAATGTAAACATTTATAACCACATTTACTATAGTAATAAAGGCGACACCGCGAAATAACTGATTATTGATATTACTAAATGTAATCACTGGGAAAAGAGTCTTGGGAAAATCACGTAAGAAAAATATTTTCAATTTCTCTTCAGGAGAGATTACTGTTATTAAGACAAGCTTGGATCAAACCTTCGCCGAATAGTTGCGCCCTCAACCGAACAAAGGAAAAAGAAAATCTTTTCTGCCGCAACTAAAAATTTATCAAAGCCTATTATAGTCGCCCTAAATCTTACATTCCTCCCAAACAATTTAAATGGCTCTAGGACGTGATATAGGTATTTCTGGTTTATTTTATATACACTGTACAAAAATTACCAAAAAATTTTAAAAAGTATGGAAATTACCAAAAATTACCGAAACATTTTTAAAAATGTGGAATTTATGACCATTTTAAAATAAGGGCTTAACCTTGGCTGCTGGGGCTGTCTTAGAGGAACAAGTTATGGCACTCATATAGGTTTTTAGAGGACACTATTGTAAGCTTAATTACAAAAACCACCCAAAAATGTTGGAAAATGTGGAAATTATGATAATTTTAAAATAAGGGTTGAACCTAGGCCACTGGAGTTGTCTTAGAGGAAAAAATGATGTGACACATATAGGTATTTAGAGGACACTATTGTAAACTCAGTTACCAAAAATCATTGGAAAATATTGCAAAATGTGGAAATTATGACAATTTTAAAATAAGGGTTGAACTTTGGCCTCTGGGGCTGTCTTAAAGGAACAAATTATGAAACTCACATAGGTGTTCAGAGGACACTATTGTAAGCTTAATTACCAAAAATACCCAAAACGGTGAAAATTATGTTAATTTTAAAATAAGGTTTAAACCTTGGCCGCTGGGGTTGT
Source organism: Diaprepes abbreviatus (assembly GCA_034092305.1). NCBI lineage: Eukaryota > Metazoa > Arthropoda > Insecta > Coleoptera > Curculionidae > Diaprepes > Diaprepes abbreviatus. Next base: position 682,194 of record JASJET010000040.1, read on the forward strand.
CTTAGAGGAACAAATTATGTGACCCATATAGGTATTTAGAGGACATTATTTTAAGCTTAGTTACTAAAAATCACCGAAAAATTTTAAAAAATGTGGAATATATGACCTTTTCAAAATAAGGGCTGAAATCTGGCTGCTGGGGTTGTCTTAAGGGAACAAATTATTTGACCCATATAGGTGTTTAGAGGACATAATTAGAAGCTTAGCTACCAAAAATCACCCAACAATTTTGAAAAATGTGAAAATTATGACAATTTTAAAATAGGGGTTGAAACTTGGCCGGGTTGTCTTAGGGAAACAAATCATGAGACCTATGTAGATATTTAGAAGACATTATTGTAAGCTTATTTATTAAAAATTACCGAAAAATTTTCAAAAATGTGGAATTTATAACCCTTTCAATATAAAGGCTGAACTCTGACCGTTGGGGTTGTCTTACAAAAACAAATTATGAGACCTATATAGGTGTTTAAGAGATATTATTGTAAGTTTAGTTACTAAAAATCATCGAAAAATTTTGAGAAATTTGCAAATTTTGACAATTTTAAAATAAGGGTGGAACCTTGGCCCCTCTTACAGGAACAAATTATGTTACCCATATAGGTGTTTAGAGGATATTATTATAATAATAACTGCCAAAAATGGCCGAAAAATTTTAGAAATTGTACATTTTATGAGACTTTTAAAATAAGGGCCCAATCCTGACCGCTGGGGATCTTTTGGGGGGAACAAATTAAGAAACCCATATAGGTGTTTAGAGGACAAGATTTGAAGCTTAGTTACCAAAAATCATAAAAAAATTTTAATAAATATTTGAATGATATAATTAAAAATAATTAATTAACCCTAATCAATGGGGTTGTTTTTAGAGAACAAATTATATAATCTTTTTAGATATTTAGAGAAAATGGTAACAAACGCAAGTACCAAAAATCACAGAAAAATATTAATAAATTTGGATTTTATGATGTTTTAAATATATAATTTTAATCTGTATCTCGATTTGGCCGCTGGCCGCTAGCTTCAGCCTCATATAAAAAGTTGCTTGTAAGAAATTGATAACTGGAACGGTTTTGTGTAGTAGGGCGCCATCGTGTTGGTAAAAAAATTTTGTGTTCCTCCACAGGTAAATTACTTAAATATTAATCATTTAACTCTTCAAAAATATTCAAATATCTTTCTCCTACAAAAGTGAATACATAATTTAAAACGGTGACATAATTTGCTTTGTGTTATTAATGAATTGCCATTTAAATTCTCTTCATAAAAATGTAGTTTTACTATTCCGTCATTTCTTACAGCACAAAATACGTTAAGGGGTTACGTGGGTCAAAATCGAAGTTTTTGCTTCATCTAAAAGTACAACTATTTAAGAATATTTTCCCAAAGTTTTATGTCAATCGGATAAAAATTCGAGGAAGTAGAACTGTTCAGCTATTGATACAAATGCTTCCCCCTCCATTTGACTTTCACATATAGGATTTAAAGGGCAGGCCCCGTGTTAAAAGTGGACCCACCTGGTTTTAGAATCTACATTCTCAATCAGTTCTTATTTTGCTAGCAGGCAAACTGAACGATAAAGTAACGGTTTATTATGGACCAAATATAAGAAGAAATAGTGATTCAGTGGAAAAAATGAAGGATGCTATATGGGCAACTTACTTCCATTATAGCTCTATGGGCTGAAACCCACAGCATCAAGTGTTCAACTGGCCCTGACTCATGGAGTGCTTGGCAGGGTGCTTCAGCTACCAACACTCTGTCATCATTCAAGCATGATTATGCTTCATTACCAAGTCATACTTTATCAGCTATTGAGAGCGCTGTGTTGGTGGCTTTACGCAAAATAACGACAGTTTCAACCACTTAATTTGGAAAATCACTTCAAAAATACTTCCTGCTGGTTCAAAAATTGTTGACATTGCTGCATTAGTTGCATCTTGCACTTTCAATGAAGCAATGTCAGCGTTATTACTTCTTATCAGATTCGCGAAAAAGGGCGCAACGTTGTCGGATGTAAAATATTTTCGTGATATAAACTATAAAATTTGTCCATCTGAGTCAACAACATAGTTTAATTTTTTTAAACCATTATAATTTTCAAATGCCAAGAAATAGTTTATGTAGTGCTTTATTGTTTTCTTTCGTCACGTTTCGCCATCATGGCTAATTAATAACAAAAATTAAAAGCCGTATAGCATTTTTACAATAGAAAAATGTTAAACTGTCAATATTTGATTAACTACAAATTTTTCGAATAGACAATCTTATTCAAAGTCACCCATATTTTTAATGGTAAATAAGATAATCTTATAAAAATAGGGAGTTTATATTTAACAAAACTAAATTTTAACGATTTTTTCAAGTTAATATTTAATGTCAGTATTAATTTTATATCAAAATATCAACACAGTACACTAAAATAAATCTCCTTCTAAAAGAAAACCAACTCCAATTCAATAATAAAAGCTTTCATATAGGAGAAATTGAAAGTTATGTTTAGGCTTGCAAACTCCATTTTTGACGTAAATTTGAAATATGTCAAAAACAGCACATTTTACATGTAGAAGATGTGTAAATCCTATAAATTAAATACTCACCTGGCTTCATCACTTTTTTGATCAATTTTATGATCTATCATGTCCCATGTATCCGATGTTTCAGCTTTTGCCACTGTTTCAACTTTAACATTGTCACCCAACGACTTAAAATCGTTGGAATGGCATGGATTTTCAGGCCTGAAAAATTAGAACAAAATTTAGTGTTTCTACTGTCATAATAGTTACCTTAAGTTTGTATAAAAGTACAAAAAACAATAGTACCTCCTTACAAGAACATAAATCACTTCAGTCTCAGCTGAATATAAAATTGACTTTCTGCGTAACTTTAGCCAAAATTTTACAATCCTATTTATTTCACAAAAACACTTAAAAAATACAAGTATTGGTAAAAATTATCTTACAGATCTAGCTAGCAGTAAAAGATTAAAAGATGAAACAAATTTGAAATATTCCTAACATCTGTTCTAGCCCTAGAAGCTGTACCTTGTGAATTAGTATTTAGTTTTTAGGTTTTCTTCTAAAGTATATATTTTACTGTTTTTCAAAATATATGGTAATTGTTTCGATTATTAAATGGAACATAGGAAACCTTTTTTTTTTTTTAATTCCTTAACCACACATTCAATTCAAGGTTGTAGAACACGATTTTCACCTTGGTTTTCCCCAATTTTTCCAGAAAGCTTAAAAAAACACTATTCACGTCAAGGCTCATTTTTATTTCTTGCAAATATACTGACTTTTAGTAATTATAACCGATAGTACCACTTAAAATACATTGTATGCAATGTATTTCAACTATTCTAACAGTGATTAGTTAATGTTGGGTATTCTGACTTTGTTTGATTGACATATTGTCCAACTTAGACAACAACGTTTCCTAATAATTTTTTTTTCACGCTCATCAAAAAACGTCGATGTCCACTAGAGACCAGTAAAAAACTGAAAATGAAATTTACCCTGGAATATATTCCTCTTTGATTTCTGTGTCGGCTGTAAACTCGGAAACATCCTCACTTAATGCTTCCTTTTTAATATCGGTAATAAATTCAGGAATATCCTGCCAAACGGAATCTTTATCACCAGATTTCAGGGCTTCCTCCATTGTAAGAAACTAACACGTATTATCTTCTTCGTTTAATAACTTTGGAATTAAAACATAATTTCTAAGGAATGAAATGATAGAAACATCAAAGTTTGTCATTCAGTTAGTAACAGCCATTTATATCTTATTGTTTACGATAAATAAAACGAACATTTTTAAAATAGAAAACCATAACAAGACCAAAAAACTGAGCTGTCAATACTCTTGACAGTAGTAAATTCCTATTATTCAATTTGTAGATCTTGAAAATCGTAATCTATACTGAAAATGTTTCTATCCTTTATTAATTATGGAAGGAAATAAGACAGAAAGACAAATTTTCTTTCTAATAGAATTAAACCTGCAACTCGAGGCGCTTCGCCAGACGGAAACTTTGCAATAAATTTATAATCCTCCTAACCAATCGAAGATTTAAGGTCCCTTCACATATTATGTAAAGTTTTACTTGTAAAATTGATTTTAAATTCCAACCGAACTCTTTGTTGTATGATAGTTGTTAAATTTAGAAATCTTAAACTCAGCGAAAAAAATTTCTAAAAATTTTTAACTAACGGAGACAAGGTAATTATTTAGATTAAGTGAAATCTAAGAAAATTCCTTTACATACCTCCCTATTTTAAAGTCGTAAAACATTATTCCGACCTTAATTTTCCACATTTTTTCCTTAGTTTCCCAGAACACAGAAAAACACTTTTCACCTTTGGTTTGATTTTTTCACTAATGTTAAAATTTTGTTACAGCTACAACTTCCATGCTTGTAGAAGCAAATTAGCACTTTTTTAATCGGACAAATGGCCAAATGGCCGCCTAAGTCTCGAGACATAAACCCTCTTGACTTCTTTTTGCGGGTTACCTTAAAAGCAAAGTTTGTCGAACTAAATTAATTAATTTATTTATTCACGGACGATATCCATTAACAAATTTACAAACACCAAATACTAATACTAATACAAAGAATTTAAATTAAAATACAAAAACAATAGAACTTAATATCTACAAATAACTATAACAGTAACTACTTAATATCATAAGAGACTATTAGGTGGTTTAAACGCATATGAAGATTGGCCAGACTTATCTTTGCAGGAAGCAAACTGTCTATCTTCTTCCATATTTAATTTTGTCGACAGGCTACACTGCCATTTTTTCCATCTTGACACACTCTTTTGGCTATCGGATCTTCTTCATTACAATATTTATCCCACTGGTAGATCATTATACACGACCATTTTGTTAACATTTATTTTTGTTATTGTTATATTGAGAAATATATTGTTTTTAACGAGGAAATATAGAAATCATGAGTGAAGAATCACCACTGGGCTCTACAGCTGGTACTGATATAACAGAATGTTTTGAATCTAAAAATGAAAAGTCTTTGGAAGCTCCTGATTTTCAGGATGTTCCAGATTTTGTTACTGATGTTAAGCAAGAAATAGATGATGAATCCCAGAGTATCGAAAACAACATAATAAATATGCTAAAGTGAGTAGAATTGACCAGAGAAACTGTGACAAATCATAAATTAAATTTTTATATTATATTGCTGCTTAATTACCTTGCGTTTAATTCTCATACTGCAACACAAATTGTTATTTTGTGGTACTAGAAAAATTTCATCTCCTTATTGTGACCTATTTTGTTCATCAGTTAAACTATGAACAGAGCTTATTGAATTTAGAATAATCAAATAATAGTAAATCCACTGTTATAAATTTCAAGATAATTTTAAAAATTTTCCAGTAAGTACAATCTTCTACCAATTAAAACTTACATATACCACTAACACTTAGAAGAAAAATATAAATATAAAGCTGTGATATTAAAATATGATGGGTTCTCCCAAAATGTCAGGTTCAAAATATGTTAATATATTTTAGATATGACCAGGATAGCCCTGCTACTCATTTCTTGTCTTCAGTATGTGATATGATGGCGGAAAGTTTTAAAAAAGAAAATAGTTTAGATGAACCGAAGATAACTGAACAGAATGACTTAATTAGTGATAAACCCAGGTAAATATAACTTTATTTTAAAAGAAGTAATTTTTGATATTCTCTTTTTATAAAAATAGGATATATATGTATTTTGTCAGACTGTTATAAAAGTATATGGGTTGATCAAATCTCCAGTTAATGACATGAAAACTTGAATGAATGGCGTCAAAGTTAAAATACAATAAAATAGCTAAGTAAAAACACTAAATCTAAACATTTACATAAATATTAAATGAAGTAACATTTACATAACATCTTATTGTCAGACATGACACTTAAAATTCATGTAAAAAATGCAAAGAACTGGTCGATCTGCGTATATGGTTCAATATGAACCAATATATAAAAAATGTTTTCTTAAAACAACTGTACCCCGATTGGTGGAGCATTCTTGGGATTACATATGGACCAAAAGTTGTTATGGAATGAACACGTTCAGATTGTGTCAAATAAAGTTTCAAAGAATTTGTTTCTTTTGAGAAATCTGGTGCGAGTTTCAAATCATAAAACATGTATGAGCGCTTACTTCAGCCTCATCCACATCCATCTATCATATGGAATTCTTATCTGGGGACATTTACCGCATTCTGGAAAACTCTTCAATCTGCAACGGAAGGCCATTAGAATTATTATGGGGCTGCGCTTTCGCACTTCAAGAATCTAAACATTTTGACATTGCCATCAGTATATATATTTAAATGTTTATTATGGATCCATGAAAGACGGGAACAATTTGCACTGCATAGTGACATTCACCATTACAATACAAGGAATGCTTCACTCATGGCACCTGACTTTGTACGTCTAACTAAGAGTCGATATTCTGTCAATTATTATGCTCCTCGATTTTACAACAAGATTCCTTTGCATCTAAAGAGCCTATCATTTGATCTGTTTAAAAGCAAAGTTAAAAATATACTGATGCAAAATAGCTTTTATTCACTTGACAATTTTATTAATGCAGACTTAGTGTTTTGTTGAAATATGTTGATGTGATAGGGAATTAATATTTTGTTGTTTATTGAAAACCACCGGTTTGATGCATCTTTTAACTCATAAGTTTGTCAGTGTGATTGTAATTGTATCTTGTAAGAATTTTTATTTTTTAAATGTTTATTTTGACGTGTGTAAAATTGTAATAATTGAGACACAAATAAATATCTATCTATCTATCTATCTATTGATTTAATTGCCAAGAAATCAGACCGTTTTTCTGCCATACTAAGTCGATTCTGTGGGACATTATATCCTATATATCTAGTGGCAAAGCAGTATTTAACTTCATTCTTAAAATTGTCCTTGTTTCTAAAGAGAAACAGTAGGCATTCGTAAATAGAAATTGCTGGTAAAGTTAAGATACCTAAGGTTTTAAATTTTCCTCTGCAAGAATCCAAGTAACCAATGCCAGAAAGTATACGAACTGCTGTTTTCTGACTTTTAAAAGCCCTTTCCTGGGCCAAATATTTTGACATTACTCGTAAGGAGTATGAAGCTGTGTTTATCTTATTGCTTACCTCTGATATATGTTTTGTCCAGTCTAGATTACGATTAATATGAATTCTAAGGAATTTTATATCCTCCTCTAGTGTGATGCTCTCAGTCCCAAACTCAACTGACTCGGGAAGTAAAGGATTGTTTTGCTTTGTTGAAAAACAAATGTGATGGGTCTTTTCAGTGTTAAATATTAATTTGCACTCCCTAAACCATTTTTTAGCCTTGATAATATGTCCATCAGTATTTTTCGAAAGATCTGCCAATGAGATGCCGATGGTTAAGATATTTGTATTATCAGCAAAATTTACAAGATAACACCTTTCACCTATAACTGTAGATGCCAGGTTGTTAATATAAAAAAAATAAACAGTAGTGGTCCCATAATGCTTCCCTGCGGGATGCCCATGGTTAGAAAGTTAACATCTGAAAAATACTGAACCCTATCAAATTTCATTACAACTTTCTGACTTCTATTTTCTAGATATGAACGAACCCAATCAAGAGCAGGCCTTACACCATATCTCTCAAGTTTCTAAAGCAGAATCTAATGGTTTAAAATGCGAAATGCTTTTGATAAGTCCAAAAACGTACCCATCGATAAGTGTTCTCAGAGCTTTCTATAATTTTCTCAATAAAATCATATACAGCTGTGCTCACAGATCTACCTTTTAAGTAACCATGTTGTGTTGGGCTTAGTAAGTTTTTTGAATTAACAATTTGAGTAGTCTGGAACACAAAGCAATTTCAAAAATCTTTGGGAAGGGTTGTAATAGGCTTATGGGTTTATAATTATGGAAATCTGTACTATCCCCCTTTTTAAATAGAGGTTCAACCAATGTAATTTTTAAATTATCTGCAAAAATGCCATGCCTAAAAGAATTATTGATTATACCGCTCAAGGGTTCGACTACATGATTGGCACATTTTTTTATTAAATTATTTGAAGTGTCATCATACCCCCAGCTTTTTTTTTAAGATTTTATAATTTTAAAAATTTCTTTTGTGGTTGTATGTGAGAGAAATATAGAATTTAAATTGTTTTCATTATTGCAGGATCTATTTTCTTGAGGCAAGTCAGCAACCAATTTTGGGACACCTTCAAGGACAAATTTGTTAAAATTATTTGAAATAATTTGAGGATCTTCTTCAATCTTACAATGTTTTTGTTTTGAACATTTACCTGTTATTTCTCACACTATCTGCCAAATGCATTTAGACTTATTGCCGTTTTGACTGATTCTTTTGAAGTATCAATCTTTCCTGTCTGAAGCTAACATTTTGATATATGTTTGTTTGACATTTCTGTATATTTCTCTGTATCTACGATCTTTTTCACACATAACAAGTAGAGCATCCAGTTGACGTTTGCATTCTAAAGTGTTTGGATTTTTTGTCCTTTGCTTTACCTAAGTCAAATTGTTATTGACATATTTTTAATTTTATGTCAAAAATGGCAGTAGCAAGCCTAAACATAACTATCAATTTATTTATTTATTTAGTTATTTACGGACGATGTTCATTAACAAATATACAAATACCAAATACTAATACAAAGAATTTAAATTAAAATATAAAAACAATAGAACTTACTATCTACACATAACTTTAACAGTAAATAACTACTCAGCACCATAAATTTCTATATTTAAATTATGATTAAAATTTCCTATGGGTACAAAAATGTCGAACTCAGGATGAGTGTTAGCCAAAGAAAAAGCGCGCGAGATGAAAGAGTTTACTCCATAATTGGTGCGATGATATGAAACGACAAAAGTTTGGCGGCTACGAGTTGGCCTGATGGGGGCATGCAACTCACCACACAATGGCAAGCGAGGCAGGACAGTCAACAAGGGAGTTGACCACCTTGTAAAAAAGACGCAGGTCATGAAGGATTCTTTTGACAGAAAGTTGTGGAAGGCCTGTCAAATTACACATTAGATCATAATGAAATTCGATATTGTTATAAAATTTATAGTAAATGTAATGCTTAAACTTTCTTTGAACACCCTCCACACTCTGTGAGTGGTATAATATGGATTCCACACAGAATAGGCAAACTGAAGGGAGGACCTTACCAGAGAGCAGTAAAGAAGTCTCAAGGAGTGCAGATGCGAAAAATCTCTAGAGCTCCTTTTTATAAAGTCTAGTATCTTAAGGCCATTGGTGGCAATATTTGCTATATGCTCAGTAAATGAGAGCTTCGGATCCAAGGTAACTCCGAGATCCCTAATGACACAATATCACTTCCGATTTGATATTCACAATTCACCCTTCGACGTTGACGAGAGAATCTCATGAATTTGCATTTGGTAGTGTTTAAATGCATCCCATTTCTGTCACACTATGCTGAAAACCTGTCGAGGTCATCCTGAAGCAACCTGCAATCATTCAAATTGTCAGTGTCCCTAACAATTTCAAATTGTTAGCAAACAAGAGAAAGTTTTTTTAAACACTTTTTTACATCATTGATAAAAAAATTAAACAGTAGGGTCCAATGTGAGACCCCTGAAGCACCCCCGAAGGGATCGTAACTTCCTAGAAACAAAATTGTTGACTTGAACTATCTGAGTTCGACCATTAAGATAGCTCTCAATCCATTCAAGCAACAAACCAGACACTCCCAAGTTTTTAAGTTTGTTCAACAACACGTTGTGAGGAACCCTCTCAAATGCCTTTGAAAAGTCAGTGTGAAGTCACATCCACCCTCAAGTGCCTCTAATATAGGATATATAAGACAAAAGGTTGAGCTTAGCTTTTCTCCCCTTACAAAACCCAAACTACTCGCCAATCACTTCAAAAACCTTCGGTATAACACTTTTAATACTAATAGGCTTATAATTCGTCACGTCTACCTTGTCACCAGACTTGTATATAGGAACAACATAACTTGTTTTCCAAAAATTTGGAATATAACCGTACTGTAACGATGCATTAAATATTATATGTAGTGGCCTAGAAAGTATAAAAGTACAATTTTTTAAGCAAAATCGGATGAATAAAATCAGGCCCAGGGCTTTTATGTATGTTTAATTTGTTTAACTCTGCCAAGATATCAGAAATTTGAATTGAATAAGAAAAAACGTGAATATGATTAGCGAAAACCTCCTCTGCATACTGAGGACTGTCTAAATTATACACAAAACCAAAATAAGAGACAAACAGATTAGCAGCCCCAGGACCCATGTCCACCGTGATGTCATCCAGAAAGATACTGTTTGATACTACTACTACGTTTCGAGTTGACAAAGCCCCAAAAATATTTAACATCATTTTGAGGGAAAAACTTGACATTCTCAATGTAATTATTGTAGTATTCTCTCGAGAGCACGCTACACTGTGCACGCAAAATGGAGAATGCTTGTTAATGCTGATGAGACTTATTCATTTTAAATTTTTATGTGCAGTCTTTTTCTGGATGGTGAGATCTATCAGATCACGAGTAAACAAACGTGGAAACTTCCCACTTGCTACCTTCTTAATAGGAACAAAAATGCTTAGAGCGCTGTACAGTATGTCATAAAAAAGATTCACCATATTATCAACACTTCGACCTGAAAGAATGCTGTCCCAACCATAAGAAGACGAGTGATCCTTAAGACCGGAGCAATCAACTGATTTAAAATCATGATAATACTCATTGGTCTGTTTACTGACATCAAGTAGCTCTCTGGACGTGCTAAAATCAAAACATAAAGGCGGATGGTGGTCATCCTTACGCACCAACGGGTCACATGAGTTTACGACAAGTCTTCTATGGCTAAACACTATATCTAAGATAACATTATTAATATTCAGATTACTATTTTTCTCCTATATGAAAGCTTTTATTATTTAATTGGGGTTGGTTTCCTTCTAGAAGGAGATGCTTTATTGGACTGTGTTGATATTTTGATAATAAATAAATACAGGGTGATCAAAAAATGACATTAAATATTACCTTGAAAAAGTCTTAAAAGTCGATTTTTTTAATATATATATATATATATATATATATATATATATATATATATATATATATATATATATATATATATATATATATATATATATATATATATATATATGTATGTATGTAATCGAAGGTTTTCGGGCATCCCGTGTATGTGCTGAGTCCCTCTCAGGACTGTAAGGCAGCTGACGTCTCGGTGAAATCTTATTCACCATTTTCAATGCTCACTGTATCACACCCGTGAGAATATCCGACATATATATATATATATATATATATATATATATATATATATATATATATATATATATATATATATATATATATATATATAGTAGTAATAATAAAGGGTTAAAAAGGTCTTTTCACGACAAAGAAAATGCTTTCTTTTTGAATTCATATCGAGCCAAAACTCTACTTGTAGCGATCATTTGAAATTATTCAAAAGCGGGCTACAAGAATTCATTTACACCTTGTAGAATCGATGTGTGTTTTTTATCGGAAGCATATAAATTTTTCGAACATCTGATAATAAAAGAAAGCACGATTCTGCAGCAAAAACAGAAATTTTTTTCCCTTCGATAATACCAAAATAATAAATATAAATTAAATATTGAATTCTAAATGAAAAATCTAATAATAAATTTAAATAGTAAACTATATCACAGGGCCCATTTTGGGACTTCAATCTTTAATGATTCCTTGGAACGTAAAATGTAATGAATGCATTTATGTAAAAAATAATTAATTTTGCAATAATTTGTTTAAACAAATTTATTTTTTGAAATTAATGATACATTTCAATTGGGCCATGCTTTGATGGCCTTAAAACATCCCTGGTTTATCAGAATTGTCGCTTAAAAGGTGTCCAATACTTGAAAAAATCATGCAATTTGAAATTTTCCAAATTGAATATCTCTAAGAAAGATAAATATATTTGTACAAACTTATCGGCATTTGAAATAGTAAGACTTTAAGGTGCTATGTATAGTTTTTTGAGAAAAAAGAATGTCGCGACGATACATAACCTTAAGTATATGCCAAAATTGCGTTTCTTGCACATTTAGGTTAGAATATTTAAAAAAAAACCTAAAGCCAGATTTGAGAATTCAGTGACTCAAAATCAACAAGAAATGACTCTTATTCAATGCATAAAGTTCACACCGTGCTGTGTAATTGATTATGGTTTATTAACGGCAATAAATCATACAAATTCCATTTTATATAATACGTCAAATAAGAATAAAAAATCTAAAACGAAACAATCACAAAATATCACAAGTCACATCAATAATAAAAGAATAGCAATCAACTAAAACAATAATACTGCCACTACAGTCTATTATGTATAAAATTCAATTACTTAAAAATTCTTTAATACAACCCTTAAATGAGTTCAGAGAGAATATAAATGGGTTAACCTTCCTAGGCAGTGAATTCATTTCCCTACTCATTCTGGACATTGGGGTGTTAAACGCATAGTTTGTCCTATGGTATGGTTCATTAAAAAGACTATGGACCCGAAGCACCCTCTGAGGTACAGAGAATCCAACATCCCCCAACAATTCAGGAGCATCAACCATAGAGTTTATGATCTTATAAAATAAAATTAGGTCAAGATAGATGCGTCTATTATATAATGATAACAAGCTCATATAATCCCGTATTACACTGAATAGCACAACAAATTTCAAGAAACGGACCTGTACCTTCTCGATTTTATTTTTGTATATTTCATAGTTTGGTGCCCAGACTGGAGATGCATACTCCAAGACAGATCGAACCACTGAGCAGTATACAGATTTAAAATACTGCACACTGCTGAAATCAGCTAATGTGCGTTTAATAAAACCAACAAGCCTCAAGCCACTGCTCGAAATACTATTAACGTGCAGGTCAAAAGAAAGACCCTCATCAAATATCACCCTAAGATCCTTTATATGATCTGAGCGAGTCAGCATTGTATTGTGCAATGTGTAATTATAAACTATACTATCTTTTTTCTTTGTAAAAGTAATGGCAGAACATTTTGTTAAATTAAGTTGCATGAAATTGCGGTCACACCACTTAGACAATCCAAAAATATTGTTTTTTTTTGGAAATAACACTAAAAGTCATATCAAATATCTATAAGCCTTTTCTCGTTTATGGGTGCCCGCCCCGAGTTTTATCAGTGACCATAGAAGAAATATACCTCGTCTATGCTGTGACACATAACCTGATTTCAGTTTTTTTTTATTAGAGTTTTAATTTCTAGTAATTTTTTGTTTTGTACTTTTGATATTTTCTTGATATTTTTGACGCGTTGGCGAACTATTTTTTTTCTGCCTGTATTTTTGATTTGTTTTAATAAACCACTAAGTAATGTTAATATTACTTTCAAAGATAAATGGATTATTACTTCTATCAGTGATTGTGTGAACTAACAATTCTTTTACCTAAGCAACGTTTGCCCTTTGTTACTGTAGAACACAGGAAATTTGTGAATTAGATGATGGTCCTGAGAAATGCGTTTAGCGAATGGATAAAGTCACATCTTAAAATTTGCTGACCATCAAGACTTAGGATTTGTGTCTTGTGACTTCTCAGTATGGATTACACTTGTTTTGCAAGCCCCCTTTTTATTTTTAAATCAATTTATTGTTAATTCAAACTGAAATAATGGCTAGCCTAAATAGCAATAATTATACATTTTTAAAATCAGGTGAAAATAGGCTTTCATTCTAGCAGAAAATATATAAGATTTCAGTTTTTTCAAATAAATCTAAAAAATAATACCGAAGAAATAAAACACCTTGTGAATTTAAACCTTTTTGCCTCCATTCATAATAAAGCCTCTAGGTATGCTGTTAAATATAAAAAAAAACTTTAGATGCCAGTGACTTTACTACTTAATGTATATAATGTAAACTAAGTGATTTGTCTAGCATATGTATATTGCGATATTATTAAATTAATAAATAAATTAATATATGTTTTGAGACTGTTTTATTTATAGAAACCAAAAAAAAATTAATATGCTTCTTCCTCTTCCTCTTTTTGTGCTTCAAAAATGGAATTCATTATTACTCGTTTCAGTGTTTTTGGCCCTTTTTTATTTTTAATTTTTGAAAGTTCAGCTTCAACCAGTCTGAAAAAAAAATTTTAATTACCAAACTAATTGTGCATATGAAATCAAAATATATTCATCACTACATAGTATAAAACAAAGTCGCTTTCTCTGTCCCTATGTCCCTTTGTATGCTTAAATCTTTAAAACTACGCACCGGATTTTGATGCGGTTTTTTTCAATAGATAGAGTGATTCAAGAGGAAGGTTTATATGTATAATAACATCCATTAAATAGTGGAGAAATACTGTTATTTTTGAGGTTTCTAATGTGATGTCGTTAATTATCATATTTTTTTCCGCTTACATTGCAAACGCAGGCTGAACCCTACGAGATTTATCAAAATAATGTACTAATTATTTGTACACATTGAAAAGGTCTACAGAAAACTCCGCGATGGTATATGTCTATCTCTCATGGATATCCCACAATAACATTTTTTTGTCATTTACTTTTTACGACAAATAATGGCAAATTTTGAAGCGATTTTAACCAATACAGCATTAATCCTTATCCAATTAAATAGCTTAAATACATTGTTGATTTAATATAGATCTATATGGTCCTTTACAGCACAAGATTTAAATGAATATTTTCGAAGATATTACAGATTTAAAATTGCGGGAAGTAGCGCTTGCGGCGGTACTGGCCGACCGGGGCGGCGGCAGCGTGCCTATAAATAGCGCGTCGGAGGCCGATGTAATAATTGTTGTAAAAATAAAATAAATAGTCACAGTTTTTCTGTAGTGTATTTAGTATCAGCATTGCACCCGTGCGAAGCCGGGGCGGGTCGCTAGAATTTTATAAAGGTAAAAGCATATTTTGTAAATGTATATTGATGTAACCATAGACAAAAGTGTAACGTAACTAACGGTTGCAGAGATTGATAATATTCATTTCTAAGTTTTACAAAAAGTTTTTTACAAAGATCAGAGTTTATGTGACCACAGAAATTTGGATTAGAAATTGTTATATTTTATATTGAAAATGCACGATTAGAAATGGCATAACAATCATAAGAAGAAACCTAATAATTAGTTAATTTAAGGAAATAAAAATTTTAAATCTTGGTAATTACTCAGCATGGCAGTAAATATAACAGTCCCTTGAAAATCTATAGAGGTCATCTCTTCGACGATTTTCTTTAAGATTTCAGTTGCATGGCTTATTACTCGTTGTGCTGAGTATTGCACCTTGATTTTGTCATAGAAGCAGTAGAACATGTCAGACTGGTTGTATTCCATATTCAGTTCTTCCAATAAGTCATCAAAAAGTATTTCTGAATTAGAGTTATGGCCTGACTCTAATTGTTTGGATTATACCAATACATTCCTACAAAATTAAATATCCTTATTATATTTTTCATTAAAACAGTATGTAATTTAAATATTTTTTAAGTCTCTTAATTGAACAATACCATATCAAATTGTTTCGACAGTAATGGTAGAACTTATTTAATTATTGGCTTACCAAATTACATAAACTTATTCCTTTATCATACTTTAACAACGTCAAGTTCTTAAAACACCACAGTGTGGGTTAATAGATTTCTGCTGTGCCTGTTTTTAAAGAAGCTGCTTTATTTTTATCCATTGAACTGGAATCTCAAGCGTATAAACTTTGCTTCTCACATCTATATTCAGAGATTGCTTATAGCATATACGCAGCTTCAATAGTTCTGTTTTTATAGCATTTCATTTTATAACGAATATCTTGCAACTTCAATGGGATCGAATGGTTTTTTTACAACCTAATAAGAGTCATCTTGCTCCAAATAAACCGCCTTTTTTTGCTGCTATTGCATAAATTTTACAATAGAAAAAATACATGCAGCGATATTAAAAAAGCTAGGTTAATGACGAGATCAGATACAAAACAAAAAATTACTAGAAATTAAAACCCTAGTGAAAAAAACCTTTAATCAGCTGATGGGTGGATCACAGCATATACGAGGTATACTTATTCTTCTATGGTTACTGGTAAAACCCGGGGTGGGCACCCATAAATGAGAAAGTGTTACCGCGATTCCCCATACTGGCCTCCCACACGTTGGACACCCTGTATTGATAACTTCCTTTTTTTGAAGTCAACTGAAAAAATAGGGTATTTCCTTTATATCTAAAAACTCGAAATTTGGTGCAAAGGTTTAGAATTTTTATCTATAACGGGGTCGGGCGGGTTATTTTAATAACCACTTTTGTTCGATTGCTGAATGTGTGATGAATAAACTTGAAAGTTCTCAACGGCCTTTTGAAGACTACCTAAAATCTATGCCACTGAAAAACATCCCGTCCTTTAAATTTCAATCAGTTAGTTTTAGTGATGTCGACAAGGCCATTTCAGAAATAAAAAATAGTAACAGCAAAGATATTGACGGAATTAACACAAAAATTATTAAAAAAAATTAAGGATATAATAGTTCAGCCCCTAACAATATTGATAAATAAATCTATAGCTTGCAGTACATTTCCTAAAGTTTTCAAAACTGCAAAGGTGATACCCCTCTTCAAGAATAAGGGCTCCATTGATGACTGCAACAATTATCGCCCCATATCTTTTACCAATCTTGTCAAAAGTTTATGAACGAATTTTGAAAAATCAGGCTAATGATCACTTTGAGTCAAACAAATTGTTTGCCTTGAACCAGTTTGGATTCCGAAAGAACAGGACCACAACTTTGGCTATTGATCACTTCACTAGTAATGTTTTACAGGGCTTTGAAAAGTATCTTGATACTCTTGCATCCTTTTTAGACCTCACAAAGGCATTCAATTGCGTTACACATAGCATTCTTCTAAAAAAACTACCATTCTACAATTTTCAGGCTGATGCCATTCAACTACTTAATTCATATCTATCGGATCATGATCAATATGTTCACTTTGGGCAGTGTAATTTTAAAAAACAGTCCCCAAGGTATGGTGTACCTCAAGGGTCGGTATTAGGTCCGATTTTATTCCTCATCTATATAAATGACCTGGCATACTCTAAGGGCAAGGGCGTCAATACTGTTTTGTTTGCTGACGACACAACGTTTTATATAAGTTATCACCCTTCAGAGATTGACAGTCTTGATTACAAACCTTCAGAAAGAGAACTATTTCAATGGTTTCGAGCCAATCGCCTATCCTTAAACAACTCCAAATCACAAAGTATTAACTTTACTCTAAGGTATAATAATGAAATTGTACAGTCTTTTCTACCTCAATGTGCAATGGAGGTCAAATTTTTGGGAGTACACCTAGATGCAGGATTAACCTGGGAACACCACCTTGTTAATCTCTCAAAAAAACTATCCTAACAACTGTTCCTGTTCAGGAGTCTTGTACGGGTAACTTCCAAAGAAACTCTTCTGACAGCATATCACAGTAACTTTCATTCTCTTTTGGCTTACGCTATTCTTTCCTGGGGTCATTCTTGTCATACTGATAAAGCGTTTGGACAACAAAGAAAATGCATTCGTATTATCTCTGGGCTTGGTCATAGAGAAGACTGTCGAAATTCGTTTAAGAATTTAAAAATTTTAACTTTACCTTGTATGTACATTATGCAGTGTTTGTTGTACGTTAAACAAAATCTTGATCTATACAGATCACACGAAGATATTCACAACTATCCAACAAGAAACAACAACAATCTTGTCCCAGACTTTGGCCGGCTTGAGAGATCCAGAAATGGTTCAAGATATTTAGCCATAAAGTTCTACAACTGCGTGCCAGCTAGAATTAAAGCTTTTAACTTCTATCAGTACAAAAAACAAATCAAGAGCTACCTTGTGCTGAACGCGTTTTTTTCGTTCGAGGAGTATTTCGAATCTAATTTTAATCTGTAGTATTGTCATTGTCTGTTGTCAGCTTCTCTTAGCTTTTTTTTACCAAGACTTTCTTCTTAAGGAAGAATCAATATTGTGTAATGTTTTATTTGTATTAATAATAATAATTAATTGACAAAATTTTAATATTTTATTTATTTGACTTGTAAAAGTACTATTTTTATATTATTACTAATAAATTATCTTATCTTATTTTATCCTCTTATTAAACTACAATAACATTTTTTGTTTTTTTCAGTACATCCGTTTACGATTCCCAAGACAATTTTATAAACCCCGGATACTATTGGAACAGTTATCAGACAAATGAAAGCCTAAATTTAAACCCAGCCGATAATCAGCAAAACCCCCAGAAGAAATTTAAATGCGATACCTGCGATTACCAAACAATGCACAGAGGTCATTTGAATTCGCACAGTTTACGACATAAAAAACTCGACGAAGTCAACATGTTTCAGTGCCCTCATTGCGACTTCCGGACAATCAGAAAAGATACTTTGAATCGACATTTCTTTCGACATAAAAATCCCGAGGATATTAACATGTTTAAGTGCAGTGAATGCGATTTTAAAACAATTCAAAAGGCGAATTTAAACAAGCACATCCAACGGCGACATAGTAATCCGGATGAGGTTCCCAAATTTAAATGTGAAGTTTGTGATTTTGAAACTATATCTCAAGACGTTATAAAAACACACATGTTTAAACACAAAAATCCCGACGAATTTCAAATATTTAAGTGTGATCAGTGCGATTATCAAACAATCCGGAAACGGTATCTGAACAAGCACCGCCTTCGTCATAGAAATCCCGAGGAGCTCAAGCGGTTTAAATGCGATCAATGCAATTACCAATCGATCCGGAAAGATGATTTAAAAAGGCACTACCTTCGTCACAAAAGCCGCGATGAAGTGTTCATGTATAAATGCACTCAATGTAAGCATCAAACGATACACAAAGGCGACTTGAAAAGGCACGTTTTACGTCGACATAGGAATCCGGAAGACGATGTTGTGAAATTTGAATGCGATGTCTGCGGTTATGCGACTAGTCAAAAAGATGATTTTAAAAGACATTGCTTGCGTCATCAAGCAAATCAGAAAGGCGATTTAAAGAAGCATGTATTGCGTCGACGTAAAAATCCTGAAAAAATCAAGAAGTTTCAATGCAACGAATGCGATTATCAAACCGACCAGAAAACTCATTTGAGAAGGCACTGCCTTCGTCATAAAAAGGCCTTAACATCTTGAAACTAGTTTTACAAGAGATTAATATTAATAGGCGCACAGTTAGAGTACTTTTACGAACAAATTGATCGAATCTTTATAAATTTTCATAATTCTTTTTGAAATACACTTACAAGGAAGGTATACGATGTGTTCCGGCTCCGATTTTAATGAAACTTCAATATTAAAGATAACGTAAAACTCAAATTTGACTTAAAAATTACACTTTAATTGAAACTTGAGTAAAAATACTCAACATTTGTTTGAAGGTTGTAGACCATGTTGAAGATTGACTAAAATGTGATCGGACTTGCATTGTCTTTATTTTTATTTATTTTTACGACGTTTCAATTAGGTTGTATCTCTAATCGTTATCAAGTATAAACTGAATGTTTTGTCTTAAGACTACGAGCTTATAATGGGGGTGTGTCCACTGAAGCGCAAAGTTTTGCTTCACTGTACACATCTCAATGATTTTGTTGATGTTACAAAGTAGTGGTTGCCAAAGATTAGGTATCTCAACACTCGGTTTACTGATGATTCCATTATTATTTTTAATGTAAGCTGCTTCTATAAATTTTCGTTTTTTCATGTGGGGTTCCATATATATTGCCCCTTTTTGTGTATGAGTTTTATGTTCCTTCATTCTAACTTCTAGTGGTCGTTTGGTTTCTCATTATACATTTCTCCACACTCATCTGGAACTTTGTAAACACATTCTTTCTTATCGGTACTTTTTGGTTTTGTTTTTGTTAACTATAACTACTGGCAATTCGTCTTATTTTCTCCGAAGTTCCCTTAATGTACGGAATTGTGAAGAAGGAATGTGTTTCTTGCTGTCCAGTGTTCGTTGTTCTAAAGTTATTTATAACATCGTCAATTAGTTTTAAAGGATAACCATTCTGTTGTAAATCGGTTTTAATATTTGCTACCTCTTTTTCCAATGAATCGGCATTATTGTATATGGCGCGATTATAGAGGTTGCGTATAATTCCTCTCTCCAGTCGTCGCCAGTATATATATATATATATATATATATATATATATATATATATATATATATATATATATATGTTATATCGTGACCGAGGAAAATTGGTTTTTAAAAAAGGACTTTATTTATTTAATCAGATATAACAAAATAAATTTATTTTATGAAGTTTAATTATTTAATTTTAGAATTTAAGTTTAAGTACAGAATCTTACGTTAGATTACAAGAATAATATGTTACTTTAAGAATGGTTAAGTCGAATTGACCTGATTCAGTGGCTGCAGGTATTTATAGGTTCTGCCTATGCTGACACGTCTATTCCTTTGTTCTATAGATTTCTATAGAAGCGTGATGCTAGATCAGCTAGTAATATGAGAACTGCGTCTTAGTTTAATTATGTCAACGTAGCTTAATGTGAATTACTTGTAATATGATATCTAAAGATAAACACCTGCATCCGGTTAGATAACGGACTTGGTATAGTTTAGTAATAAAAGGGGCATTTTCCCTTATAACATATATATATATATATATATATATATATATATATATATATATATATATATATATATATATATATATATATATATATATATATATGGAATGGTTCGAAACTCATGCCATAGAAACGGCAACAGTAAAACTGAAAGTCTGGTTGAAATATGTCGATGATCTAAATAACATTCGACGTACAATTAAGTTTACCATGGAAAAAGAGGTAAATGATCAATTGCCTTTCCTAGATGTCATGGCGAATCGCTCAAACGAACCTATTAAAACTTCAGTATACAGAAAGCCAACACATACTGGACGATATCTTAATCATCGTTCTAATCGTTCTGTTGTAACAAAACGGGGAATTATACACAACCTCTATAATCGCGCTATATCTATATGCAATAATGCTGATTCATTGGAAAAAGAGGTAGCAAATATTAAATCCGATTTACAACAGAACGGTTATCCTTTAAAACTAATTGACGATGTCATAAATAACACAGTCCCTATATAAGCTCGTAGTTTTAAGACAAAACATTCAGTTTATACTTGATAACGATTAGATACAACCTAATCGAAACGTCGTAAAAATAAATAAAAATAAAGACAATGCAAGTCTGACAACCACATTTTAGTCAATATTCGACATGTTTCGCCACACGGTAGCTTTATCAAAAATTAATACAAATTCTTAAGTCTAGGTAGGATAAACTAACTCTGGATTTTCTAATAATAAACAGGTAATTGAAATGGGTCATTAAAATAGGCTCAGAAAGAGATGTTTAGGTCTAATTGAGAATTTAACAAAGAATCGGTATTTTTAAATTTATTTATTTCTAGAGATTCCAACAAATCTAATTTAGTTCTTTTATTTTCTGTATGTAAATTTTGGAAATTTTGATCGAAATTATGACTGGATTCTGTAAAGTGATTTGAATAATGAAAATCTGTTTTTTCTTTCTACTAAAGTGTTCCTTATTCTTGTTGAAAAACTTTTGCCTGACGGTGCTATATAAAACTTTGGAGCATCTTTACAAGTTATTTTATATACACCAGATTTATTTTCTTTTTCTATTTTTGTTTTGTTGTTCTTTGTAATATTGAACTTTTTAGAAATTTTGCGATGAAATTACTTGTACGACCGAAATATGTAATAGTATAAAATTTTTTTGTAGTATTTTTATTATGGGAAACACCAGATTTAACGCTTTCATATATAATATTCATATTCAAAATTTTGTTTATTATTTGTGGGGTGTACCCATTGTTAACAGCAATTTGTTTAATAATGTTTAGTTCTTTTTCAAAATTTACTTGGTTTGAAGGAACGGTATAAGTCTGTCTAGCATACTATGGAACGTTGAAAGTTTATGTTGTATTCGATGACAAGAAGAATTGTGTACGGTTGTGTCTGTATGCGTGGGTTTATGAAAGATTGAGAAGACATGTCTGTTATTTTCCCATTATATTGCTATTTCTTTTTCTATTGTAAATGTAATGTTAGGGTGAATGTTATTTATAAAGTTGAGAAACAGTGTCAGTTTTGGGGGCTGTGGGTTCATCACAGTTAGTCTATTGCAATCCCTATCATTAAACAAATTTTTACAATTATGTATTACAGATTTGATACTTTTTTGAAATATATGTGTAAGATTTTTATTTAATATTTTATATTTAGTTGAACCCACAGCTCTCAAAACTCTTCTCTTTAATTAAACTGCATAAAGATGGTTGTTACCCTATCAGACCAGTAGTATCGTTTTTCTCAACCCCTTATAAATTATCCATAAAACTAATTGAAATTCTAAACAAATGCACCAACTTTTCGGCAAAATTTCAAATAAAAAATTCCTCAGAACTAATTAACAAAATAAAAAACATCAACCTTCCTAATAACGCCAGATTAATATCATTTGATGTCAGTAATTTATTTCCTAGTGTACCTATCCAAGAGACAGTTTTATTAGTTGAAAAACTTCTATTTTTAAAAAATATTAACATAATTGAAAAACAAGAAATATTACAATCATTAAAAACATGTCTGGAACAAAAGTACTTTGAATTTAACGGAACTGTCTGTTCTAGTGAGGAAGGTTTGATAATGGGTTATCCTCTTAGTTCCTTACTAGCCGAAATATTTATGGATTATTTAGAAGATATTATAAGCAAACTCACTATTTTTAAGAAATTTCTTTACTGGCATAGATATGGCGATGATGTCTTAACTTGCTTTACTGGTACAGATAGACAACTGACACTGTTTCTCAACTTTATAAATAACATTCACCCTAACATCACATTTACAATAGAAAAAGAAATAGATAACAAAATAAACTATCTAGATTTAACAATATTACGGGAAAATAACATACATGTCTTCTCAATCTTTCATAAACCCACGCATACAGACACAACCATACACAATTTTTCTTATCATCCAATACAACATAAACTTTCAACGTTCCATAGTATGCTAGACAGACTTATTACAGTTCCTTTAAACCAAGTAAATGCTGAAAAAGAACTAAATATTATTAAACAAATTGATGTCAACAGTGGGTACACCCCACAAATAATAAACAAAATTTTGAATATGAATATTATATATGAAAGCGTTCAATCTGGTGTTCCCATAATAAAAAATACTACAAAAAAATTTATACTATTACATATTTCGGTCGAGCAAGTAATTGCATCGCAAAATTTCTAAAAAGTTCAATATTAGTGTGTCTTGTAAAACCAATAATTCAACTGGCAATATTATAAAAAACAACAAAACAAAAATAGAAAAAGAAAATAAATCTGGTGGATATAAAACAACTTGTAAAGATTGTCCAAAGTTTTATAAATAAGAGTCGGGCAGAAGTTTTAATTAAGTTAACTCTATAAAATGAAATGGAGCCACCCCTAAATATATTTTTTACATCTCAAGTTCTAATTGAGATAACTTTACGAAATAAATTGGAAACTACTGGTTATTTGAAATGAAGTTAAACTATAGTATTTTCACCCTCATTCTTAAAATTGCGAAATTTTAGTTGATATGAACGTTACAGAGCTTACTGATTTTTTTTCTATTAATTAATAAGAAAATATAAACTTATTTCATTGGTTAAGTCTTCATGTCTTTAAATTATTATAATTCATGACAAATAGTGATTTCTTATTCTGTAACGTCCATTTAAATTAAAATTTGACAATTTTAACAATAATAATATATGTGTGAAATTACGGTTTACTTTTACAAAAAATAACGAATATGATCCTTGAGAGTGAAAATATCATAGTTTAACATCATTTCGAATAACAAGTAATTTTAATTTTGTTTTGTAGAGATATCTTAATTAGAACTGTAGATATTAAAAAAAAACGTATTTGGCGGTAGCTCACCCTCTTTTACTAGTTTATTTTCAGAAACCCCAAAACACGTCAACTTAAGTTACTTATTGTATTCGTGAAAAATACATTATCAACAAATTTAGTTTAATTTCATAATGTCCAGAATTAAATTATGTAAATAAATTACAAGATTAACTCTCATAAAAAGTAAAGGATGATATCTATGGGCTTAAAACAACATGGTATAACCTCACTTCAATTAACAAGTAATTTCCACTTTGTTTTGTAAAGATATCTCGATTAGAATTTGAGATTTGAAAAAAATTTATTTGGAGGTGACTCACCCTCCTTTACTACTTTACTTTTTTGAAATCCCAGAACATGTCACTTGAGTTAATTATGGTATTCATAAAAAAAATATTCTGAAACAATTTCATTAAAATTCGTAATTTTTAGAATTAAATTACGTGCGCTAATTGATGGTTTACCGTTATAAGAAACGAGGCATGATCTTTAGTGGTGAAAATACCATAATTCAACATCATTTCAAAAAACAAGTAATTTCTATTTTGTTTTGTAAAGATATCTCAATTAGAAGTTGGAAGTTTAAAAATAACGTATTCGGGGGGAGGGGGGGCCTCATCCTCTTTACTAATTTATTTTTAGAAACCCCAAAATCCTTCAACTTGAGTTACTCGGTATTCGGTTTAACCCGCAGATAAAAAAAAATACGTATCTCTTTTTTTTTTGTACTCTCTATAACATATTGAAATTTCATTAAAATTGGAACCGGACACTTCAAGTACCTTCCTTGTTAGTGTTAGGGAGAACTTTATTCTACAAATATTACTTGAGTAATCAAGTTTTATGTGATGAAAATCGTGAAGAAAAACTAATGCTAAAAGATTTGAAAATTTAGGATAGAGTATCCATACCGGTAGTGGACATTATAAGGAAAGAATTATTTAATATACTGGGTGTCCGGAAAATACGTGTACATCGTTTGCTGACAGGTTCTTGACGTCAAAATAGGTCGATAGCCAACTTACCGTCTTATGGATGACCATTAAAGACGACGTCCATAAGACGTTGTATAGATGTCTTATGTTACAAAAGGTAACATCTTTAAGACATTTACTTACAACGTCTTATCGACGTCCCTTCCAAACATTAAAACAACATATTCCACCATTAAAATTATGTACATTAAAAAGGCTCCCTTTAATTTTTTTGTTTGTCTTGTTTACAAAGTCAAACCGTAATTATTCAAAAGTCCAAGAAATAACTTTAATTAAGAAAAAATCAAGAGCAAAATATACACTACCACTTTAAATAACTACAAGTTCCGCATGAATAATTTGCTTTAAAAAATATGTTCAACATAATCTATTTATACAAAAAAAATACATAACTTAAGCATAATGTAAACTTTTTCTAATTTGAAATTTAAGAAGTGAGGTAGAGCAAATATTTTCAGAACTACTACTGTTCTGTTAGTTTATCCCTTCGATATAATAACTCTAAAAGGTAGACTATCAACAAAATAAAAATTTATTGAAATAAAAAGTACACAAATCTTTAAATAGTTTTAAAAACAAGAATTTTTATTTAGTCGAATAACAAATATGGTCTGATGCCCTTTTCAGCCATGTTTGGATTGAAATTTCCTCATTCTTCCGACTTTTTGCCAGTCCTGTTGTCTCTGTAGATCCTAATAACAAACTGATTTTAATTTTATAGGATAAAGTTTATCATTTGTGGGAGTAAATTTTCTGATATTTTTGCGAATTTTTATAATTATCCTCTATTATAGAATCGTGACTTATGCTATTTCAAGGTTAATATGTATAATGAAAGACAGAACTTACTCATAATAAGTCTCGCCAAGTTAGAATCGTAGAACTTTCCTTTTCGTACTAATCAACTATACATGGTAATTTTACAAGCTCGCTTTACAAAGTCACAAATGCTCCCTACTCCCAGTTTTGAAATTTCTAAAACCTTAACAAAATTACTTCTTGTAATTAACAAAACTCTATTTTCTATGTTCTTTAAATATAAACCAATCATCAAGAACAAAAATCTTACAGGTTTCATTAGTGGAGCACTCCATAAACAAATATTTCGCCTTCCACTTCATTAGTAATATTTCTTGTAATATTTAGGACCGGGTCTGGATGAGCTGTGCAAGCCTTTTTCGCATAGATAATATTTTTGAGGATTTCATTTCATACTTCTAATAACATAGAGTTACTACAAAAATATAAGCGGTAAAGCATTCGGAAATTTCCTGTAACACAACCTATAAATAACGTTACTGTTTTTCCTAAGTACATATAATTCTCGATCTTACCTTAAGTATTACATAAACACGAATAAAAAAGATTTTCAGAGGCACATAGATAAATCAACTATTTTAATAAAATTCTTTCAAAAGCTAAATTTTCACAGTCGGCACCCCAATAACATTAAAAATGAATAACGACATGACGAAACACAAATACAAAACTGAAAAATGACAGTTGACAGAAACAAAAGGCGAGTTTTTTAAAGTTATAGTTTCGCTGGCATCATATTTATGTGTGTCATTGTTATCGGTAGATCAAATAGTCTGTGACAAAAAGCACCAAAGTATTGATAAAAAAAGATCAGGCAAAATTTCTATTAACCAAGGTCGTAGTGAGGCTACTAAAAATTTGTCGTTCAATCAAAAATTTTAACCTCAACTTGTATTCAGCTGAGCTCTGTGCGGCGTTGCAAACTTATTACCCAACTGCGACAAAATCCATAGGGAAGGAAATGCTTCTTAGTTTTTATCAACTATAAATTATACACAACTGTATTTATTTTCATATAAAATGTAGTATGTAGACTTTTAAAAGGTTTCTTAAAGACGTTGTATATAGACGTCTTATGGACGTCTTTAAAACAACGTCTATAAGACGCCTTATTTATGTCTTAAGACGTCCAGACATAATCTGGATATAAAAATGACGTCTATAAGACGTCTAGTGCTGTGTGGGTAGTTATATCTGATACTGCTTCATTTTTCTAGAGGTATAGCGACCGGCTATAAAGTAATGTAAATGTTATAAAAGTGACGTCACTTGTAAACATCGCTTTTGATTTTTTATGTTATCAACGTTATGACAACCTAAATATTTCCATAGGTTAACCGTATATATTTGGAAGCATTTTTCCTCTTGAAAATTTTCGTTATATGAGCGGTTTGACAACAAAAGAAATATTTTTCAATTACATGCATACACCAATTAACTGTAATCATAAAAAATATCTGTAATAATCATTTTCTGAGTGACTTTGTTGCTATGGTATTTAATAATTTGACTATTGACAAATTGCCTTCACTGTTTAAGAAGTACATTAAAGTAAGATCCACTTGCTAAATTTCTAAGCCTATTTTACTGTCGAACATGGACAATTACATGCACTCTAAGAAGATTGGCATGCTCCGACGTATGGATTTTGTGAAGGAAATGAGCATTGAAGCGTTAAGGTTTACATAGAGGGAATTCCTAACCGCCGAATTCCAAACCATCGAACATTTGCCAATATTGAGCGTCTTCTCCGAGAAACGAGCAGCTTTGAAAAAAAATTTGAAGGTATATATATATATATATATATATATATATATATATAAAATGTATATTATGTCGGATATTCTCACGGGTGTGATGTGTAATCGAAGGTTTTCGGTCATCCCATGTATGTGCTGAGTTCCTCTCTGAACTGTAAGGCAGCTGACGCCTGCGACTCGGGTGCTATCGGTCCCGCACGAGCGTCGAACGCGTTCGTTTCCCGGGTGGTTCTGGCCAATCAGGTTGCGAGACCTGCTGAGCGTCATCGACTCTATTGCCAGTGTTTGGGATTGCGTTGCCGAGCTGTAATCTTTTTCGTTACCAAGTGGTACTGGTTGATGTTTTGTAGGCAGATTTTTCCAAGTATTAGGCATTCGCTGGCTATCATCTCTGCTATTTAAGTTGTTGGGCCTCTTTGCAATTTCAATGGCTTACTTTATAACTCTTGTAGACAGGTTTTCACATCTCGATAGCATTTTTGTTCCTGAGAAATTAATCTTATGTCCTGTGTTTAACCAGTGTTGGGCCAGAGCAGAAGAAGTTGTTTTTTGTTTGACGGTGATTATAAGTTCGTCTCTTCTGGGGCTTATTTTACGGTTGATTTGGCCTACATAAGATGAGCTGCACTCTCCGCATGGAATTTCGTACACTCCCTGGTTTTCTAGAGGGATTCTTTCTTTAGGTGTTGGCAAGAGATCTTTTACTTTACGGTCTGTGGTGAAAATAGTTTCAATGTTGTGTCTCCTGAGAATTTTTTTTGCGATCTTGTCTGTAGTTCCTCTTACATAAGGAACTTTCCTTATGTAAGAGACACCCCATACAAGATCGCAAAAATAACAAATCAATATAAAAAAAGATTTAAAAATAAAATATGCAATATTTTTGTCTGTGAGTGTATACATTATGGTGCTCCACTCCATTTATCCATTGCTAACGTTGATGAAGCGTTGTTTACAAGTGACGTCAGTTTTAGAACACTTACACTATTTTTTAGCCGGTCGCTATATTTCTAGAAAACGTCATATTATAGTGTTAGATCACACCCTAAAATTATGAAATTCAATTACCACGTTTTCAAGAAATTTGGGAAAAATCAATATTTTCTTAAAACTTGTACCGCCTAAATGAAGCTGTATCGGATATATCTAAGTTGGCATAAATCGACCTATTTTGACGTCAAGATGGTGTCATCAAACGTTGTACAAGTATTTTCCGGACACCCTGTATAAAAAAAGTATTGAATTTTTACTTATGACAAAAACCAAAAAGCCCACCACAATTGTGTAACTTTAAGTCAGACATCTGTGTAATCAAAATTTAATATAAAAAATATATTGTTCTTAAGTTTTATTTAATTTACCCTAAACAAAAATACCAGCAATTCACAATAGCCACAATAGCAAATTTGAAAAAACCCAGTGTTTAACATCTAAATGTACTAATAGTTGGCACTTCAAAATAATTCCTTAAGGGGGCAAATAGGTATCAGATGCACAACCCACACAGCACTAGACGTCATTTTTATATCCAGATTATGTCTGAACGTCTTAAGACATAAATAAGGCGTCTTATAGACGTTGTTTTAAAGACGTCTGTATACAACGTCTTTAAGATATCTTTTAAAAGTCTGCATACTACATTTTATATGAAAATAAATACAGTTGTGTATAATTTAGTTGATAAAAACTAAAAAACATTTCCTTCCCTATGGATTTTGTCGCAGTTGGGTAATAAGTTTACAACGCCGCACAAAGCTCAGCTGAATTTAAGTTGACGTTAAAATCTTTGAACGACAAATTTTTAGTAGTCTCACTACGACCATGGTTAATAGAACTTTTGCGTGATCTTTTTTATCAATACTTTGGTGCTTTTTGTCACAGACTGTTTGATGTACCGATAACAATGACACACATAAATATATATATATATATATATATATATATATATATATATATATATATATATATATATATATATATATATATATATATATATATATATATATATATATATGTTGCCAGCGAAACTATAACTTTAAAAAACCCGCCTTTTGTTTCTGTCAGCTGTCATTTTTCAGTTCTGTATTTGTGTTTCGTCATGTCGTTATTCATTTTTAATGTTGTTGGAGTGCTGACTGTGAAAATTTAACTTTTGAAAGAATTTTATTAAAATAATTGATTTATCTATGTGAAAATCTTTTTTATTCGTGTTTATATAATACTTAAGGTAAGATCGAGAATCATATGTACTTAGGAAAAACAGTAACGTTGTTTATAGGTTGTGTTACAGGAAATTCCCGAATGCTTTACCGCTTATATTTTTGTAGTAACTCTATGTTAGAAGTATGAAATGAAATCTTCAAAAATATTATCTGTGCGAAAAAGGCTTGCACAGCTCATCCAGACCCGGTCCTAAATATTACAAGAAATATTACTAATGAAGTGGAAGGCGAAATGCTTGTTTATGGAGTGCTCCACCAATGAAACCTGTAAGATTTATTTTGTTCCTGATGATTGGTTTATATTTATAGAACATAGAAAATAGAGGTATGTTAATTACAAGAAGTAATTTTGTTTAAGGTTTTAGAAATTTCAAAACTGGGAGTAGGGAGCATTTATGATTTTGTAAAGTGAGCTTGTAAAATTACCATGTACAGTTGATTAGTAGGAAAAGGAAAGAGAAAGTTCTACGATTCCAACTTGGCGAGACTTATTATGAGTAAGTTCTGTCTTTGATTATACATATTAACCTTGAAATAGCATAAGTCACGATTCTATAGGAGAGGACAATTATAAAAATTCGCAAAAATATCAAAAAATTTATTCCCACAAATGATAAACTTTATCCTATAAAATTAAAATCAGTTTGTTATTAGGATTTACAGAGACAACAGGACTGGCAAAAAGTCGGAAGAATGAGGAAATTTCAACCCACACATGGCTGAGAAGGGCATCAGACCAGATTTGTTATTCGACTAAATAAAAATTCTTGTTTTTAAAACTATTTAAAGATTTGTGTACTTTTTATTTCAATAAACTTTTATTTTGTTGATAGTCTACCTTTTAGAGTTATTATATCAAAGGGATAAACTAAGGCTTAAATTTGATAGGTTCACTTATAGTTCGAACAGTAGTAGTTCTGAAAATATTTGCTCTTCTACCTCGCTTCTTAAATTTCAAATTAGAAAAAGTTTACATTATGCTTAGGTTATGTATTTTTTTGTATAAAGAGATTATGTTGAACATATTTTTTAAAGCAAATTATTCATATGGAACTTGTAGTTATTTAAAATGGTAGTGTATATTTTGCTCTTGATTTTTTCTTAATTAAAGTTATTTCTTGGACTTTTGAATAATCACAGTTTGACTTTGTAAACAAGACGAACAAAAAAATTAAAGGGACATTTTTTAATGTACATAATTTTATTGGTGGAATATGTCGTTTTAATGTTGGGAAGGGACGTCCATAAGACGTTGTACGCAAATGTCTTAAAGACATTACCTTTTGTAACAAGACGTCTATACAACGTCTTATGGACGTCATTCGTCTTTTATGGACATCCATAAGACGTCCTGGATGTTGAGATCAAACGTTTTATGGGCGTCTTTAAGACGTATTTGTGCTGTTTGGGAAAAAAGGCATATTTTTGCTATTTTTATTAATTTGTTTACAACTTTTGTATATTATTTAGTAATATTTTAAGAATATATTGTGAAATTTTCATTGGTAGCATCAAAACTGAAGCACTTAAAAAAAATAGTTTCCGTGCGGTAGTACGGATAACTTATGAAATTAAAAAACCAAAATGATTTTTTAGTACGTAAGTTTTTCTTGGTTTTGAAGGAAGGAATTGAAAAATATTAATTTTTTAATTTTTCGCAAAATTGCAATCAAAAAACTCTGATTTTTGCCTAAAATTTGCCTATTTGTTTTATTGTAAAATGAGTTGTAATCGAAGAAAAAAAATCCTAGTTTTTGAAAAATTTGAACTAACAACTTAAAAAGTAAAATTTCGAGAAAAAAGCATTTAAAGTTATATATATATGAATAAAATAGAGAAAAAAAATTGTTTTCAACTTACTTTTGGTGTAAGGCAGTGAGGGTTTTAGTTCTTAGGTTTGCGCAACCCCCCAAAAAATTGTAAATTAAAATAAAACATACTTCTAAATATAAGTACAAGTATTTTTTCAATTTCTACTGATAATTTAATGATTAAATTGAAATCAATTTTTTACCTAGATTATAAGCAAATAGCCAATCAATTATTATTGAAACAATATAAGGTAAAAATTTGCAAAGCGTGAAAAGCATGGAAATTATGTTTTTTTGAAAAAATTTCGATACTCGCCCCCTATTTCGAGGTCGTAGAACACGATTCTGGCCTTGATTTTTCATTATTTTTCCTCACTTTCCCGGAAAACTCAAAAAAAGAAAAGCGTCACTTCACAAAGCACTTTCTTTTCAGTTAAAAACCTAATTTACGTATTTATTTTCAATGGAATTAGTTAAAAAATATTGTACATAATATATTTCAATTATTTTTGCACAAATTTTAGCAAACCAATTTAGAAAAACTTATATTTTCAGCGAAAAATCAAAAACACGTCTCGGAAACGTCATCAACCGTCAGACTATCTAAAATGGTCACCGTAAAAAGATGCAACGTTGCCAGATGTAAAATTTTTTATAACATAAACTATAAGATTTGTCCTTCTCAGTCAGCAAATTTTTTTTAATATTCAGAACAGTTTCTAAGAACAAATAATCTTAACCCTTCAAAATTTTTGGTTGGTTTTGGTTAAAATAGGTTGGATCAGGTTTAGCTTGATTTTGGTTAATTTGGAAAACAGAAACTAACCTGAACTAATCTAAATTAACCTAGATTTAAAGTTTCCTGGTATAAACTTTAAAATTTACCCATTACAGTTAACAACATAGTTAAACGTATAAAAAAGGGTAAAATGAATCTTAACCTTTCAAAATTTTTGGTTAGTTCTGGTAAGTACAGGTTAACATTAGTCTTGGTTACTTTAAAAAACTGAAATGAACCTGAACTAACCTTAATTGAACTAACCTAAACTAACCTGAACTAACCTAAATTGACCTAGATTTATTAATTAAAAAATGTCATTGTCCAGCAGAGACCACGTGTAGGCGGGACAAGCTCTGCCACTCGACACTTTCTGCTAACGGACATAAGCAATATGATCAATTCGTATTATCCGTTTAAAACTACTAGTATTTGGAGGGAAACAAACAAAGGCAATTATAATCCTTAAAACCTTTAATATTTAGAGTCAAAATCGCACATCAAAGTACTGGTATTTGGAGGGAGACAAACAAAAGCAACTATAATCCATAAAACCTTTATTATTTAGAGTTAAAATCACACATCAAAGGCATAGACATGAGAGTAATCAATGGTACTTCAATAATCAAAGGAAAGGAAAAATTCTTTTTGGAACCTTTTCTTTCCAATTCAGACAGAAAGAGAAGAATATTTAAAGAAATCGTTTTTGCAATCTGGCAACATCGCCGACTTCAACAGTACGCCAACTTTAGCGAACTATGCAAACTATTATTTGGCGGCGCCGGCCGTTTTCTTTTGATTTTGTTGTGATTTTTGTAGTGATAATTTTTCGGATTTTTTCGATAAAAAAGTGCATATTTTTGAATTTTTGTATAATGCAGAAGCTTCTATTACTGTGGAACTCGTTGTTATAACAAAAGTTTAACGATTTAGTGAAAAAAATTGAACCTAAAGTGAAAAGTTATTTTCCCTGTTTTCCGCAAAATTGAGGAAAAATTATGGAAAACCGAGATCAGAATCGTGTTCTACGACCTCGAAATAGGGGGTATGTATCAAAATTTTTTCAAAAAAACGACATTTTCCTATCAATTCACTCTTTACGAATTTTTTCCCAATATAATTTACTTCGCCTAAATATCAAGAATAATTTGCCAATATTATACTATTACGTCTGGAAACGGTATCGCTTTGCTAGTGTGTAATTTGAATGCAATGGAGATTAATTTCGTCTCATAAGCTTGATGAACGTTGCAAGTCGATTTGCACACATGTTTTTAAGCTGTATTTTCGCTGTCAATTTATTCCAACCAGGTTCAGAGTTTCTGACGATGAAATAATGACGTCACATTAAAATTGTTTGCACGTGTTTTAAAACAATTATAAATACGCTTTCAAATAAGTGAACATACGCACTTCGTCATTGTGGTTTCGGGGGATCGGAAATAGTACCGTCATTTCAATTGCGTTTCGAAATAGATCTGTACATATATTAAACCGGGTTACCCCGCGAAAAAACACCTTTATTTTGCCCGTCAATTTCGTAGTTCTTTTGTAATTGTCATTTGTTTGTTGTGCGGCACGGATTTCATACTTTATAAGTGCGTGTTGGGCGGTAAGCTATTGTGTTTTTTTACGTTTTGCGGTTTGGTTTTGATAAAAACAAAAATGAATTTCGTTCATAGTCTAATTGCAGAGCGATTCCGTGGTCGGTCATTAAGTGATAAGGCTAAAATAAAAAGGTTTGGAGGGCCTACTCCGAATTTAGAAATAGAACAGTGTCTAGCAAAAAAAAAAGGCTTTTACTAGGACGTTCAATCCGAACCTTTATAATAAATATACGTGGTTTTGTGGTTGTGAAATTAAAAAGGCTCTATTTTGTTTTCTTATTTATTATTCAGAAGAGAAACTTCGTGGACAAAAATAGTTTTACTGATTTAAATCATTCGGGGGACCGCATTAAAAAGTATACGTTAGGGCTAATCTTTTAAGTCATTATCACTTTCAGTTCTATCACTTGAAGTAATCATGATCACTTCGACCCAATGACAAGTAAATGCATATTCAAAAGAACATGAAGTTATCAGTTACACTTTTTTCACTT
Source organism: Diaprepes abbreviatus (assembly GCA_034092305.1). Taxonomy (NCBI): domain Eukaryota; kingdom Metazoa; phylum Arthropoda; class Insecta; order Coleoptera; family Curculionidae; genus Diaprepes; species Diaprepes abbreviatus. The sequence continues at coordinate 716,803 of JASJET010000040.1, forward strand.
GATAATTACTCAAAAGAATATAGCCGTTGTCGGCAAAACATATGAAATAACGATCCACAGGAGAGGCGCCCGTTAACCTCAACTACCGATGAGAACGTCGAACGTGTGCGCATTGCACTGTCTCGTGATCGGCGAATTAAAGTTGAAATGTTGTCAGAGGAAGTTCGTTCCGCCCTTGTTAACGGAAGAGCGTCGTCTGGACCCAAACAGCACAAATACGTCTTAAAGACGTCCATAAGACGTTTGATCTCAACATTCAGGACGTCTTATGTATGTCCATAAAAGACGAACGACGTCCATAAGACGTTGTATAGACGTCTTATGTTACAAAAGGTAACGTCTTTAAGACGTTTGCTTACAACGTCTTATGGACGTCCCTTCCCAACATTAAAACAACATATTCCACCAATAAAATTATGTACATTAAAAACGGTCCCTTTAATTTTTTTGTTTGTCTTGTTTACAAAGTCAAACCGTAATTATTCAAAAATCTAAGAAATAACTTTAATTAAGAAAAAATCAAGAGCAAAATATACACTACCATTTTAAATAACTACAAGTTCTGCATGAATAATTTGCTTTAAAAAATATGTTTAACAAAATCTCTTTATACAAAAAAATACATAACTTAAGCCTAATGTAAACTTTTTCTAATTTGAAATTTAAGAAGTGAGGTAGAAGAAGAGCAAATATTTTCAGAACTACTACTGTTCGACTATAAGTGAACCTATCAAATTTATGCCTTAGTTTATCCCTTCGATAAAATAACTCTAAAAGGTAGACTATCAACAAAATAAAAGTTTATTGAAATAAAAAGTACACAAATCTTTAAATACAAGAATTTTTATTTAGTCGAATAACAAATCTGGTCTGATGCCCTTTTCAGCCATGTTTGGATTGAAATTTCCTCATTCTTCTGACTTTTTCCAGTCTTGTTGTCTTTGTAGATCCTAATAACAAACTGATTTTAATATTATAGGATAAAGTTTATCATTTGTGGTAGTAAATTTTTTGATATTTTTGCGAATTTTTATAATTGTTCTCTACTATAGAATCGTGACATATGCAATTTTAAGGTTAATATATATAATGAAAGACAGAACTTACTCATAGTAAGTCTCACCAAGTTGGAATCGTAGAACTTTCTTTTTCCTTTTCATACTAATCAACTGTACATGGTAATTTTTCAAGCTCGCTTTACAAAGTCATAAATGCTCCGTACTCCCAGTTTTGAAATTTCTAAAACCTTAAACAAAATTATTTCTTGTAATTAACAAAACTCTATTTTCTATTATCTTTAAATATAACCAATCATCAGGAACAAAATAAATCTTACAGGTTTCATTAGTCGAGTACTACATAAACAAACATTTCGCCTTCCACTTCATTAGTAATATTTCTTGTAATATTTAGGACCGGGTCTGGATGAGCTGTGCAAGCCTTTTTCGCTCAGATAATATTTTTGAAGATTTCATTTCATACTTCTAATAACATAGAGTTACTACAAAAATATAAGTGGTAAAGCATTCGGAAATTTCCTGTAACACAACCTATAAATAACGTTACTGTTTTTCCTAAGTACATATGATTCTCGATCTTACCTTAAGTATTACATAAACACGAATAAAAAAGATTTTCAGAGGCACATAGTTAAATCAACTATATTTAATAAAATTCTTTCAAAAGCTAAATTTTCAGAGTCGTTACCTCAACAACATTACAAATGAATAACGACATGACGAAATACAAAAACAAAAATGACAGAGTTGACAGAAACAAAAGGCGGGTTTTTTAAAGTTAGTTGGCATCATATTGTTATTGTTATCGGTACATCAAACAGTCTGTGACAAAAAGCACCAAAGTATTGATAAAAAAGATCACGCAAGAGTTCCATTAGCCAAAATCGTAGTGAGGCTACTAAAAATTTATCGTTCCGAGCCAAAGAGTGAACGCACAGTTCTACAAAAGTGTCCTGGATCGACTTTTGAAGCAGATTCGTCGTGCGAGACCGGAATTGTACCGGTAACTGATTTCTGTTGCACGACAATGTCCCAGCCCATTCCTCAATACTCATCACACAATTTTTGGCTCAAAAGTTGATTTCCACAATTCATCGCCCGCCCTACTCATAGATTTGGCTGCGGCATACTTTTTTTATTCCCTAAATTGAAAATGACGATGATGAAGGGAAAATGTTTTGCAAACGTTGAGGCGATTCAAAATAATGTGACCAGGGGCTCTGAAAACTATTCCAGAAAAGGAGATCGTTGCAGTGGTTATACGAGCGCAGCAAACTTTATATGGAACGAAGAGGGAATTACATTAAAAACTAAATAAAACATTTTTTCTTCACTCTTGTTTTCATTCGTAAAAAAAATTAATCCCGGAATTTTTTGATTGAGTTGTGTATGCTATGGCAACAACGTAAATTATTTCACATTCGAGATAGGTGATGTCGCTAACAGACATAGACGGCGATTTTATTTTTTGGTGGTTTTCCTTGATTTTTTCCATAAAAAAATTGTAAATTATATATAATATAGTAATTTTTACAAACCTAAAATTCATGAATATAATAAAATTTTATCGATTTAAGGCAATAAATTAAACCTAAAATGAAAAGTAATTTTTTCTGAAGAAAAAATGTAGAAAACCAAGACAGAATCGTGTTCTACGACTTCGAAATAGGGGGTATGTAAAAAAATTTTTCCTAGATTTTACTTAATGGAAATAATTAAAATTAAAATCTAAAATTTATTTCTCCATTGTATCAATAACTTTACAAAGCCAATTACAGATACCACTAAACTTAATATACCACGATTACAATCTAGTTAAAATGTAAATAAAAAGGCACTACAATTGTCTACATAATTCATCTCTCACTTGCAATTACCATAATCATGGGAACAAATTGTAGTCTAAAAAGAAACTGGTACAAGTTTGAAGTATTATGTTTAGTCAAAAAAGCAAAGATTAAAGAAAATTTTGACTTACAAATTAGTGACAATTTTACTTCACCCAAATTCGACTCTACAGGTTTTTTTCCATCTCGACGCGCCCTTATGGCTATCGGATCTTATTCAATATAATATTTATTCTGCTGGCGGACAATTAGACACTAGTTCTCATCAACATTGTTTATCGTGTGTATTTATTTACTTTTTATATATTGAAAACATTGTAGTTAACTAAAAAATATAGAAATCATGAGTGGAAAATCACCTTTGGACTCTATAGATGATACTAATTTAACAGAATGTTTTGAATTTAAAAATGAAAAGTCTTGGGAAGCACATGATTATCAGGATAATACTGATGTTAAGCAAGAAAGAGACGAGGGTTCCGAATTTGTTACTGATGTTAAGCAAGAAATGGAGGAGGATTTCGAATATATTGAACATAACATAATAAATAAATATGAGCTACAGTAAGTACAATTAACCAGAGAAAGTAAATACTTGTGAATTTTTAAGTATATTGTATTGCAGTGTAGTTTAACTTCTGATTTCTTGGTACTAAGCAAATTTGATTTTTATTCATTACTTTATATTTTTTCTAACAAAACTGACGTGGTATTTACCAGGAAATAATGTCCTATATGGCTTATAGAACTCTTGAAAAGGTGTGAAAATTTATTATAATTAATTTTCTGAGGTTAGGTAAATAATCGGATGATTTCTGCAATTTTTAAACCAATGTGTAATACCAATCCATATAAAATAAATACAAATATATGTCCTTGCTTCTAAAATATGCTAGATTCCTCTATCAGATAGAACAAGTTGTAAATATGTTAATATGTTTTAGGTATGACCAGGAAAGCACTGCTATTGACGTCTCATCATTATGTGATACAAAAGAAGAAGAAAATTTAGACAAATTAAAGAAACCTGACGAAAATGGCTTAATTAATGATCAACCCAGGTAAATATTGGATTTTGATCTAATTGTAGTAATTTTTGAGACTTTCATAAATAAAAATGATATTTAAAAGTTGATGCTGGTAGCCGTTACTATGTGGTAGTTAATCATCTTCGGGAAATGTTTAAAAGGAACTACTATGTTTTATACCACTAAATTTATTAAGAAAACAGTGACTGCAGTTTCAACTCACAGAGTGATGTTCAAACTGAATTACAAAGGTAGACTAACTATTCAATACAGAAACATGAGAAAATTTAACAATAAATAAAAACTACCTGAGATATTTCATTATTACAAAGAGAAGGTACTAAATTTTGGGAACTAATTATTATTTGGCGACAACAAATAACGGGAAAAACCCAAGTTCTGTCTGGTCATAAAGCAACTTTACATTTTTATTTCTACTATGTTTATATATTTCTAAAGATTCAAGAATATTTACCTTTTGGCCCTTTGTTGAATAATGCAATATGTCAGTGTTGCCCAAATCAGGAAAACTGTGGCTGTGTTCTAAGCAATGGTTGGCAAAGCTCGAGTCTGTTTTTTGTAGTCTATATGATCGGTGGTGTTCTGAAAAGCGAGTTTTAAAGCTTCTACCACTTTGTCCAATATACAAGCTATCACACTCTGAATATTTTAACTTATAAACTCCTGATTTATCAAATTTATTAATTTTATCTTTAGCATTGTAAAGGATAGTGGACAGATTGTGTTGAGATTTAAAGGCTACTTTTATGTTATGTTTGGAAAGAGTATTAGCTATGTTTTCTGATAGGGCACCACAGTATGACAAAGATATATAAGATGAACTATCTTTATCATTTTTTATTTTAGGATATATTGAATTAAAAGCTAGTTGTTTTTGTTTTTTAGGTATTAATTTCTTTATGGTTTGTTGGGACAGATTGTTTGATACTGCAATCCTTTCAATGATATTTAGTTCCTCTTGAAGATCTTCTTCAGAGAGAGGCAAAGAGAATGCTCTATGTATCATTGAATTGTATGCAGCCATTTTGTGTTGTAAGGGGTGAAAAGAATCATTAGATATAGTATTACCTGTAAACGTTGGTTTTCTAAATTTAAGCTTAAGCTTAACTACTGGAACAATTAAAAAACATATAAAATGCAATAATTTAAAATCCAATAATACAGCTTTAAACACAGTAAAAAGTATAAGAGAGAAAGTAAAAGATAATGATCTAATAATAACAAAAGCAGATAAATCAAATGCAACAGTTATTTTACCAAAAGTTGAATATGTCAATAAAATAGAAGCATTTATTCAATCCGAAAATATTACAGAAATTAAAAGCGATCCTACAAAAGTTTTTCAAACAAATTTGAAACAAACCCTGTCAAACATAACAACCATCTTTTCAGAATTCGATAAAAAAAGAATAATCAATATGAACCCACAAGCACCAAAACTCTATGGCCTTATAAAAAATCACAAACCAGGAAATCCCATTCGCCCAGTCGTTTCATACATAAATAGCCCTACGAGAGAACTCAGTATGAAACTAAATTCATTCTTCAAACAAATAAGCAACTTTAAACCAAATCACAGTTTAAATAATTCAGTAGATCTCGTCCAAAAACTAAAAAACATAAAAATCCAAGATAACTCCATACTAGTTTCTTTTGACATAAAAAGCATGTTTTCTAATATTCCAACAGATGAATGTTTTATACTCATCCAAGAAATCTTACAGGAACGAAATATATATCCAATAGTTACTTCTGAAATCTTGTCGTCTTTCGAACTTTGCCTATCACAAACCTATTTCCAGTTTAATAACAAATTTTATTTACAAAATTCAGGCCTACCAATGGGTTCTCCTCTTAGCCCTCTCCTAGCAGACATTTTCATGTCAAACTTAGATAACAAAATTCTTAATTCCCCTTTAAGCAAAAACCATGTTCAATTTTGGTACAGATATGTAGATGATGTTCTAGCATGTTTTAAAGGCACTACTAGACAGCTTCAAAAATTCTTACAATTCATTAATAATTGCCATCCAAAAATTCAGTTTACTCTGGAAACTGAAAATAACTATAAAATAAATTTTCTTGATCTCACCATATCTCACCTCAATAATCAGTGTAAATTTAAAATTTTTAGAAAACCAACGTTTACAGGTAATACTATATCTAATGATTCTTTTCACCCCTTACAATACAAAATGGCTGCATACAATTCAATGATACATAGAGCATTCTCTTTACCTCTCTCTGAAGAAGATCTTCAAGAGGAACTAAATATCATTGAAAGGATTGCAGTATCAAACAATTTCTCCCAACAAACCATAAAGAAATTAATACCTAAAAAACAAAAACAACTAGCTTTTAATTCAATATATCCTAAAATAAAAAATGATAAAGATAGTTCATCTTATATATCTTTGTCATACTGTGGTGCCCTATCAGAAAACATAGCTAATACTCTTTCCAAACATAACATAAAAGTAGCCTTTAAATCTCAACACAATCTGTCCACTATCCTTTACAATGCTAAAGATAAAATTAATAAATTTGATAAATCAGGAGTTTATAAGTTAAAATGTTCGGAGTGTGATAGCTTGTATATTGGATAAAGTGGTAGAAGCTTTAAAACTCGCTTTTCAGAACACCACCGATCATATAGACTACAAAAAACAGATTCGAGCTTTGCCAACCACTGCTTAAAACACAGCCACAGTTTTCCTGATTTGGGCAACACTGACATATTGCATTATTCAACAAAGGGCCAAAAGTTAAATATTCTTGAATCTTTAGAAATATATATATACATAGTAAAAATAAAAATGTAAATTTGCTTAATGACCAGACAGAACTTGGGTTTTCCCCGTTATATGTTGTCGCCAAATAATAATTAGTTCCCAAAATTTAGTACCTCCCCTTTGTAATAATGAAATATCTCAGGTAGTTTTTATTTATTGTTAAATTTTCTCATGTTTCTGTATTGAATACTTAGTCTACCTTTGTAATTCAGTTTGAACATCACTCTGTGAGTTGAAACTGCAGTCACTGTTTTCTTAATAAATTTAGTGGTATAAAACATAGTATTTCCTTTTAAACATTTCCCGAAAAATGATGTTTATTTATTTATACACGGTAAAAACCATTTTACAAAAATAAGTGGGCTTGGCCCAATAGTAGTGAAAACAATATACTTCTATAAAACTAATCAATACTTAATGACTCCACAAATGAAACATGTATAAATAGCTTTAACTAAAAATAATTAACATTCTCAACAAAGGAGATAATAGCCCTGAATCAACAATAAAAACGGTAACAACAGAAATCACAGTTAAAATAGCGAAAAGACTCTATCCTACCAGATCAAAAAAATAATAAGCAAATAAAATTTTCCAAATCACTAACAATACTAATAAATATCTTGTATCACAACATAATTTAAATATCCTGTTTTATAACTCCCTATATTTATAAGTTAAGCCTATAACATTAATCTCTTTAGTTTATTTTTAATGGAAGACAAAGTCTCGGCAAATATGTCACCATCTTGCACTTTGCATTATTCTTCCAAAGTTTTATTTTGTCTAAGTACCCTTTGGGGGATATAAAATTTAATTTTGGTAAGCAGTTCAGAACAATTGATTGAAAGTATGTCGATATTTTCACAATGTCTCCAAACGCTCTGCAAATTTAAAGTTTCTTCATCGGTTGATAGTTTAAATGTTCTGCGGATATGTGCAATTTATAGGCCATAAATCTAAGAAATTTTTTTCTGTACAGGGTGAGTCAACGATTGGATGAAGTAGGTTTGTGCCTTTTCGGTGAAATTAACAAAGAAACTATATTTATTGTTTGATACAGTTTATTTTTACGCAGATTTTAAAAATATTTAGGACTCTACAGGGTGAGCCAAAAAACTAGGACAGCATAAAGTTGTATTTTTTTAAATAGAACACCCTATATACGAATCGTATTTTCGATTTAGCTTATAATTTTAAATCTTTTTTATTAAGGGTTTACTATAACAAAACTTTATAGTTTCTGAGATAATTAAGTTTAAAGAAAAAAAGTCACATTTTCAAGCATCAATTCAATCCTAAATAACGTTTTCAATTTTGTGACAAATATATTCAAATTTGGAATTTAGCAAGGCCAAGGACCAGTTAACATAATTTTTACCTAATATTTGCAATAAAAGCTACAGGGTGTTGAACACATCGGCTCAAATTTGAACAAGTTTAAATGAATAAATATGTTTTTTTTTAATGGTACACCCTGTATATTTTCATGTTATTTAATAGAGTAATAAAAACCCTAAAAGTTTTGTTCAATATATCCTATACCTATTTATAATAGTTTTTGAGATTTTTCAGTTTTTCTTATTTCCCATACTTTTCTACAGAAATAGTCTTCATTATCATAGTAGCCATGGCAAAAACAATGTAAAAGAACATTTTTCTGTGTGTCAAATTTATAACCGCAATCGCTTCTTTTGGTTTTTATGTAGTGTAGTTTGGTTTTTTTTGCATTCATCTTATATTGTAAAATGAATTTTCCAAAGAATGAGATAGATATAATTTATACAATAGGAGAGGCTCAAAAAAATTGCCTTCTTGCTCAAAGAATTTACAAAATGAAGTATCCTGATCGACGCCAGCCTAATACCCATACTTTTCAAAACTTAATGCAAAGATTTGATTCTTCTGGTACTGTTGATTATCCAAAACGTAAAGTGGTTAACAAACCAGTAACTAATATTGGTAGCCGTCAGTTAGCAGCATTATGTGAAACATCACAATCCACCGCTAATCGTACTACCAAGAAATATAGGTATCATCCATATCACATGGAATTACACCAAGAATTGCATGGACAGGATTTTGAAAGTCGTGTAAACTTTTGTCGTACAATAAATGCGGAGATTCAATTAAATCCAAATTTATTATGCAAGGTAATGTTTAGTGATGAAGCTACTTTTAGAAGTAACGGTGCCGTAAATAGACGCAACATGCATTATTATGCCACAGAAAACCCATTTTGGATTAGAGAGGTGCAACATCAAAACCACTGGTCATTAAATGTTTGGTGTGGTATTCATCATAATCGAATTATTGGACCACACTTTTTTAATGAACCACTAAATGGCCATAGTTACCTGAACTTTCTACAAGAAGAACTACCCCAACTGCTTCAAGGTCTCGATAGGGATGAGCTCGACAGTATTGGTTCCAGCACGATGGCGTGCCTCCGCATTACCATCGTGAAGTTCGTGCTTTTTGGACCAACGATATCCGCAAAAATGGATTGAACGTGGGGGTTTCATTGAGTGGCCACCAAGGTCTTGCGACATCACCCCATTATATTTCTTCCTATGGGGTTATATTAAAAATAAGGGGTATGTTAATCCACCAACAACAGTGGAAGATATGCGAAACAGGATTAGGGATACCTGTAAAACAATAACGCCACTAATTTTGTCCAGGGTCCGAGAAGAAAGACTAAATTTGTGCATTGCACAAGAGGGTCGTTTATTCGAACACTTATTAAAAAGAAATAATTAATCTCAGTATTTAATAGGTAATTTTTTTGTTTCAATTTAGTATAAAAGTAAATATGTATTTGCCTTGTCGTTATTGTTGTGTTAATTTTTTCACATTATGTTTAATTAAACTATTGCCGTTGTAATATAACGAATAATGTATTTCATCATATTTAACCACATTCTGTTTGTTTCTGTAGTTTCTTTTTATTATTTTACATGGCTACTATGATAATGAAGACTATTTCTATAGAAAAGTATGGAAAATAAGAAAAACTGAAATATCTCAATAACTATTATAAATAGGTATAGGATATATTGAACAAAACTTTTAGGGTTTTTATTACTCTATTAAATAACATGAAAATATACAGGGTGTACCATTTAAAAAAAAAGATATTTATTCATTTAAACTTGTTCAAATTTGAGCCGATGTGTTCAACACCCTGTAGCTTTTATTGCAAATATTAGGTAAAAATTATGTTAACTTGTCCTTGGCCTTGCTAAATTCCAAATTTGAATATATTTGTCACAAAATTGAAAACGTTATTTAGAATTGAATTGATGCTTGAAAATGTGACTTTTTTTCTTTAAACTTAATTATCTCAGAAACTATAAAGTTTTGTTATAGTAAACCCTTAATAAAAAAGATTTAAAATTATAAGCTAAATCGAAAATACGATTCGTATATAGGGTGTTCTATTTAAAAAAATACAACTTTATGCTGTCCTAGTTTTTTGGCTCACCCTGTAGAGTCCTAAATATTTTTAAAATCTGCGTAAAAATAAACTGTATCAAACAATAAATATAGTTTCTTTGTTAATTTCATCGAAAAGGCACAAACCTACTTCATCCAATCGTTGACTCACCCTGTACACTATTAAGCTTATTGATGGACGTTAATAGTATGAATTCCAAACAACCGAACAATTCTCTGAGAGGAGTCTAACTAGAGAAACATATAATAATTTAATTACAAAGATATTACTAAAATCCCTGGTATTTCTTTTTATAAAACCCAAAATGTGTAATTCTTTGTTTTTACAACTATCTGCATGATGTGTGAAAATGTTAACTTAGAATCAACATAAACTCCTAGATCTTTGATTATATCAACTCATCCTAATTCTTTGTTATTAATTTTATAAACTTCATTATTTTTTTGTAATATTGACCTAGTAAATTTGATATTTTTACATTTTTCAATATTAAGAAACATTTTATTTGCAACACACCAATCAAAAAATTGTTTAAATCATGTTGAAGATCACAAGTACAAGATTCAGTAATAATAGATTTATATATATTTAAATTTAATAAATTCGGAATGTTGAAAACAGTGCTGTACATCATTTAAAACAAATTAAGTCAAAATGGAGAAACGTGGCCACTCTGAGGCACACCTGATGTGACTTCGATTGGATTGGAATATGTATTATTAATTTTAACAAACTGAGTTCTTCCAGTTAAAAATGATTGAAGCCAATTCAACATATGCCCTAGTAATTAAATTTTTTTATTAACAAGTAATGATTAATTTTGTCGAAAGCTTTTGAAAAGTGAGTATGTTGAGTGAACATCCAATCCACTCTCCATTCTATTATATATATATATATATATATATATATATATATATATATATATATATATATATATATATATATATATATATATATATAATAAAATAGAATAAAATATTGGCGAAGCGGACGTGAAAATTTGTCAATCTACATGATTCTCGTGTTAAAAAGTGCGGATCACTCCAAAATAAGGAAAAACTCCGGGTCCGACCGATGGCGACAGCGCTGTTTCATCCTAATATGGGACTCGTCAGGCCACCGCAGTCGGTACAAACCATCATCTCGCCTTTGCATCGTATAAAGCTGAATTTATAATCAAAACACAGCAAATAAGACGACAAAGGCGACATCTCGATGGTCCACTTGATAATACAAGAACCACACAGATTAACAAAGTTTGTAAAAGAACCGTCATATGGTGGCGCGACGGTGAATTAAAACAGAAATATGTAAAATCGAGTACACGAAACGCGCTGCCCAAAAGATAGGGGTCGCATTTTTCGGTACTGGCAAGCAAGCATACCGCTATTTAAGCAGCCAAAGCCACGTGCCGCACCAAACGATCCCACCATGAGAGCATCGTTTAGCGTGTTTCAAAGCCAAACAATTAAATAAATAGAGTAGATAAGTTTTTGTCTGTGTAATTTAAAATAAAATAGAATAAAATATTGGCGAAGCGGACGTGAAAATTTGTCAATCTACATGATTCTCGTGTTAAAAAGTGCGGAGCACTCCAAAATATGGAAAAACTCCGGGTCCGACAGATGGCGACAGCGCTGTTTCGTCCTAATATGGGACTCGTCAGGCCACCGCAGTCGGTACAAACCATCATCTCGCCTTTGCATCGTATAAAGCTGAATTTATAATCAAAACACAGCAAATAAGACGACAAAGGCGACATCTCGATGGTCCACTTGATAATACAAGAACCACACAGATTAACAAAGTTTGTAAAAGAACCGTCATATGGTGGCGCGACGGTGAATTAAAACAGAAATATGTAAAATCGAGTACACGAAACGCGCTGCCCAAAAGATAGGGGTCGCATTTTTCGGCACTGGCAAGCAAGCATACCGCTATTTAAGCAGCCAAAGCCACGTGCCGCACCAAACGATCCCACCATGAGAGCATCGTTTAGCGTGTTTCAAAGCCAAACAATTAAATAAATAGAGTAGATAAGTTTTTGTCTGTGTAATTTAAAATAAAATAGAATAAAATATTGGCGAAGCGGACGTGAAAATTTGTCAATCTACATGATTCTCGTGTTAAAAAGTGCGGAGCACTCCAAAATATGGAAAAACTCCGGGTCCGACAGATGGCGACAGCGCTGTTTCGTCCTAATATGGGACTCGTCAGGCCACCGCAGTCGGTACAAACCATCATCTCGCCTTTGCATCGTATAAAGCTGAATTTATAATCAAAACACAGCAAATAAGACGACAAAGGCGACATCTCGATGGTCCACTTGATAATACAAGAACCACACAGATTAACAAAGTTTGTAAAAGAACCGTCATATGGTGGCGCGACGGTGAATTAAAACAGAAATATGTAAAATCGAGTACACGAAACGCGCTGCCCAAAAGATAGGGGTCGCATTTTTCGGTACTGGCAAGCAAGCATACCGCTATTTAAGCAGCCAAAGCCACGTGCCGCACCAAACGATCCCACCATGAGAGCATCGTTTAGCGTGTTTCAAAGCCAAACAATTAAATAAATAGAGTAGATAAGTTTTTGTCTGTGTAATTTAAAATAAAATAGAATAAAATATTGGCGAAGCGGACGTGAAAATTTGTCAATCTACATGATTCTCGTGTTAAAAAGTGCGGAGCACTCCAAAATATGGAAAAACTCCGGGTCCGACAGATGGCGACAGCGCTGTTTCGTCCTAATATGGGACTCGTCGTTTGGTGCGGCACGTGGCTTTGGCTGCTAAAATAAGCGGTAGGCTTGCTTGTCAGTACCGAAAAATGCGACCCCTATCCTTTGGGCAGCGCGTTTCGTGTACTCGATTTTACATATTTCTGTTTTAATTCACCGTCGCGGCACCATATGACGGTTATTTTACAAACTTTGTTAATCTGTGTGGTTCTTGTATTATCAAGTGGACCATCGAGATGTCGCCTTTGTCGTCTTATTTGCTGTGTTTTGATTATAAATTCAGCTTTATACGATGCAGAGGCGAGATGATGGTTTGTACCGACTGCGGTGGCCTGACGAGTCCCATATTAGGACGAAACAGCGCTGTCGCCATCTGTCGGACCCGGAGTTTTTCCATGTTTTGGAGTGCTCCGCACTTTTTAACACGAGAATCATGTAGAGTGACAAATTTTCACGTCCGCTTCGCCAATATTTTATTCTATTTTATTTTAAATTACACGGACAAAAACTTATCCACTTATATATATATATATATATATATATATATATATATATATATATATATATATATATATATATATATATACATATAAAATATCCTTTATTTTCCAACAAAATTATGACACACATAACAAAGCAACGTCAGAGAGAGAAATGTTTAACATTAAGAATTGTAAATATATCGATCTAACTACAGTTAATATAAAAACTAATCGACATTTCGATACGAACTTTACACAAAGGAAAACAAAAAGAGAACAAGATAGATACAAGATAATTTAAAAAGTAGTAATAAAAGAGCCAGTTTAAACTGAACAAAGTTTTACAGTTTACAAAATAAGATATTCCAATTTAAAAGGAATAAAATTTTTACACACAAAACAAATGCATGAGATAAAACCCACTAAACAAAAAATATTAAATTAAAAATATTGACATTACTGAAAACTATTCATTAAAATTGAGAGAGTAAAAGCACCCATCAGACAGCCATTCATTTACGCGTCTCTTAAAGCAATTAATCGACTCGGTAAGCCAGATTTCTCTTGGTAACATCCTTACGGCTTTAATCGCCATATAATATAATCCTCTCTCATAGAAGGTGGAGTTATGTAAAGGTACCCTTAGATCATTCGCCCCTCTGGTAGTCATAACCATGTTTCCCCCATAAAGCTGTTTATTTAGCGGAAATAATTTCGTTTTCCTTCTGACAAACATAACTAAAGATCTAAAGTATAACGAGGGAACAGTAAGCAACTTAAACTGAGTAAAAAATGGTCGACATGAAGCTCTTGGATGTAGGTGGAAGATGCATCTTAGTATGCGTTTTTGAATTTTAAATATATTAATAGCCTTTCTTGATGAAGCTCTTGGATGTAGGTGGAAGATGCATCTTAGTATGCGTTTTTGAATTTTAAATATATTAATAGCCTTTCTTGATGATCCCCAAAAGGAAATACCATAACAGATAAGAGATTGTATTTGCCCAAGGTAGAAAAGCCTAACAGTCGCTGCAGTGATGACGTCACGAAGCCTTCGGACTACACCACACAAACTGCTAAGCCTAGCCCCAAGAGCTGAGATATGATGTTCCCAGTTTAAAGAGGGGTCCAAATGAACACCCAAGAACTCAACCTGTTCCAAAGTAGGTATATATCTACCCCCAAGCCATACAAGCAGTGGCTCAGACCTTGTTGCATACTTTGAAAAAAGAATGAGGCCGGTTTTATCTACGTTTAGAGTGAGACCGTTATCAGAACACCTCTGCTGCATTTTCAATGCAGATTTTGTGCACTTTCGAAACAGTCCCGCCATAGAAATGTCCACCAGAATCACTGATGTGTCATCAGGAAACTGGCAAATGCTATCCGCGGCCAATCCATCCCCCAGATTGTTTACATATATTAAGAATAATATGGGTCCCAGAATGGAGCCCTGAGCTACCCCCTGCAACAATTTAGTTCTATCTGAAAAGTAATGATGATTATTTTTGGCAAAGCAGACTGTTTGCTGCCTATCCGATAAGTAGGATTGCAGCAAACTGGCAGCAACACCTCTGACCCCATACACACCAAGCTTTGTCAAAAGCAAGTTATGATCCACAGCGTGAAATGCCTTAGACAAATCAAAATATAGGCCTTTATTTATATTCGTCGAACTTAGAAAGTGTTCTTAGCAGTGACCTATGGAAGTGATTTAAGTATTTAGATATTCTTTTTATTCGAGATCAGTTATATTATGTGCTATAGATTAAGAGGCTGTGATTAAAAAATAAACTAAATGGTTTTGTATCAATATAGCTTCATTAATAAACATTTCTTATGACTTGTTCAATTATGGCATTTTCTATCTGTAGCTTACATCTTCTTGGTTCCTTGGAAATTACCATACACTTTGTTTTATTCGTTGATATCTGCATATTGTACTTCTTAGTTGATACGTTAAATAGGCGTGTCAATCTCTGGAGGTCGTCTTCGTTATCTGCAATTAGGACCGCATCATCCGCATAGCATATTATATTGATGTTGTGTCCGCCCATCTGGTATCCGCGTTTCGGTCTGATGTCCTCTATTATGCAGTCCATTAGCAAATTGAATAAGAAGGGGCTTAGCGAGTCTCCCTGCCTTATTCCTTCGGTTATCTTGATGTCTTCGATTAGACCTTCGGATGTTATTATTTTTGTGTTGGAATTTGTGTACAAGTCATCAATTATGTTTATGATCTCCGCTGAAACATTTTTCTGTTTTAGGATGTCCGTTATGTGCTGCTTCTTGATGCGGTCGAATGCTTTTGTTAGGTCAACAAAGCATAAGTATACAGGGTGGTTAAATTCTATTGATTTTTCGATTATTTGTCTCACTATAAATAAGGCATCTGTGGTTCCCCTGTTTTTTCGAAAACCCTGTTGTTCCTCCGAGATCTCTATTTTCTCTTCAAGTTTGTCACGAATAATTTCTGTAAATAGTTTGGTGACAGAGTTAAGAAGTGTAATTTCTCTGTAGTTGTCCGGGTTGGTTTTCCATTTTTGCGGTACTTGCTTTTCTTTAATAATTTTATTAAAAAGCTTTTGTAACTCATCGGTAAGTATTTGGCCTCCGTATTTCAATAATTCGTTGGTAATTAGATCTGGTCCAGGAGATTTTCTATTCTTTAAATTACGTATTTTATATTCTATTTCTTCCGATGTTACCTGCATTTTTGTAGTGTTCAGATTTATGGATTTTGCTGTTATGCTAGTGTGAATCGTATTTGTATTACCAAATTGTCTTTCAAAGTATGATGTCCATTCTTCCTTTTTGATGTGAGCTGTACTGATGTATTCATTAACATTTTTTTTCTGTTTCTGAATCATTCTCCATATTCTCTTCTGCGCACCGTATAAGTCATGCTCCATGTCTTTTGTGTATCGCTCCCAGTATTCTTCCTTGCATCTTCTAATCCTCTCGTTTATGTTGTTTCTCGTTTGCTTGTATTTTTGATATTCTTCAGCCGAAGGATTACTTTTGTTCTTCAAGAAAGCGCCTTTCTTTATCTTTGCTAGTTCTTTTATTTCTTCTGTGACCCACGGTGTTTTACTTAGTTTCTTCCTCCCTCTACTCATTCTTGTTCCCAACGCTTCTTTTGCAGCGTCTAGTATATTTATCGTTATTGTGGTTCACATTTCTTCTATTGTTTGGTCAGATTTTTAATTTCAGTTTTAAATACGGGGATATAATACCATTTTTTAAATTTTAAATGGAACACCCTGTATTTTTTACATCATTTTTTTGCATTTTCTTTAAGAATATATTATATTGTCAATATAAATTGACAACAAATAGGCTAAAACAGTTTTTTACTAAATATGTAAACTTTTTAAAATAAGAAATGTTTATTAATGAAGCTATATTGATATAAAATCATTTAGTTTATTTTTTAATCACAGTCTCTTAATCTATAGCACATAATATAACTGATCTGGAATAAAAAAATACCTAGGCATTGACACAACAAGCTGTCGTAACCTTACTGGAGAAGTACTGTCACAAAATACAAGAGCCCTACAAGTGGCAGGATGCTTAAGAGATGTTATATTTCGAAACAGATACATGAGAATAGAGGGAAAAACAAAAATATATAAGACCATGATACGACCAATTCTAACTTATGCCACGGAAACAGGAGCAGACACTAAGAAGACAAAGCAGAAAATGAGAACCACCGAAATGAAAGTACTGAGATCAATGCTGAACGTGTCAGTCAGAGATAGGCTGACAAATACCTTAATCAGAGAAAAATGTAATGTGCAGGACGTGGTCAAATGGACAAAAGAAAGAAAACGAGGTTGGAAAGAACACGTTGAGAGAATGAGTGAAGAGAGACTAGCCAAAGTTTGTATGTATGGGCGACCAAGAGGAAGATTACCAGGACGACCACCAAAGAGATGGGCCCAGAGCTGGTTCTCTTCATCAGCAGAATAAGGCGGGTGTAGATGGAATGACAAACAGGGATATCCCTAGACAACGTAGAAGAAGAAGAAGACTACACAACTGGATTCTACAGAAAAAAGTATTCAAAGATTGTTTTTTTTTTAGTTTTATCGTAATTGCTTTGATAAATAAAGTATAGGACATTTTAGAAAATTGTAAAGTTTGAAAATGGCCTTGTAAATCCGAAACTGATTGCGATAGCCGTAATTTGTTTTCGCTATTATAATTTTTTCAAAAAAGGAGCTCGGGACTGCTTTATCACATTTTTAAAATCTTTTAGTTTTTCTGATAGCCTATAAAAACATTCAAAATGATCTACCTTGTACATATACAGGGTGATTCTCTGGGAAGAGAATCGATCGATTGTGGGAAAAGTATAACTAGGAAGAATCTGAAAATTTGACAGTGTAGGGTAACCAGGGGTAATGGCGTTCACTTAAGAAAAACATGATGTATTTTTTAATTTATTTAATATAAATCAAAATTAAGAAAAATAGCAAAGTCTTTAATTATCGAGTAATCAACAATTTAACAACAAAAGCATATATCTTTGACCTACTAGTAGTAGGAAAACATTAAAAAAAAAGATGTTTGAGCGGCATTGCCCCCGACTTTGGGTAATGCCGCTCGGGATACGGGGTAATGACGCTCAAACATGTTTTTTTGGAATTTAACAAGTAAGATACATTTTAATTAAAGAAATATAATGAGATCAACCTTAAAAAATAAAAGTAAAGTGTACAATCACAAATTTGCATCAATTATCCCTATTTGTACGTAAGATTAGCCTTTTTCAATTTAACAAATATAGTAAAGTTTTCTATGGCAAATCAACTTCAATTATTATAACATAATATAAACTAATTATTAGTTACTAGAGGTACGACAAATTAGAAATAGAAATATTTTAGTTTTGAATACATAAATCACAGATATATTCATCTGGCGTATCCCACTCTGAACATATGAGCCCACAGTCCGCAGTTGGTACAGCGATACCACAACTCGTTATTTTTTCCAAATTCTTTGCAAATAATACATTTGTTATAATCTTCATCATCCACATTCATTTCGTCATCACTGTCATTATCGCAAAGGTGCTCTTCATCTTCACTCTCTGAAGAACTTTCTTGTAAAATTTTTCTCTTGTAAGATTTTTGTTTCATTTGTTTGTTCTTCTTTTCTTTGACAACTTTTTTTGGTCGTGATTTATCATCTTTTCCAGTCTTATTGAGTTTCGATATTTTTTTCTTTTCTTTATCCTCTAAAATTATTTTCATAGGAGTCGAAGTTAATATGGTAGCATGTTGTTTTCGCTTTCTTTGACCTGGCTTAGAAGATGGTGCAATAGTAGGTGTCGTTGCTATAGCAGCAAAAGATACCGAGGTTCTTTGCTCATCAACAAGTTCTTGATTACAAGCAACTGCCAAAACAGATTTAGAGCATTGATCCTTGTTTGATGGTCCTGCCAAAGTAGATATATGTCCTGAAATTATGTCCATACCATCAGACTGCGCATCTTCAAAATTCTGGACATTTGGGTCTTTGTTTTTAGCGATTTGTTCAGATTCTTGTGCCATCAGCGACGCTGCCAGAAAATCTTGATCAGAGAAAACATTTGGGTTCAATGGGTAAATTCCCGTGGCTCGGAATCCAGATTCTGCTTTACTTATATTCGCAACTTGTACGTATGCTTTGTTGAAAATATTTGCAACATCGTATGGAGTTATTTTAGACAGTAGATATGTCTTCATGTGCCTGTTGCATTCATCCCTATAAGCAGCTATAAGCGGCCTATAAAAAGACACATCCAGCGGCTGTGTTCTATGAGAACTGTGTGGTGGAATGGAAGGCATTGTGATGTGGTTTTCCTTGCAAAATTAAAACCTCGGAGGGAAACATGACTGCTGTGATTGTCCAGAATTAACAACACAGGTGAGTCTTGGGTAGGCTTTGCAAATGCTGCGAAATGTTTGAGCCAAGTGACAAATAAGTCTTCGTTTATCCAGCCATTTTTCGAATTGGTGTATAATGCACCAGCTGGTCCATCTTTTTCTAATAAAGGCGTCATTCTCTGTCTGGGAAAAATAAACATGGGCGGTTTAAAGTTTCCCGCTGCACTCATCGCACACATAACTGTTATGTTGCTTCCTCGTTCGCCGCTTGTAACAGATCCGACTCTTCTTTGTCCTTTTTCGGCGAGCACTTTTCCTGGGTCTGTCACCGTGGTGATACCTGTTTCATCACAGTTGTAAATATTGTTGGGAATAAACTTATGTTTTTCCATTAAGTCGCCAAGTTTATCATATAAATGTGTTATTTCTTTGTTGAAAGCAGAAATTCTGTTTAAGCTTGTCGTTTCAGCTTTGCGTATAGAAACTGAAGGATTGCGTCTCATAAAGGCGTGTACCCAATCCAATCCAGCTGTTTTACGGCTTTCATCAAAATTGTTTTTGATATTGTTGAGCTCAGCATATTTATAAACAAGTTTACGCAAATCTGCGACACTGAGTCCATAGTATAGCGAACCCAACAACTTACTTGTTCAGCAATTTCAGCTTCCTGCTGTTGGGTGAAAACGAGCTTGCGACCTAGTCTTGGTTTGCTCATGTTTTCATTTTTTAGGCGATCTCTTAAAGTAGTGAATGGTATGTTATATTGTTTTGCGGCTTTTCTTTTGGACATACCTCCTTCAATCGCAGTTTTAGCAGATTAAAGGTCTTCTTCGGTCTAAGCCGCTTTAGCGGTGGTCCTTTGACGATTTCTTGGCATATCTACAACAATAAAAAAAATATGTCACCAAGGGGTAATGGCGCTCAGGTGAGCGGTATAACCCCAAACAGTCGTTTTGTAATTAATTTGAAAATTTTAAAAATCACACACAATTGTTGAAAATTAATTACATTATCATAAAATAGAATTGCTTTATTATCAGAAAAGTAAAATTAATAATTAAATAAGCATAAAGTTTTGGACTTACTGACAAAAAACACCTAACCGAAAATTAGATCAGCGCGCCCGCAAACAAAGAAACGCACTTCACGGTCGCATGTCGCGAGCTGCCTGTTCGTTTGCATTGCTGTCTGTTAGCGGCCCCCTCCTCCCGCGCTTCACGCGACGTCGCGTGTTGCTACGTTCCATTTTGACAGAGTTATAGAGGTGAGCGCCATTACCCAGTGAGCGCCATTACCCCTGGTTACCCTACTAACGTGCATGGGGGACAGCCGGCTAAAATATTTTCAAGATGGCGGCTCTTACAGTTATACCGGAAGTAGTCAGCTTGCTTATTTTAAATAGAATGTCCTATATATATTATTGCATTTTTGATTTCTATGTAAAATTCTAGACATATTTCATGTATTGTTTGAAGGTCGTAGACAATGTTGAAGATTGACTAAAATGTGTTTGTCGGACTTGCATTGTCTATATTTTTATTTATTTTTACGACGTTTCGATTAGGTTGTACCTCTAATCGTTATCAAGTATAAACTGAATGTTTTCTCTTAAGACTACGAGCTTATATAGGGACTGGGTCCACTGAAGCGCAAACTTTCGCTTCACTGTACACACCTCAATGATTTGATGTTACAAAGTAGTGGTTGCCAAAGATTAGGTATCTCAACACTCGGTTTACTGAAGATTCCATTATTGTTTTTAATGTATGCTGCTTCTATAAATTTTCTTTTTTTCATATTGGGTTCCATATATATTGTCGCAGCCTCAGACCATTTTATATGGTGTTGTTTATCCCAGGCGTGTTCTACAATACCTGATCTCGACTTTTCCCTTTTTTGTGTATGAGTTTTATGTTCCTTAATTCTAACTTCTTTGAGTCAAAATTTCTGAAACCGGCCACTAAAAATCGACTAGTCGATTTTTATGATTTTTTTTGCAGATTCCTGAAGCTTTGCACGTCAAAGTTAATGTCTTAAAGCATTTTCTGAAAATTTAAATTTTTCAAAAAGTTATAAACAAATGAATTTCTAAGCAACTTTTTTTTTAATTGCGATATCTTGGTTAATATTTAATACAAGTTGATGAAATTTTTATGGTATATTCATAAGTAGTAACGGAATCGAATAAGAGATAATTTAAACCGAAAACTTGTAATTTGTTAATAAACAAATAATTTTGCAATAAACAAATAACAGTTTTTCCAACTTCTCTTTGTGCTACAAAAATTTTCTTTTCACATTTACATTCCTTAAACTCTAGCCTCGATAACTGTGAAGTGAAATTTTGGTGATCTCAACTTGGAAAAAAGTTATGAATTTTTAAATATTATCATGAAGATGCTTGAATGCGACCGTGCCGGACCGCGTCACGCAAGCGATACCTACAGTACAACGTATACTTTTCTCCCCTGGTTTTAATGTTAATATTTATAACTTTATAAAATAAAAAATACCTCATACACACATGTTTACACTTCTCATTTATTATTTTACAGCTTTATCTACTTTCATTATAACCGTTTTTAAATATATATGTTGCGATTGATGTTACAATCTAATTAATTAATGTGCATTCGCTACTTCGCTAGCAGTGATCTGTTAATTATTATCATGACACCACCGCTAAAGTGTTGTAATCCTTTTCAAAAAAAAAGGTCACAATAGTGTAAAAAATAAACTATGTTTCTTGTCTGAAAAATGCGATGAAAAGTTTAGTGATTTCTTTGGTTTATTCGTTTGTATTTCATGTAAAAGACAGTTATATATAAAAAAAAAAGATTCTGTGCAGTTTCAAAAAATGAATAGATCAACAACAAATCAAATAGAGCAGCTTGCAAACAAAAGCTAATTCGCAGACTGAACAAGATGAAATAGAATTAGATTTGTCAGAAAAAGATGAAGATTATGTTTGTATTAAATCTATGGATAATAAGAATAAAAGACTAAAACTTGCAACTGCGTTACAAGAAGTATTAATCGCTCCTCCTACCGAAAAACTAAGCTTAAATCTATCAGATACAGACCACGAGCTTCAACGAAAATCTTTTAATAATAATAGTTCAAATATTTTTAATGATGTGGATTGTAATAGTTGGATCAGCGATTTCAAACTTGCATTATCGCGAACATCAACATGACAGCAAAATATAATTTTATTGACAACGATACCTATACAGTGGTCTATTAGAAAAACGACAAAAACATTTAATTTAAGCAGACATATAGTTGCTTCAGCTAAAATGTTAAAAGAGGATAAAGGCTACTGTGCTCAACCTGATAAAAGTCAAAGAGTTTTACTTTTCTGACGATGTTAGTCGAGTAATGCCAGGAGTGAAAGATTTTAAATCGGTTAAAATCAATGGCAAACGTCAGCACGAAACAGTAAGTAGTAGCTAATATTTTCATTATATTTTAAATTTTTATTCAGATAAAAAATGTTTGCTTAAAGAGGAATGCATATCATGCTAGCTTACAAGATAAAACGATTGTTACTACACAAAAACTTTTCGAATGGGCACGCCACTTTTTTCACAAAATTGATTTGGATTTTTGTACTTTAGATGAATATAAAAAGCACCAAGAATATCTAAAGACACGTTTCTCTACAGCTCAAACCATCAAGGGAACACGCCAATTTTATTGCTTTAAGCCATAAAATATTAATTCTATACAAGGTAAGATTTTTTCAACATGTTCAAAAAGCACTATATTGAAAGTAGATAAAGCTGTAAAATAATAAATGAGAAGTGTAAACATGTGTGTATGAGATATTTTTCATTTTATAAAATTATAAACATTAACATTAAAACCAGGGGAGAAAAGTATACGTTGTACTGTAGGTATCGCTCGCATGACGCAACGCGGCGCGCCCGCCTCGGTCGCATTCAAGGGTCTTCATGATAATATTTAAATATTCATAACTTTTTTCCAAGTTGAGATCACCAAAATTTCACTTCACAGTTGTCGAGGCTAGAGTTTAAGGAATGCAAATGTGAAAAGAAAATTTTTGTAGCACAAGGAGAAGTTGGTAAAACTGTTATTTGTTTATTGCAAAATTATTTGTTTATTAACAAATTATAATTTTTTTGTTTAAATCATCTCTTATTCGATTCCGTTACTATTTATGAATATACCATAAAAATTTCTTCAACTTGTATTAAATATTAACCAAGATATCGCAATTTTAATAAAAAGTTGCTTAGAAATTCATTTGTTTATAACTTTTTGAAAAATTTAAATTTTCGGAAAATGTTTTAAGACATTAACTTTGACGTGCAAGGCTTTAGGAATCCGCAAAAAAATTCATGAAAATCGACTAGTCGATTTTTATTGGCCGGTTTCAGAAATTTTGACTCAGTGGTAGTTTGGTTTCTCCAATATATATTTCACCACACTCACATGGAACTTTGTAAACACATTCTTTCTTATCGGTACTTTTTGGTTTTGTTTTTGTTAAATGAGCTCTAAGTGTATTTCCTGATTTAAAGGCTGTTTTTATATTATAACTACCGGCAATTCGTCTTATTTTCTCCGAAGTTCCCTTAATGTACGGAATTATGAAGAAGGAATGTGTTTCTTGCTGTCCAGTGTTCGTTGTTCTAAAGTTATTTTTAACATCGTCAATTAGTTTCAAAGGATAACCATTCTGTTATAAATCGGATTTAATATTTGCTACATCTTTTTCCAATGTATCAGCATTATTGCATATAGATATAGCGCGATTATAGATGTTGCTTATAATTCCCCGTTTTGTTACAACAGCATGATTAGAAGTATGATTTATTGTCCAGTATGTGTTGGCTTTCTGTATACTGAAGTTTTAATAGTTTCGTTTGAGCGATTCACCATGACATCTAGGAAAGGCAATGGATCATTTACCTCTCTTTCCATGGTAAACTTAATCGTAGGTCGAATGTTATTTAGATGTTTCAAGAAATTATTAAGTTTTTGAACACTGCCCTTCCATACGATGAAGGTATCATTGACATATCTCAACCAGTCTTTCGGTTTTACTGTTGCCGTTTCTATGGCATGAGTTTCGAACCATTCCATAATATATATATATATATATATATATATATATATATATATATATATATATATATATATATATATATATATTGGCGATGACTGGATGAACCATTCCATAATATATATATATATATATATATATATATATATATATATATATATATATATATATTGGCGATGACTGGAGAGAGTGAAGAACCCATCGGAAGCCCGTCGTCCTGAGCATAGAACCTGTCCTTTACTTGAAAATAAGCACTACGCAGGCAACACTTCAAAAGGTCCATCACCCCGTCCAGTGGTAATGTCGTTCGATCTGATAAAGTAGTATCATTTGAAAGTCTAGTGTTGATTATGTCTAGTGATTCCCCTAATGGTACATTAGTATACAGACTTTCCACATCAAAGCTTATTAGTCTGTCGCCTGGCTCTAGATTGATGCTCACGAAATGTGTAGAATTTTTAACATATGTATTCGTCTTACCTTCTAAAGGTTGTATGATTTTTAAAGAAACTTCGACAGTGCATTTGTTGGGGATCCAATAACCAGCTCCAGAGGATCCCCAACAAATGCACTGGCTAAATTTCTTTTAAAAATCATACAACCTTTAGAAGATAAGACGAACACATATGTTAAAAATTCCACACATTTCGTGAACATTATTAGTAGCATCAATCTAGAGCCAGACGACAGACTAATAAGCTTTGATGTGGATAGTCTGTATACTAATGTACCATTAGGGGAATCACTAGACATAATCAAATTAGACTTTCAAATGATACTACTTTATCAAATCGCACCACGTTACCACTGGTTGGCCATGACGGCGAGGCGTGGCGAAAATAAAACAATCGAACCCTACAAAATTGTCAGTATTTCTTGCCATTTGACGTTCATTAATAATAATCATGTCGGGGCGATTAAATTACACGCACGAAGATTATTTAAACTTACTTATTATTTATGGAGAATGTGATAAGTTATTTCAAGAACATGCGACACATTCGCGATCCGATGTCCGAAGAAACAGAAACCAACACTACCAACTGTTAAAAAGATTATAAAAAACTTTGGATCTATAAAGTCTAAAAGAGAGAGGAGAATCACCCTGTATATATATATATATATATATATATATATATATATATATATATATATATATATATATATATATATATATATATATATATATATATATATAATGTGTGACCAGTACAGTTCGCATTATATGGGATTTTTTTTTATTAATAGCTCAATTCGAAATTTGACTTTGACATGAATTTCTGCTTCGATGGAGATGAAAATTAACCAAAAATAATAGCAGTCACGTGATTAGCATTATCTGTCAAATTTTATTTTTTTCAGAAAAATCAAGAGTCTCAAAATAGCGAAGAAAGTTATCAGAAAAAGGTTTTTCCAAAAGCAATTTTTAGCCCATGTGCAAAATTCCAGCTGTATAAGTTAATTTAGATTTTTTATACTCCATGGAAAATAGACTTTCGTCAGTAACATAAATGTAACATTGTTTTTTTTTTGCTGGAATGTGTTCATTTTGGCATCCTATAAAACATATCTCGATGGTTACTCTGAAAGACCTGTGCAAAAAAAATGGCGGACCAAAATGGTCACGATTTTCGGTTTTTTGAATTTATCTCGAAAAGTAAAAGTTGTATCGAAAAATGTTTCAAATATAATTGTAGAGAATTAAAAAACCGATCGATTCATATAATATAAGTTATAGGTGGCGCCACTAGTTATCGAGATATTTTTTTTTTTTGCAAAATTTACGGTTTTTTTTTTTTTTTTAAAAAAGACATTTATTAACAAATTACCGATTTCAAATTAAACATAAATATAGGTATTCTCATTCCAAAAAAGAAAAATTCGATGTCAAAATTGAAAATTCAACCACAATTTTCCGCTTTCCTAATTAAGATTTTTTCCGTTCGTGGGCCGAGAAATTTTGCAAAAACCAATTTTTGCACCAAAAAAAATTGCGATAACTTTTCACTGGATGGAGATAAAAATTTTTTAATGCGTGCATTGGATTTAGATGTATCATTTCCAATCTCAAAAAAAAAAATTATTTTGGATGAAAAAAACGTTTTTTTTTTCAAAAATTGATAATGGCGTGGCAAATGAATATTAAGGGCTCAAATTTGCAGAAGATGCTTTTTAATACTTGTACTTTACCTGTGAATTTTTGGACCCAATAAATACACTCATACAATCTGTGAACCTTCGAAAATTGGACAGAATCTAATCGAAAACAGCTGCTGCAGGCCGCTATCGACGGGTTGCCATAGTTCAGGCGCATTATTCATTGGCGCTTCAAGAAAACTTATGCATCACAAGAAATATTTATAATATTGATGTTGTTTTATTAATTTATATGATAGTAACAATTTGTTTAGTCATATTAATTATTAATTTGTTTATAAACAAAATTTTCACAAAAAATTATAGAGAAAATCATACAAATATTCAATTATATATTACATATTATACTGTTTTTTTTTCCTTTATATTATTATTAGCTAATAGTTTATTAACAAAATTTTTACGAAAATTTCTATATGCAAATCATATAAAGATATAATAATAATAAATAATACGTCATATAAATATTTAATAATACATCAACTATATATCAACTATACATTCATCTTTCTTTTTTTTTCTATTACTTCTTTGCAATCGGCGTCCATTTGATCATCGCAATTATTACTCTCACTTATATCGCACATACCATTTTCATCATTATTCTAAATTTCATTGTACATATCATTCTCATCATTATTAACATCTTCATAGTCAAAATCATTCTCACACATATTATTAATGTCCTCTGATTTGTCATCATCGTTTTCTAAATCGCAGGAAATTAAATATTCAGAGCAATTATCGCACTGTCCATCACAGTGCCCACACAAATCTGTACATTTCAGAAATTTCTGAAATTTTCTTAAAAATTTTGTTAATAAACTATTAGGTAATAATAATATTAAGGGAAAAAACAGTATAATATGTAATATATAATTTAATATTTGTATGATTTTCTCTATAATTTTTTGTAAAAATTTTGTTAATAAACAAATTAATAATTAATATGACTAAACAAATTGTTACTATCATATAAATTAATAAAACAACATCAATATTATAAATATTACTTGTGATGCATGCGTTTCCTTGAAGCACCAATGAATAATGCGCCTGAACTATGGCAACTCGCCGACAGCGGCCTGCAGCAGCTATTTTCGATTAGATTCGGCCCAATTTTCGAAGGTTCACAGATCGTATGAAAGTGTATTTCTTGGATACAAAAAATTCACAGGTAAAGTAGAAGTATTAAAAAACATTTTCTGCAAATTTGAGCCCTTAATATTCATTTGCCACGCCATTATGAATTTTTAAAAAAAAAATTTTTTTGGCCAAAATTAATTTTTTTTTGAGATCGGAAATAACACATCTAAATCCAATGCATGCATTAAAAAAAAATTATCTCCATCCCGTGAAAAGTTATCGCAATTTTATTGGTGTAAAAATTGGTTTTTACAAAATTTCTCGGCCCACGATTGAAAAAAAAAATATTTGTTAATAGATCTTCAAAATTTAAAACAATACAAACAATTTCCATTAAAATTGAGCATTGTATCTTAATTAGGAAAGCGGAAAATTGAGGTTGAATTTCTCGGAAAATAAAAACACAGATTCCGGGTTTGACATACTTTTTTAGAACGATAACACCTATATTTATGTTTAATTTGAAATCGGTAATTTGTTAATAAATGTCTTTAAAAAAAACAAAAACCGTAATTTTTGTCGAAAAAAAAATATATCTCGATAACTAGTAGCGCCACCTATACTTATGTTATACTAGCGACCCGCCCCGGCTTCGCACGGGTGCAAAGCTGATACTAAATACACTACAGAAAAACTGTGACTATTTATTTTATTTTTACAACAATTATTACATCGGCCTCCGACGCGCTATTTATAGGCACGCTGCCGCCGCCCCGGTCGGCCAGTACCGCCGCAAGCGCTACTTCCCGCAATTTTAAATGTGTAATATCTTCGAAAATATTCATTTAAATCTTGTGCTGTAAAGGACCATATAGATCTATATTAAATCAACAATGTATTTAAGCTATTTAATTGGATAAGGATTAATGCTGTATTGGTTAAAATCGCTTCAAAATTTGCCATTATTTGTCGTAAAAAGTAAATGACAAAAAAATGTTATTGTGGGATATCCATGAGAGATAGACATATACCATCGCGGAGTTTTCTGTAAACCTTTTCAATGTGTACAAATAATTAGTACATTATTTTGATAAATCTCGTAGGGTTCAGCCTGCGTTTGCAATGTAAACGGAAAAAAATATGATAATTAACGACATCACATTAGAAACCTCAAAAATAACAGTATTTCTCCACTATTTAATGGATGTTATTATACATATAAACCTTCCTCTTGAATCACTCTATCTATTGAAAAAAACCGCATCAAAATCCGGTGCGTAGTTTTAAAGATTTAAGCATACAAAGGGACATAGGGACAGAGAAAGCGACTTTGTTTTATACTATGTAGTGATGCATTGATAGGTTTTTTAATTCTCTACAACTAGTTTGTTTGAAACATTTTTCGATAAAACTTCTACTTTGCGAGATAAACTCAAAAAACCGAAAATCGTGGCCATTTTTGATTCGCCATTTTTTTTTTTGCTCAGGTCTTTCAGAGTTACTATCGAGATATGCTTTATAGGATGCCGAAATGAACACATTCTAGCAAAAAAAAAACAATTTTACATTTTTGTTAACAATACGGCTCTTTTTTTATCTAATTTCCATGGAGTATTGCTCATTTTTTGTAAATTGCACCACTGTTGCAAAATAAAACTCAACGCAACCCATAGATAAAATATCAATAGATCCGCAAAGTTTAATCCCAAAAACGGCAAATTTACGACAATAAAATGTAAACATCGTAGATCAGATGTCGGCATGCGCACTACAAAATGATCAGGTGACCATCGACAGGACCGAACTTCAAAAATCTATTTAGTTAGTTCAATTAGTCATAAATGGTGTCTAAATCAAACAAGTTATCAAAGTTGCAATCTTTAGTAAAAAAGTCGGTGTCATGTAACTTTCTTGTTCTGGGAGGCACATCATATGGGCAAAAATAATATCTGAAGCAAAAGGGAATAATCCGGTCTGTGTCTACCGATGGGAGTTAGTTTAGTCATTTCTTATACTGTGAAAGTAAAATTGTGAAAAAAATGTATCCTACTATTTCTCTAATCTATTGTTTCCGTCTGTGTGCGTTAACTTTCTTGTTGTAGGGTGTGAGTGAAAAATTAACATTTTTAAGGTCCAGCAATTTATTCTCTAATTATTAAAAAATAATGACCTTCTTTTCCTTATCTTTTTTTTTTTTCATTTTTTAAGAAAATATTGATACGAAATGGGTTTGTCAACGGATATGCAGGATTTAAAAATAATTTTATATAATAATATTTTTCTGTCGTAATGGTGAACGGAGCATATATTTTCTTATCGTATTAATTTTTTCGACAAAATGATGAAAATGTTATTTCAAATAAAATAAGTGAACGAGGCCATTACTGGGGGCGAGTAAAAAAAATATACCAACAAGAGAAATTCACATTTTTCTAACTCATTTCGTAACATTTTGCTTTTGTTAACATATTAATGAATTTTTAATTAGACGATTTCAAAGTGGGGATTGCCATGACCACATGAATCATGACAATTTCATAAAATGAGTATGGACATAACTAATCTGAATTTACTTCCAAAACTAGTATTAACGTCATGCCCTCGATCTTCAGACATACAAAATAATAAATCATAGAATGGCTGCAGAACAAAAAAAAAACATTTGAGCTGGGTGGAAACATCGGTTAAATATAAGGTGGATGAAGTTATCCAAGAATATGGACATTGTGCAAATTAGCAACTGGAAAAAAGTCGTTGACAATTTAAAAAAATAATTCAAACAGAGCTTAGAAATTATAGAGCCAATAGCCGATTCTGGCTAAAATATAAACCTTGTACTGAAATATTTTATGTATATAACACAATAATAATGCATTATAATTATTGTAAGTTATATATGTATGTTTTAAAATATTTCAACTTCATTTTGAGGATGTATGTTTTTATTTATGTAAGTAATGTAATAGATGGAGAAATTGTACCATTTCTTGACATACTGATGAATGTACTTTTTTCATATGATAGAATAAACTATTCTATGGTTTGGTGCGAATTTTCAGATTTTATTTTAAGAATTGATTGCTTAAAAGTTCAGTTTATCATTTGGAAAGTGCTTAAAATATATCATACTACATGTTTTGGAAATTTAATGTTATACGAAAACACTATAAATCCAAAAACGTTGTAAAGCAACACTATTTTTTACCCTATAGAGAAAAAGGAAAATAAAACAAATAAAATATGTACACATTCCATTATATTAAATAAAAACACAAAAACAAATAAAATAAATCATTTAAATGCTATAAATCCGTTTAAATCGCACGCAACTCACAAAGCAAAAATAAACACAAAAATGGCGTTGAGCCGATACTGTGCTGTTTACGTATGGCGCTACGAAACAACCGATCGATAATAGGAAGTCGCTTATGCGCATGCCCTTATCTGATCAACGGCCAAAAATATGACTGGCGCCCGATATGCAGAAACGCATTTTTTCGCTCATGGTTTGCCATTTTTTGGCTTTAGCAGCCGACCAGAGTAGGGGTCCGTAGTAGAGGTCAGTGACGCAACCTACCTAAAACTTTTTAGTTTTAACTACTTTTTCAAAAATAGTTATTTCATGAAGTTACCGTATACAGGGTCAAAAACAAATAGACTTTGCATCACATGTGAATAAATCTTAATAGCCCTATTTGGATTTTGAGATATAACCCCACTTTTGAATTTTTTTTTGAAAAAAAAATTGACATATAATGCTGATCACGTGACTACTATTTTTTTTTTCTTAATTTTCATCTCGATCGAAGCAGAAATTGATGCCAAAGTCAAAGTATTAATAAAAAAAAATCTCATATAATGCGGACTTTACTGAATACACTATATATATATATATATATATATATATATATATATATATATATATATATATATATATATATATATATATATATATATATATATATATATATATAAAAGGTGTTTTTATAGAGATATAAAACTTTAAGTTGGCAACACTTTTTTAACTGGCGGCCATTTTGTCAGCTGTCAAGTGATTTATGTTTAGTTTGGTTTGGCATTTCAACATGAATAGACTGACGCCTGAACAACGCTTCCAAATTGTGCAAATTTATTTTGAAAATCATGATTCTGTTCGAAATACGTATCGCGCACTACGTCCATTTTACGGTCAACATAATCGTCCATCAGAGCAATTAATTCGATTAACTATGGAACGTTTTCGCACCACGTTTACTCTAAATGATAATACGCATCCACAAAGACGTACAGTGCGTACAGAAGAAGTCATTGCTGCTGTAGAGCGTAGCGTAGAGGAAGACCCGAATCAGTCTATCCGCCATCGTGCACAGGAATTGGATATGTGTCCATCCACTTTATGGAAGATTTTGCTGAAAGATCTTGGTTTGCGTGCTTACAAAATCCAACTCGTGCAATAATTGAAGCCACACGATCACCTAGCAAGGCGTAGATTCGGTGAATGGGCCCAAAACAAGATTGTCGTTGATCCCGATTTTCATAAGCGAATTTTGTTTAGCGATGAAGCTCACTTTTGTTTGAATGGATACGTCAATAAACAAAACTGCCGTATTTGGAGTGATGATAATCCTCAAGTGTATGTTGAGACACCGTTACATCCAGAAAAACTGACTGTTTGGTGTGCTTTATGGGCTGGTGGAATCATTGGTCCGTACTTCTTTAAAAACAATGCTGGTCAGAACGTTACAGTCAATGGTGACCGCTATAGAGCCATGATTACTGACTTTTTCGTTCATCAATTGAACAACCATGATGTGCAGGAGCTGTGGTTTCAACAAGACGGCGCAACATGTCACACAGCTCGTGCCACAATTGATTTATTGAAGGAAACGTTTGGTAACCGCATAGTTTCACGTTTCGGACCCGTGAATTGGCCTCCAAGATCGTGCGACTTAACGCCGCTAGATTATTTTCTGTGGGGATATGTGAAGTCGCTAGTCTACGCCGATAAGCCCGAAACGATTGATCACTTGGCGGACAACATTCGCCGCGTTATTACCGATATACGGCCACAAATGTTGAAAAAAGTCATCGAAAATTGGACCTCCAGATTAGACTACGTCCGAGCCAACCGTGGCGGTCATATGCCAGAAGTCATATTTAAATTATAATGCCAGAAGGTTATCTTTTGAATAAAGTAAATTTCATGTCAATATAAAAAAAAATCATCTTTGTTTTATTCTATTTAAAAGTTCTATACCTCTATAAAAAACATCTTTTATATATATATATATATATATATATATATATATATATATATATATATATATATATATATATATATATATGTAGGTAACGGGGTTGAGCATATTCTATAATTTCTATTAAACTGCAATATTTGTTATTTTTTTCAGTACATCAGTTTACGACAACCAAGAAAAACCACACCTAAATTTAAACACATCGCATCTTCAACAAAATGTCCCTAAGAAATTTAAATGCGATGCTTGCGGTTACCAAACGAGTGATATAAATCATTTGAATTTACACAGTATACTACATAAAAAACCCGAAGAAGTTAACAGCTTCCAATGCTTTCATTGCGACTACAAGACGACCATGAAAGATGATTTAATTCAACACTTGTCGCCACATAAGAACCCTGAGAATATGTATTATTGCGATGAGTGCGAATTTAAGACAGCTTGTGTGTATAGTATGGATAAACACCGCACCTTTCAAAAATACCCAAATGATATGTACACATGCGATCAGTGTGAATACAAAACGATCCGGAAACAACATCTAAACACGCACCTCCTTAAACATAGCATTCCCGCGGAAATTAACGTGTTTAAGTGCAAGAAGTGTGATTTTGAAACTATCCATAAGATTAATTTGAAACAGCATGTCCACCGGCGACATAAACATCTGGATGCGGTTCCCAGATTTAAATGCAGAAATTACAGTTTCGAAAGTGTATCGCAAGTTGAAAAATCTAAGTGTGACCAGAACGATTATCAGATAATCGGGAAGGTAAAGCTGGATAAACGCCGCCTTCGTTATAGAGAACCCGGGCCGCTCAAGCCGTTTCGGTGTTCTCAGTGCGACTTCCGGACGATCAAAAGATTTTATTTAAACCAACACTTTCTCCTACATAAGGATCCCGAGGAACTGAAAATGTTTTATTGCGGTAAGTGCGATTTTAAGACAGTTGGCCAACAGATTTTGGAAGCCCATAGTATCGTTCATAATACACCAAAGTTGTACGAAGTCGAAACAATTCAAAAACAACGTCCACCGAAGCACCGTCTTCAACTTAAAAATCCCTAGGAAATTAACGTTTAAGTGAAGTGAGTGCGATTTTGAAACAATCCAAGAGGCGAATTTGAAGACGATGTTTGAGGTTATAAAGACGCACGTCCTTAAACATAAGAACCCCGACGAATTTAAAGTGTTTAAGTGTGACCAATACCATTATCAGACAATCCGGAAACGGTATTTTCTCCGTCACAGAAACCTCGAGGAGCTCTAGCAGTTTAAATGCGATCAATGCGATTATTAATCGATTCGGAGATGTAATTTAAAAAGACACTACCATCGTCGGAGGGTTCCTGTGATCATTAAACTATACACAACGGTGATGTGAAGACTAGTTCGCTGTACCTGCCTCACCCGTTTTATTAACTCTTTGGTTTATTCAGTCTCCATAGTTCGTTGTTCTATTATTTGTGTCTGTTCCATGCCCAAGTGCTAGTTTATAAATAGACCGTTAGCAGTCCATAAGGTGAAATGGACTCATATTTTTTGTTTGCCCTTTGAAGGGCTAAAAGATGTAAGCAAGTTCGTGAAAAGAGTCCATGGGGCCAACCTTGGCAGCCTCTTAGGAAATTTGGAAAAACAATTTTCATTTGCAAAAAAAAAAATGTTTTTTACTGATCTCAAATTCTTTCTTTAGAAGCCCTGCAAGCCGGGGTGGGTCTTGGCTGACTGCACAACTTGTTTTCATCTCACACGGTCGTCCATGATAGTTGGGTCAGTGGGTAACCCCATTGTTCTTAAATCTGACCATATGTTATCTCTCGGGGCCTCCTCCCAAATTAACTTGGTAAAGCGGTTATTAGGGAGCCTATGGACATGTCCAGCCCATCTTAGGCGTTGGGATTTAATTTCTTGTACGATGTCGCTAGCGTTATATATCTGTTTGACCTCGGCATTTGTTCTTATTCGATATTGATTAGTATTGGGGTCGTGATAGGGTCCGAAAATCCTTCTAAGGATTTTCCTCTCAAAACATATAAGTTTCATTTCCATTGCTTTTGTCAGCGTCAACGTCTCACAGCCATACATGAGCACTGGTCTAATCACTGTTCTATATATCCTGATTTTTGAGGTTCGTGTTAAGTTCTTGGATTTGATGGTGTTATTGAGGCTATACATACATCTGTTTGCTGCCTAAATTATCCCTTTTATCTCCTCTGTAATATCGATATCTGCGGTGATTGTTGCTCCGAGATATGTAAAACGCTCCACTCTTTTAAAGTTATATGTGTCTATTGTTACATTTTGTCCTATTCTATCTCGATTCTTTTGTCTGTTTATGCACATGTATTTGGTTTTCTCCTCATTGACCATTAGACCGGTTTTCCTTGCCTCTATCTCTATTTTGTTGAAAGTTTCCTTTACATTGGTGACGGTGTTTCCAACAATATCAGTGTCGTCCGCGTATGCTAGTAGTAATTTTGGTCGATTTACTGTTATTAGTTCTGTTCTAATTTGTGTTGTTCTCACTACTTTTTCCAGGATTATATTAAAGAGGAGGGGTAACACTGCGTCTCCTTGTTTTAGGCCACTGTTTATTTCAAACCATTCTGAGAGTTGGTTACCTATTCGTACCCTGGATCTACAGCCA
Organism: Diaprepes abbreviatus; assembly: GCA_034092305.1. Taxonomy (NCBI): domain Eukaryota; kingdom Metazoa; phylum Arthropoda; class Insecta; order Coleoptera; family Curculionidae; genus Diaprepes; species Diaprepes abbreviatus. Next base: position 752,320 of record JASJET010000040.1, read on the forward strand.
TTTACGCATACTTTGGCGAGGTGGATCGGTTTTTTTGGAATCGAAAGTTCTGCCATTGCATTCCACAGTTGACCTCTTTTAATGCTGTCGTATGCTTGTAGGAAGTCGATGAAAAGGTTGTGGATAGTTCTATTGAATTCCCATCCTTTTTCAAGTAGCTGTCTTATAGTAAAGATCCGATCTATAGTCGATCTATTTTTCCTGAATCCGGCTTGGTATTCCCCTAGGAAATTTTCTACGAAAGGCGTTAGTCTACTTAATAGGATATTCGATAAGATTTTGTATGCTGTGTTAACTAGGGAGATTTCTCTATAGTTGGAGCACTTGGTTTTGTTTCCCTTTTTATGGATAGGGATTATTATGCTTTCGTGCCATTTTCTCTTCTTTCCATATAAGTGTGATTAGTGTGTGTAATTGTCTATGTAAAACCTCCCCTCCGTACTTAAGAAATTCGGCCGGTATATTGTCGGAGCCTGGGGATTTTGCGTTCTTTAATTTGTTAATTGCTTGTACTGTTTCTTCTATTGTTGGGTCCTCTATCGGTGGGTCCATCCCAATATATATATATATATATATATATATATATATATATATATATATATATATTGGGATGGACTCTCCATGTTCTTCCTCTTGAAGTATGTTTAGTAGACTTTGGAAATATTCTTGCTACGTTTGAAGTATCTCCTCTTCGTTGATTATGAGTTCATCATTATTCTTTGTAAGTATAGACACAGAGTTAGGTCTGAAGCCTTTATTCTCATTTGACACCGATTTGTAGAATGCTCGACTGTTTCGAGTCTTGTCTATTCCGTTCCATTTCCTCATATTGCTGTTTTTCATATTCCCTTTTCTTTTGTCTAATTAGTTTTCTCGTTTCTCACCGGGATATTGTATAGCTTTCTTTGTTTTCCGTTGTTTCTTGTTGAATCATAATGTTTCGTTTCTTCTGTCTATCTTGTAGTTTTTCTTGGCATTCTTTATCAAACCATTTTTTTTGTTCTCTTCCTGCTTTTTCCGATCATTAGTTCTGCTGTATCTGTAATTATTTCTTCTATTTCTTTCCATAGTCTTTCGATATCATTACTCTGGTCTATTTTATTTAGTTGTTGTTTCATTTCCTGTGCGTAATTTTCGCGGCTTTCCTTATTTTGCATTTTTTCGATGTTCCATTGTCCCAATGTTTCGTTCGTTTTAAGTTTCTGTGACGATATTCTCTTCCTGATTTTTGCTCTCATTAGATTATGGTCTGTATCTCCATCTAACCCCCTGAGGCTTCTTACATCCAGTACATTGCTTCCATGTCTAGCATCGACAACTATGTGGTCAATTGGGTTTCCTGTGGTGTTGTCGTTGGAGACCCAAGTCTGTTTGTGAATGTCTTTATGTTGAAACATAGTAGACTTTACAAGCATATGTTAGCCGATGCTAGCTCTATGAGCCTCTGTCCATTGTCGTTTGAGATATTATGGAGGCTGTGTTGTCCTATTGTCGGTCTTAGGTTAGGTTCTTTGCCAATTTTTGCGTTGAAGTCTTCACAGATTATTTGCATGCCTTGTTTGGGGATTCTCTCTAGCGTTTTTTCGAGTTGTTCACGAAACCTGTGCCAAATTCGTGTCTTCCTGTCTGGTTTCCGCTGTAGAAAATCACCGATTTGCCTATTCTTATATTTCCAGTGTCCCGCCATCTTACTTCCTGCATCGCCGTGATGTCCATTCCTACTTTTTCTAACTGTTGTACTGCGTGTATGGATGCTCCTGTCCGATACCAGCTTAGGACGTTCCACGTTCCAACATTCAAAGTCCTTGTCCATTGCGATTGTCGTTTTCCATATGTATCCGTTTGATTCCGAGGCATGTTTGCAGTTTTTATAACAGGCTGTTTTTTTTATAAGGTTAGGTTGTTGGCCTTCCGCTTAACCCTCCTCCTTTATCCGGGCTTGGGACCAGCAGTGACAGTTTCAGAGCGACTCAATTCACCCCTTCACTGTCCCAAGCGGAATTATCTCAAATTGTTTGCCATTAAAGTAAAAGGATAGTCACCCAAATTGAATTCACGGAATAAAATGGCAGAGAATGATCGAAGAAGTGGAAACGTAGGGTAAAGCGCTTCGCAAATGATATCTTATACACCAGATACACGTGTGTATTTGAAAATTTTCCCGACTAATTCTTGTCTGCCAATTTGTATTTCAGGTAAAGGTATACAATATTCATACCTACACTGACAGACAAGTTAAGTGCTGCGCAAATGTATCAACAGTTGCAAATGATCTCTCATATATCAGATACACGTTTGTAATATAACATCAAAATTTTAAGGCTATATTATTAGTATTGAATATATACGTATAGATACATAATTTTATTGTTTTTTATGTTTTCATATCATGTGTTTGAGTGTGTGATTTTTATTTTAAATATTCAAAATTCATAGGCAATCTTTTTCTACAAAAAAAGGCAACTATGCGTCCACTTGGCTTCCTACGGATAGCTTTTCGTCATAATTTAGGCATCACAGTATTAGTAAGTAAATACATTTATGATTAATCTGGCTTACTTTAATGTTTGCAGTATTACATTATATTGTAAAATATAAAATTTTTGGTAGAAAAAATTGGCAGTTGTATGAAAAAGCAACGTCACTGACAGGTTTTGTACAACGAACAGCGCGCTTTGTTGGACTTAAATTTTCAGACGTTTAAATACACAAACTAATATCAATTAAATTTCATTGCAGTTATCGTATAGCAATAATTGTTATAACATAAAAATGGTTAATAAAATATGCGATTTTCGTTATTTTTGCAATATTTTTAACGTGTTTAAAATTCCTCGATTTTAAATGAATTAAACGCTATTTTATTTATGATACAAGAAACATTTAATTTAAGCTATTAAAATCTCATCAAAGTTAAACTAGAGAAAAACAAAGCAGATTTTTTATTTATGTACGAGGGCGGTCCGATAAGTAATTAGCCTATATAAGAAAAACGAAAATTTTGGAAAAGTGGCGATTTATTTCTCAACATAGTCTCCTTTTAGCTCGATACACTTGACCCAGTGATGCTCCAACTTCTGGCGGCGACAACCTCCTCATTCGATTCAAATTTCTGCCCGGCGAGTGACTTTTTCAAGTTTGGAAACAAACAGAATTCGCACGGGGCCAAATCTGGAGAATACGGTGGATGGGGCAGCAGTTCGTAGCCCAATTTGGCCGTGGCGACGGCGGAGATATGTCATAGTGAAAGAGCACTTTTTTCTTCGCCAAACGGGGCCGTTTTTTCTGCAATTCGGCTTCGAACCAGCCCAATAATTCGGCATAGTAGAACCCTGTGATCGTTTTGTCCTTCTCCAGGTAGTCGATGTAGATCACACCGTGTGAATCCCAGAAAACGGTGGCCACTGTTTTGACTGTTCCTTGGTCTCTGGTGTGTCCATGTTTCGTCGACCGTCACGAAACGACGCAGAAACTCCTTCGGATTGCGCTTAAACAGCATCAAACACTGCTCTGAAGTGGTCTCATGGTTGCGCTTGTCCGGAGTGAGCAAACGCGGCACCTATCGCGCCGACAGCTTTCTCATGCCCAAAATTCCATGCAGGATATGACCCACGCGGTCTTTTGAGATGCCTACTGTCTCAGCTATCTCGCGCACCTTCAATCAGCGGTCTGCCAATACTAGATCGTGGATTTTTGTCACGTTATCCTCTGTAATAGCAGTTTTCGGGGTATCTGGACGTGCGACCACGTTGAAACTCGTTAAACCAATTTTTGACGGTTGCCATCGATGGAGAAGAGTCACCGTACACCGCATCCAAGCGCTCTTTGATTTCGTTGCGAGATTTCCCTTCCAAAAATAAGAATCGAATCACCGACCGATATTGCTCTTTTTCCATTTTTCTAAAATCCGCGGACACGCCCGCTTCCACACGCGGTCAAAACAAAACTGTGAGTCGGATTCTGCTGAAATTTTGACAGTAGCCGTCTACGAGAATGTACTACACAATAGTAAATTTATCTTGCGATAGTGGCGCCATTGGGCGGTGAGGCTAAGTATTTATTGGACCGCCCTCGTATAAGACGAAAAATACCACTTTTTTTTCAACAATTTATTTTAACAAATTCAAAGTAACAAAAATTAAGATTTGTAAGGAATTATATATCTACGTCTGCCTGTGCAGCCACATTTATCGTCAAAAATGTTTATTTTTAATCAAAATGCAAAATGGCAGACCAAAAAACAAAATCAGGGAAATTTATTCGTAAATATGAAACCTGCATGTTGTAACATATGTTTTTAAGTATTAATTTTTTATTTATTTATAAAAGCGAAGCGCTGTACTTGTCTGTCAATGTAGGTATGAACATTTTATGATACCTCTAATCGAAATATAAAGTGACTGACTGACGACTATCTGCCTCCATCTGGAACGGTCTTGTGCCAGCTCCCAACATTCTTGCTGGTCAACTTCAAGGATAGCTAGATCCTTGTAGATGTTATCTCTTCATCTAAGCCTAGGTCTTCCCGGTGGTCTTTTTCCTTGTGGTGCTTCCTCCCATACCCGTTTTATTAGTCGATCGTTTTGACTCCTTTGTATATGACCTGCCCATCGTAGTCTTCTGGACTTTATTTCTTGAATGATGTCAGGGCTTTGATATATTTGCGCAAGCTCTATGTTGCTTCTCATTCTGTGACGGCCTGTTTCAAGGTCTCGGTATGGGCCATATATTATGCGCAGGATTTTTCTCTCAAACCTTCTTAACAGCTCCGTATCGTGGACCGTCAGGGTCCATATTTCACTGGCGTAGATTGCTATTGGTCGTATTATTGTTTGATAAATTTCGTTTTTTGCCTTTCTAGTGATAAATTTTGACTTCAGCAAGGTTTGTATCGCAAATGTACATTTATTTGCTTGTGTGACGCGCTGTTTAACCTCTTCCTGCATATTATTGTTTGCCGTTATCACTCCGCCTAGGTACTTGAAAACTCGCACATGCTTAAAATTATAGTCATATAAAATGGCGGACAAAAATATATCAGGAAAATTTTCACTTTTCTTCAATAATTTTTTTATTTATTTATAAATTTGCGAAGCGCTATACTTGTCTGCCAATGTAAGTAAGAACATTTTATGATACTTCCAATCGAAATACAAAATGGCAGACATAAATAAATTAGGGAAAATATAAAAAGTTTTTTGTTGACTTTTCCTTCATCTGCCAGAATTTTCCCAGCTTCCAATTTGTCTGCCAAATTCATAACCCTCATAAATTACTGTTATCTTCAATTAGCCACATCGGCAGACAAATTCTGATCGTGAAAACTTGGTCAAAATTTTCTCATAATTTTCCACCAGAAAAAAAGATTTCGTTATGGCAAACCGTCTACCATTTTTTTTACACAATTTGTTACTTTATCTTTCATATTGTTCATTGGCAGACGAAAATAAATCAAGATTTTTTTGATTATTGATTTTAATGGCAGACAATTTGAGATCAGGAAAAAGCATATTTTTTTTCCAAATGACAATAGATTTTCCAAATTTTCGAAGGGGCTGCTAGGGTTGGTCCCATAGACTCTTTTCACAAACTTACTTAGATCTTTTAGCCCTCTAAAGGGTAGACAAAAAAAATGAGTCCATTTCACTTTATGGCAGCTGACGGTCTAAAATATATTTTTTATCTTATAATAATGATTATTAAGAGAAGTGTAAAAAATGGCAGACAATTTGAGATCAGGAAAAAACAGATTTTTTTTTCCAAATGACAATAGATTTTCCAAATTTTCGAAGGGGCTGCTAGGGTTGGTCCCATAGACTCTTTTCACAAACTTACTTAGATCTCTTAACCCTCTAAAGAGCAGACAAAAAAATGAGTCCATTTCACTTTATGGCAGCTGACGGTCTAAAATATATTTTTTTATCTTATAGTAATAATTATTAAGAGAAGTAAAAAATGGCAGACAATTTGAGATCAGGAAAAAAAACAGATTTTTTTCCAAATGACAATAGATTTTCCAAATTTTCGAAGGGGCTGCTAGGGTTGGTCCCATAGACTCTTTTCACAAACTTACTTAGATCTTTTAGCCCTCTAAAGAGAGACAAAAAAATGAGTCCATTTCAGTTTATGGCAGCTGACGGTCTAAAATATATTTTTTTATCTTATAGTAATAATTATTAAGAGAAGTAAAAAATGGCAGACAATTTGAGATCAGGAAAAAAAAACAGATTTTTTTCCAAATGACAATAGATTTTCCAAATTTTCGAAGGGGCTGCTAGGGTTGGTCCCATAGACTCTTTTCACAAACTTACTTAGATCTTTTAGCTCTCTAAAGAGCAGACAAAAAAATGAGTCCATTTCACTTTATGGCAGCTGACGGTCTAAAATATATTTTTTTATCTTATAGTAATAATTATAAGGAGAAGTAAAAAATGGCAGACAATTTGAGATCAGGAAAAAAAACAGATTTTTTTCCAAATGACAATAGATTTTCCAAATTTTCGAAGGGGCTGCTAGGGTTGGTCCCATAGACTCTTTTCACAAACTTACTTAGATCTCTTAACCCTCTAAAGAGCAGACAAAAAAATGAGTCCATTTCACTTTATGGCAGCTGACGGTCTAAAATATATTTTTTTATCTTATAGTAATAATTATTAAGAGAAGTAAAAAATGGCAGACAATTTGAGATCAGGAAAAAAAAACAGATTTTTTTCCAAATGACAATAGATTTTCCAAATTTTCGAAGGGGCTGCTAGGGTTGGTCCCATAGACTCTTTTCACAAACTTACTTAGATCTTTTAGCCCTCTAAAGAGAGACAAAAAAATGAGTCCATTTCACTTTATGGCAGCTGACGGTCTAAAATATATTTTTTTATCTTATAGTAATAATTATAAGGAGAAGTAAAAAATGGCAGACAATTTGAGATCAGGAAAAAAAAACAGATTTTTTTCCAAATGACAATAGATTTTCCAAATTTTCGAAGGGGCTGCTAGGGTTGGTCCCATAGACTCTTTTCACAAACTTACTTAGATCTTTTAGCCCTCTAAAGAGCAGACAAAAAAATGAGTCCATTTCACTTTATGGCAGCTGACGGTCTAAAATATATTTTTTTATCTTATAGTAATAATTATAAGGAGAAGTAAAAAATGGCAGACAATTTGAGATCAGGAAAAAAAACAGATTTTTTTCCAAATGACAATAGATTTTCCAAATTTTCGAAGGGGCTGCTAGGGTTGGTCCCATAGACTCTTTTCACAAACTTACTTAGATCTCTTAACCCTCTAAAGAGCAGACAAAAAAATGAGTCCATTTCACTTTATGGCAGCTGACGGTCTAAAATATATTTTTTTATCTTATAGTAATAATTATTAAGAGAAGTAAAAAATGGCAGACAATTTGAGATCAGGAAAAAAAACAGATTTTTTTCCAAATGACAATAGATTTTCCAAATTTTCGAAGGGGCTGCTAGGGTTGGTCCCATAGACTCTTTTCACAAAATTACTTAGATCTTTTAGCCCTCTAACGGGTAGACAAAAAAAATGAGTCCATTTCACTTTATGGCAGCTGACGGTCTAAAATATATTTTTTTATCTTATAATAATAATTATTAAGAGAAGTGTAAAAAATGGCAGACAATTTGAGATCAGGAAAAAACAGATTTTTTTTGCAAATGACAATAGATTTTCCAAATTTTCGAAGGGGCTGCTAGGGTTGGTCCCATAGACTCTTTTCACAAACTTACTTAGATCTTTTAGCCCTCTAAAGGGTAGACAAAAAAAAATGAGTCCATTTTACTTTATGGCAGCTGACGGTCTAAAATATATTTTTTTATCTTATAATAATAATTATTAAGAGAAGTGTAAAAAATGGCAGACAATTTGAGATCAGGAAAAAACAGATTTTTTTCCAAATGACAATAGTTTTTCCAAATTTTCGAAGGGGCTGCTAGGGTTGGTCCTATAGACTCTTTTCACAAACTTACTTAGATCTTTTAGCCCTCTAAAGGGCAGACAAAAAAAATGAGTCAATTTCACTTTATGGCAGCTGACGGTCTAAAATATATTTTTTTATCTTATAATAATAATTATTAAGAGAAGTGTAAAAATGACAGACAATTTGAGATCAGGAAAAAACAGATTTTTTTCCAAATGACAATAGTTTTTCCAAATTTTCGAAGGGGCTGCTAGGGTTGGTCCCATAGACTCTTTTCACAAACTTACTTAGATCTTTTAGCCCTCTAAAGGGCAGACAAAAAAAATGAGTCAATTTCACTTTATGGCAGCTGACGGTCTAAAATATATTTTTTTATCTTATAATAATAATTATTAAGAGAAGTGTAAAAAATGGCAGACAATTTGAGATCAGGAAAAAACAGATTTTTTTCCAAATGACAATAGTTTTTCCAAATTTTCGAAGGGGCTGCTAGGGTTGGTCCTATAGACTCTTTTCACAAACTTACTTAGATCTTTTAGCCCTCTAAAGGGCAGACAAAAAAAATGAGTCCATTTCACTTTATGGCAGCTGACGGTCTAAAATATATTTTTTTATCTTATAATAATAATTATTAAGAGAAGTGTAAAAAATGGCAGACAATTTGAGATCAGGAAAAAACAGATTTTTTTCCAAATGACAATAGATTTTCCAAATTTTCGAAGGGGCTGCTAGGGTTGGTCCCATAGACTCTTTTCACAAACTTACTTAGATCTTTTAGCCCTCTAAAGGGCAGACAAAAAAAATGAGTCAATTTCACTTTATGGCAGCTGACGGTCTAAAATATATTTTTTTATCTTATAATAATAATTATTAAGAGAAGTGTAAAAAATGACAGACAATTTGAGATCAGGAAAAAACAGATTTTTTTCCAAATGACAATAGTTTTTCCAAATTTTCGAAGGGGCTGCTAGGGTTGGTCCCATAGACTCTTTTCACAAACTTACTTAGATCTTTTAGCCCTCTAAAGGGCAGACAAAAAAAATGAGTCAATTTCACTTTATGGCAGCTGACGGTCTAAAATATATTTTTTTATCTTATAATAATAATTATTAAGAGAAGTGTAAAAAATGGCAGACAATTTGAGATCAGGAAAAAACAGATTTTTTTCCAAATGACAATAGTTTTTCCAAATTTTCGAAGGGGCTGCTAGGGTTGGTCCTATAGACTCTTTTCACAAACTTACTTAGATCTTTTAGCCCTCTAAAGGGCAGACAAAAAAAATGAGTCCATTTCACTTTATGGCAGCTGACGGTCTAAAATATATTTTTTTATCTTATAATAATAATTATTAAGAGAAGTGTAAAAAATGGCAGACAATTTGAGATCAGGAAAAAACAGATTTTTTTCCAAATGACAATAGATTTTCCAAATTTTCGAAGGGGCTGCTAGGGTTGGTCCCATAGACTCTTTTCACAAACTTACTTAGATCTTTTAGCCCTCTAAAGGGCAGACAAAAAAAATGAGTCCATTTCACTTTATGGCAGCTGACGGTCTAAAATATATTTTTTTATCTTATAATAATAATTATTAAGAGAAGTGTAAAAAATGGCAGACAATTTGAGATCAGGAAAAAACAGATTTTTTTTCCAAATGACAATAGATTTTCCAAATTTTCGAAGGGGCTGCTAGGGTTGGTCCCATAGACTCTTTTCACAAACTTACTTAGATCTTTTAGCCCTCTAAAGGGCAGACAAAAAAAATGAGTCAATTTCACTTTATGGCAGCTGACGGTCTAAAATATATTTTTTTATCTTATAATAATAATTATTAAGAGAAGTGTAAAAAATGGCAGACAATTTGAGATCAGGAAAAACCAGATTTTTTTTTCCAAATGACAATAGATTTTCCAAATTTTCGAAGGTCCCATAGACTTTTTTCACAAACTTACTTAGATCTTTTAGCCCTCTAAAGAGCAGACAAAAAAATGAGTCCATTTCACTTTATGGCAGCTGACGGTCTAAAATATATTTTTTTATCTTATAGTAATAATTATTAAGAGAAGTAAAAAATGGCAGACAATTTGAGATCAGGAAAAAAAACAGATTTTTTTCCAAATGACAATAGATTTTCCAAATTTTCGAAGGGGCTGCTAGGGTTGGTCCCATAGACTCTTTTCACAAACTTACTTAGATCTTTAAGCCCTCTAAAGGGCAGACAAAAAAAATAAGTCCAGTTCACTTTATGGCAGCTGACGGTGTAAAATATATTTTTTTATCTTATAATAATAATTATTAAGAGAAGTGTAAAAAATGGCAGACAATTTGAGATCAGGAAAAACCAGATTTTTTTTCCAAATGACAATAGATTTTCCAAATTTTCGAAGGGGCTGCTAGGGTTGGTCCCATAGACTCTTTTCACAAACTTACTTAGATCTTTTAGCCCTCTAAAGGGCAGACAAAAAAAATAAGTCCAGTTCACTTTATGGCAGCTGACGGTCTAAAATATATTTTTTTATCTTATAATAATAATTATTAAGAGAAGTGTAAAAAATGGCAGACAATTTGAGATCAGGAAAAACCAGATTTTTTTTTCCAAATGACAATAGATTTTCCAAATTTTCGAAGGTCCCATAGACTTTTTTCACAAACTTACTTAGATCTTTTAGCCCTCTAAAGGACAGACAAAAAAAAATGAGTCCATTTCACTTTATGGCAGCTGACGGTCTAAAATATATTTTTTTATCTTATAATAATAATTATTAAGAGAAGTGTAAAAACTTGACATTTATATAGTTTTGGCTGAAATATGACAATGTTAAATTAAACGCTAACAATGTAGAGTAAATTTTCAAGTTTAACTGGCAATATATGTTTCATCCGGCCAAAACTCGATCAGGCAGATGCATTTCCAGTAAAAAGCTTTTTTAAAAATCAGTTTAATTGTTTATAATATTTTTTAAGTTACACTGACTTCAAGGAGTTACAGTAAAATATAAAAAAATCAGTTATCGATTCTTTTATATTGACTGAAATTAATTAAATAATTTTTTGTTGACTTAGTACTTTGGAAGTCGGCGCAGCGGTATTTGAAAGGGTTATTTTTAATTTTATGTGAACTTGTATTTTCTCCATATCATTGTTATATTGTTTACTAAGTTTCTGATTTATGTTCCATTTGTTTTTGCCTTGGTTGAAAGAAGCAATGAATACAAAAATTAAACAATAAAATTCTGCTTCAAAATAAAGTTATTTCTGTGCTAACCTACGTTCACCTTTTCGGTCATTGGTAAATGAATTAATTGATATCCCTTATATAGTACAAAATAAGCATATTGCATGCACCACAGCACCCTCGTCCAACTAATTTCCATCATTACCAATATCTCTCTGTCTATCCAGCAAAACTTTTTTTGCCCTCTGTCGAAGGAATGAAACTGAGGTAGTATCGAGCCACTTAGCCATGTAAATAGTAGCCGCAACTTAAAACAGACTGGCTGTAGTAACCGATGAATCAAAATTACCCGCGTCTGTAGTTACAGACTAAACGATTTTAACTACAGTATGACCAGTAAAGTCCGCATCATATGGAATTTTTTTTATTTATAGCAATATCTGTCAAATTTAAATTTTTTTTCCAAAGAAAATTCAGAATTAGAGTTATATCTCAAAATAATAATAATAATAATAATAAAGGTCTTTATTTAATAAATTATTCAACAGTTATGGGAGGGAACAAGATATTACTTCTCACCACCAAATAGACCAAGAGAAGTTACAAACCTGGCTACAGAAGCCACTTCATGGATGGCATCCAAATGAGGTCAATCAGGACAATGTCGACAACTCAGCGTCGAACTACTGGTTGATTTCAGGACAGATATTTCCGAAAACGGAGGGCTTCTTGTTAGCTATCCAAGACCAGGTTTCTAGGCGAACTACACTAATCGACATTGCTGTACCTAACAACAACAACCTAAGACCAAAATACAACGAGAAGATCGCCAAATATAGAGATCTGGAGGTCCAAATCTGAAGACAATGGGCAATGAACAGCGTCCAAACGATTCCCATAATACTGTCAACAACTGGAATGTTCTGCAGAACCTCCTGCAAAACATAAAGGGACTGGACCTTAGTGAGCATCTGTATAAACCTATGCAGAGAGCAATTCTCCTTGCAACCGCGAGAACCGTCCGAAAGTTCGTAGAAAATACAGCAGACAACTTCACCTAGGACCCGATAACATGGAAAGGGTTCCCACAGAGCCTCATACTTTTGGTGTCTTTGTATGCCTGGTATGAGTGAATAATCCTTTGAGGGAGGGCGAAGCCGTTTGGCTTGTAAATCATAATGAAGGTCTTTATTTAATAAATTATTCTACAGTTATGTTTTCAGAAATACTGGGCAAGTTTCAGTTCGTCCTAAATGTTACGAAATATATGAACCTATGGAAAAATTAGTTAACAACATAAATATTAATTTGAAGACAGCTCTATGTTAATTTTCAAAAACACAATGTTGATAAGTTTTAAATGAAAGAAAGAAAGAAAGGTTCAAAGATATACATGGAGAAAACGCACAAAATTCACTCAGACACCCAGGATGCCCCCCAAAACCATGGTTCTAAATCTCCGTGCTGACACCGATCTACCCAATAAATCAATGGCATAATTATTTAAATATTTGGCCACAATATAGCAAAACGATTTCTTGAACAACTCCAGCGAGTGGGAGGGAATAGTAAGCCTTCCCTTAAATCGAACATTAATATTATGTACATCGCATCGAAATCTGATTTTATTATACAAATAGAGGGGTGTTTCTTGATTAACTATGGAGAAAAATTGACAAATAGAGTGTAATTGTCGCCTTCGTCACTTGTCCAACCAACCGATTTCTTTTAATTTATAAGTAACATATTCGAACTTTCGTATCCCATAAATAAATCTTAAACAAGAGTTTTGTGGTTTTTGTATTCGTTTAGTGTCCAGGACAGACAGGCATGGCCCATAAACATAATAACAATAATTTATATGCGAGAGCAGTAAGCTGTCGCAAAGCAAAGTCTTAAGTTCAATATTTAGAAAATGACGATTTTGGAAAATGAGTTTCAGGTTTATATAAGCTTTTTTTAATGACTGTGTGATGTGGCAAGAAAATCTTAGATCTTGATCTAGGTAAAGACCGAGGTCTTTAATTGTATTTTTAAAAGTTATGTTAACATTATTCACCTTTACTAGCTCGCTGTGGTTGCGCATAAAATTATTCCTATCATTCTTCTTATCAAATAAAATAGCTGTGATTTTTTGTGGATTCAATTTTAAAGAATGACTACAAGAAAACTGAACCAAGTTATACAAATCAAAATTTATAGCGGACACTGCCTGTGGACATTCATCAGGGTAAAAGGATAAATACAGTTGTACATCATCAGCATAGTAGTGTTGTTTACAGGATTTAAAGACGTTTGGAAACATAGAAATATATATATACTAAAAAGTATAGGCGATACAATGGACCCCTGCGGGACATCAGTTGCAATGCCTAAAAAGGATGACGTCTTTTCCTTATAAGCAACAGCCTGGGTCGTCCCCGTTAGGAAGTTTGATAACATTCCTATTGCTGATTCCGTTAAGCCAATATAATGAAAAATGGACCTTAATACCTCATGTTGCAGAGAATCAAAGGCTCTAGAGTAATCGAACAGCATAAGCAACGTCAACTTGCCCCGGTCAGTAGCCTGAAAAATGTCGTCAGTAATATCCAACAGAGCTGTACTACAACCATGACACTGTATAAACCCTGATTGATAAATTGGTAATATTTTATTTGTTTCGACATGTTCCCGAAGTTGATTATCAATAACTTTTTCCAATATTTTTGAGAGCGTTGGTAATATACTAATTGGTCTAATATCACTAAAATTTTCAGGATTTGGTATTTTAAGAGGGAAAAACACACGCGCCTCCTTCCATTTTTCTGGCACGACCGAATGTAATATGCAGTAATGTATAGTAATAAGAAAGGCATACAAAGATTAATTGTAAAAATATTAATACCATATACGCCTTTGCGTTACTCTTAAGATTTGAAATTATTTTTAATATTTCTAATTCTGAAATGGTTTTGAAACCAAAGTCTGATGACACCAGGCAACTATGCTGATAATATGTACTTGATCATGATGTAGGGCTAGATTTGGCATAGAATTTATGAAATAAGAGTTGATTTGTTCTACATTTGATAAGTGATCAGGTAAATCGGAATACTTTTTTTACTTACTTTAATGTTAACTAAATTTAGATGTTTTTTTGCTTTTTTCGACATATGTTTGATTAAAGAACGTTCTTTTTTCCCGCCTCACAGAAGCTGTAAAAATATCGAAAAAAGTTATTAGAAAAAGTTTTTCTAAATGCAGTTTATTTACTTAAAAACTACCGTTATTTTTATTAGAATCAATGTTTATTTTGTAACAGAAATACCAGTTTTCTTTACGCCCAACGGCCAGCGAAAAATATATTTTTTTTTATTTCGACTATTTGATGCATTTAAAACAATAAATGTATCAAATAGTCATTAAATATTCCAAATTCCGTCGATTACGTTATAAGTTTAGACAAAAGTAATACACCCTCCCATTTATTTCCAGCTACTGATGGTTGACTGTTAGTTTTTCGTGTCGCACGGAAGTTAGAGGGGGTTATATGTCGTGTAGGCGTTCCCCGACAACGTCTGTCCCGAACTAACCCGAAAGGCTTGGTGGGTCACAATTAAGAAAACGTGGCCAAAATAAAAAAAATTCTAGTTAAGAAATTTAAACTAGAAGTTTGGCTATAGTAGTGTTTCTATTAAATCTCGGTAATATGAGCGAACTTAATTAAAAATAGCTATTTAATTATTTTTTTTTAACTTTTATACGAAAAATTAAGCAAATTATCCTAAAATGCAATATCGAAAAAAGTTATTAGAAAAAGTTTTTCTAAATGCAGTTTTATCCCATATGCAAAATTTCAGCTGTATAAGGCAATTTAGATTTTTTGACTATTTTTTGTAAATTGCACCACTGTTTGAAAATAAGACTCAACGCAACCTACATAAAACTTCTTAGTTTTGACAATGCTTCATCCCACACATATTTTGTTTAAAGTAGCGCCACATTAAATGTGTGTTTTTCTACAAAATCCAAGTAGGGTTATTAAAATTTGATCACATGTGTTGCAAAGTTTATTTGTTTTTGACCCTGTATAAGGAAACTTTATAAAATAACTATTTATGAAAACGTAGTTTGTGTCTAAAATAATACACATTAATATTAAGAAAATATTTTACTTGAAAAGACTCAAATTTTCTAATAAAAAAAAATCATAAAAAAGTAAAATAAAAATTTATTTTCCACCTAATGCAGACTTTACTGCTGACACTGTGTACTTGTTTGTCGTATATATAGTGTGTATTATTTTTAGACCCACCTACGTTTTTAAAAAAAGTTATTTTATGAAGTTACCTTAAACAGGGTCAAAAACAAATAAATTTGCATCACATGTGACCACTGACCTCTACTATGGACCCCTACTCTTGTCGGCTGTTAAAGCCAAAAAGTGGCAAACCATGGGCGAAAAAATGCTTTTCTGCACATCAGGCGCCAGTCATATTTTTGAACGTTGATCAGATAAGGGCATGCGCATAAGCGACTTCCTATTATCGATCGGTTGTTTCGTAGCGCCATCCGTAAAGACCACAGTATCGACTCAACGCCATTTTTGTGTTTATTTTTGCTTTGTGAGTTGCGTGCGATTTAAACGGATTTATAGCGTCATCAGTGATTTATTTTATTTGTTTTTGTGTTTTTATTTAATATAATGGACTCCACAACGTGTATGGTTACCTTTTGCCAAAACAAGGGTAAAATACCAATATTTTCGGTATGTATTTTATGTTTTATTTAGGAAAATGGATATAATTCGGATTAGAGTAAATTTAGAGGTGGATGCCATTTTGGTTTTGTTTGTTTTACTTTATTTTTGATAATTTTTTAATTTTTCCAATAAGAATTTATGAAATTTTATATAATACAGATGCTTCTATTAGTGTGCACTGTTTTTTTTTTATCAAAAAATCAAGAGAATTATCAAAAAAATCAAAAGAAACAAAACCAAAATGATACCCACCTCTAGATTTACCCTAATCCGAATTATTACCCAAGAAAGTTAACGCACACAGACGGAAACCATAGATTAAAGAAATAGTAAGATACATTTTTTTCACAATTTTACTTTCACAGTATAAGAAATGATTAAACTAACTCCCATCGGTAGACACCAACAGGATTATTCGCTTCTGCTTCAGATATTATTTGTGCCCATATGATGTGACTCCCAGAACAAGAAAGTTACATGGCACCGACTTCTTTACTAAAGATTGCAACCATGGTTGCAACTGTGATAACTTGCTTGATTTAGACACCATTTATGACTAATTGAACTAACAAATAGATTTTCGAAGTTCGGTCCTGTCGATGGTCACCTGATCATTTTGTAGTGCGCATGCCGACATCTGATCTACGATGTTTACATTTTATTGTCGTAAATTTGCCGTTTTTGGGATTTAACTTCGCGGATCTAATAAATATTTTATCTATGCATGTGACCAAATTTTAATAACCCTATTTGGATTTTGTAGAAAAGCACACATTTAATATGGCGCTATAAACAAAATATGTTAGGGATGAAGTATGGTCAAAACTAAAAAGTTTTATGTAGGTTGCGTTAAATCTTATTTCACAACAGTGGTGCAATTTACAGAAAATGGACAACAAATCTAAATTATTTTATGCTGCGGAAATTTTACATATGAGCTAAAAATTGCATTTAGAACAACTATTTCTTGTAACTTTTATCGATATTTTGAAATATAACCCCACTTTTGAATTTTTTTTTGGAAAAAAAATTATAATTTGACAGATAATGCTATTCACGTGACTACTATTTTTTTTTTGTTGCTGTTAATTTTCATCTCGATCGAGGCAGAAATTGATGCGAAAGTCAAATTTCGAATAAAGCTATTAATAAAAAAAATCTCATGATGCGAACTTTACTGGTCACACTGTATATACAGGTCTGAAAAATCCACACCAGAAACTGGACGTTTCTTAAGTAAAATAAAGAATACTATATTATTCATCAAATCAGAATGAGACAGAAGAATAAGCATCATAAGCATCGACATACGTGTAAATTACCAGTTTAGCCCTCGGATGAGGGGTAATCCAATGCTGGCGCGGTGAGAGCGAGCGGCAGCATACGCCACGCCCTAGCACAACAAGATGATTCCAAGTTATTTGCTTTCATTCGGCCGTCGAAGCGTAAGTACCGTGTTTCGCGCCAAATTTTTTTTGTTACAATGGTAGTTTATTCCACAGAACAAAAAGAGCACATTATTAAGTGGTACACTATTCTGGTAAATAATCGGCAGATTTGTATTTATTGCGAAAATCATCCTGTTCCTTGAAAATTTAGAATTTTGGAAATTATTAAAACATTTGAGACAACCGGATGTCTAAAAATTTGTAAAAAATGCACTGATAATAATGAGGAGCAACCGGTTCCTCAAATTACTGAAGAACGAGCAAATCGGGGAGACTTACGTTTGTAGTTTAGCAGAAATTAATTTTTCTTGCAATAGTACCGTAATTGCCTAATAGTCCGGTCAAGTTAGCATCAAAAATAGGGGTAAGGTTACATTAATTCGCACCTTGCTAAAAATTGGCATGAATGTTGGGAACCCTATTATACACAATTTGTCAATTATCCACATCAATCCGAAGTGTGGAAAAAAATTTATTCAAGGTCGAATGTTGCAAAAATCGGTTTTTTGAGTTTTCCAGCTAAACGGTAAGTTTTATAATAAAAATAGGTGAGACAAAAATTATTCATCATGCAATTATCTATAAAAATTGTTCATACACTTTTTTTCCTAAGAATCACCATTTCGGAGATACAGCGATGCAAAATGTTGAAAAAGTTGTATTTTTCATAATATGCACACGTTTCCGCGCCACCCGTGAGGTAGTGTACATGGCGCTTTTTTTTTACGTGGTTTCCCCGGTAGGCCTATTCCACGATCTATTGAAAAATTCTTCCATTTACTACAGAACCATATCGCATCGACTTTTTTAAGTACAGATTCTATTACTTCACTATTATAAGCAAAATCATGGACAATTATTTTACTATAACCTACTACACCATCATTTTGGTATATCTGCAGTGGCACATGAGCTATTGCCGCGAAATCTGTTGCTGAAGGAGCTTCTTTTATCCGTTGTATCGGCTCTTCTAGTAAAACTGAACTTTTTGGAGTAACAACTTGAATGATACCCATTATGTGAAGTGTGTTATGACCGTCCAGCGTATTTACATTTATATCAGCATTGTCTGCAACATACTGAATGAATGTGCCAGTTTCTGGTGGTAAAATGTGAGGTGGACGGTGAAAAACTGCTGCTGCTTCGTACAATATAGTATCATTATAAGATGCGCACAAACCGAAAGACGAAAAAATTTGTATAAGACGTTTTGACCCAAATCGCCGATGAAAAAAAATAGAGAGACCCAATTGTAACTTTGATTTGAAAGACCTTGGTCGAACAGCAGTCATAATACTATGGCTAATATTTGTGCATACTAATTTCAAATGTAAATTAAATCGCTTTTTTTTCAAAATAACTTTCTCCAAAAAATAAGTCAGTGACTCTGGAATTTGACTGTTAATATCTTCAAACATACGACCTGGCGGGGGGTAATGAGAATTATCAAAAACTGCAGATTGAATATCTTCTCGAATGATTGCTGCCGCAGCCTTCACGATTCTAAATCGCTCTTCTTTTTCATTTGTTGTTTTTTTTTCGTAGCTAGCTCGATTTAAAATGTCATAGTGATTATCAACAAAACATATTAATGTTGATGCTCCTGACTTTTCTGTTATAATAATTTTATCGCCATACTTCAACTTTAATCGTAACTTAATGGTTCTATTATCTAACGAATTGTTGCAAATATTTTGTAATTCGTCTAATGAAAATTGACAATCATCACTATTTTCGATGTGTGCAAATATTTCTTCCATTAAAAGATTCGTACTTTCAGATTGAGGACGACCGGCTTGACCCCCCGTAGTCGGTCTCAAGAAGGCATTATGACAGTCTTTATGATACTTAGCTTCGGCAGCAACTAAATCATGTTCGAACTCAATTCGAGTAATAACAGCTTTTGCTACATGATCAGAACGAGTCTGGGCTATATTCAGGATTGTTTCTTTGAATGAAAGTGTTGTTACATGAAAAATTTTACGCCGATACTTCAGTGCTTTTCTGTTTTCTAGCTCTTCATTCAATTCATTGCCACAAAATAAGCAAAACTTTTTAAAACAAAAAAATGGTTCACTTACGCGTGCTCTAGTACGAGGTGGACTTATTTTTGATGTACTAGCTTGTTCTTCATCCTGTTTTCTTTTCAATGCAGCGATTGTACCCTTCCGAGTATAGTTTTTTCGACACTGCACATGAACTGTCTCAGAAGTCTGGTCTTTCAGGTATTCCGAAAATTCATCACCTCTTTCAATACTTGCATTAATTAATGTCTTTAGGCCACGATCAACAGTAACTGTTTCGCTTTCGGTCAAATGTTTATTACAAATAAAGCACAACTGCGACATTTCTATTACAAACACAAAACTGCACAAATTTTGTTTGAAAATATAAGCAATAACTACGTGTTCTTACTACGAAAGAATGCTTGAGACTAATACTATTCTATCTAGGGAGGCCCTTCAAAAAGGAGCAGGTATACGAGCGTCGCCACGTGGACAATTGAATAGCAGAGAGATGTTGCTCAAGGCCGTACGGTCATATAAAATGAGGGACTGGGTTTTTTTTGGAGTTTATATTTTTCAAACTGTATAATATGTATGTATACGCTACGAAAATTAATATTTTTACTTATATTATCGTTCTGTAACGTATATTACGGTAATTGACATGCATATTATGAAGAATACAACTTTTTCAACATTTTGCATCGCTGTATCTCCGAAAAGGTGATTCTTAGGAAAAAAAGTGTATGAACAATTTTTATAGATAATTGCATGATGAATAATTTTTGTCTCACCTATTTTTATTATAAAACTTACCATTTAGCTGGAAAACTCAAAAAACCGATTTTTGCAACATTTGACCTTGAATAAATTTTTTTCCACACTTCGGATTGATGTGGATAATTGACAAATTGTGTATAATAGGGTTCCCAACATTCATGCCAATTTTTAGCAAGGTGCGAATTAATGTAACCTTCAATGTCTATTTTGACCGGACTATAAGAACTTGATATGAACGCTCGAACAGTTCGGAATATTTTAAAGCTAATAGGGATATAACCCCTGAAGTTTTGGCAAATATGCGAACCATATTTTACAATAGACTGGGTTATTGTCTCGCTCAAAGTGGAGGCCTGTTTGAACACCTCTTGTAGACTTGTAGGTGTTTTTGTTGATTTAAATTGAATTTAATTATTTGTTTATTTATTTACAATTACTGAACGTGTTACTTTTATTTTTTACCAGAATAAAAGTTTATTTTTGAGAATGATTTTTAATTTTAAAGTGATCTATTAGCTTATTTACTTAGAAATTACCGTTGCGTTTCACTAGTATTTTTATTAGAATAAATGTTTATTTTGTAACAGAAATATCAATTTTCTTTACGCTCAACGCCCAACAAAAACTAATTTTTTGTATTTCGATTATTTGATGTATTTAAAACAATCAATGTATCAAATAGTCATTAAATATTCCAAATTCCGTCGATTACTTTATAAGTTTAGACGAAAAGTAAGTACACCCTCTCATTCGTTTCAAAGTACTGCTCGTCTTTGTGTCGCACGGAAGTTAGCGGGGGTAATATTGCGGTAGGCATTCCCTACGATCTTCTGTTTGAACTAATCTGAAAGAAGTTAGACGGGCTTAGTGGGTTAGAATTTGAAAAACGGCCAAAATAATTTCTAGTTAAGAAATTTAAAATAGAAGTTTGGCTGTAGTAACGTTTCTATTAAACCTCGGTAATATGAACAGCCAGTCTTTTCTTTCTAAAGTTTCGTCTCAGGTCAAAGGCAACAGTGTTGTGGTTGCGTCGCGCCCAGTTATATTTGTGCGCCGCTCTTCTATTTGACATTGAATTGTCGAGAAACAAATATCAACGACTACAAAATTGGGCTAAACAGAAAGTCAGTAATATATTTTCGCCGTACTCTGGTGTGTAAAATACAAAAAAAAAGCATGTTATCCATATGACGAGTATCTAACTTTTACTAAATCAAAAGCCGAGGTTAAATTCCAAGGCTTACTGGATCATACAGTGGATCGAATTATATTGCTTAAAATTAGACGCCCTTGAACAAATCGATAAATTAGATTTGTAGATATGTTTCATTTGCAAATGGGTATTCGATGGAACGTCAGGTCAGAGCCAGTACAAAATGAAATTCACTGATCCGAATATTTCTGGTACAAACCTATTCCTAACCTCTCTTATTCCACTTCAATTAGCAGTTATTAACAGGCAAACTCAACAAGAACAGATTGTGTTGTACAATTCGAAACCCTCGTCTACTATGAATTGCGGGCCTCTGAAATTTGAATTTATTAAGAAAACCGAACAAAAGTCTTTAACAAAAATTGAAAATTATGAACTCGAACCAGACAACTTGCACCATATAATAGAGTTTTCTTTGCCACCCGAGCTTCAGTACAGTACAACTTATCTATGACGATGATAGATGGCTAGGTGAATGCTTTGGCTGGAGCGAAATGGGTCCAACGTTGTTCCCTCTGCCAAACAACATCTCAGTTCAACAACATTGATACTGTGTCCCAGTAAATACAGAGTATTTCAAGCTACAGCCATTATAACAAGAGTAACGCGAAAACTGATCCTCCGGTTTCCCATCATTTTGCAAACTATTGGAAGCGGACATTAAACTGCAATAGAGAAGTTTTGGGAATACAAACTTCAAACAGCAAGATTATTCTGCAAATGATATTCTTGGTACAACATTCCAACAGGAATCCACAAATTACTTACCTCTTTGACCAGACATCATAGCATTTGCAATACTACCGATAGGTAAACTATCGAAAGATGCACAAAAATCAACGGACAAGTTGATAAGAAACTATCGTCTAGACTTTGCCCGAAAATCTTCTCGAGAAAAAAATATGGAGGATGTGTTCCAAAACTTTTGGCGTCGATGGATCCTTACACTGTTTTTGACATAGTAAGGATTCGGATAACAATTCATACATTTTGGAGAATGAGAAAAGAGCTGTTAACACAGAAGGCAGTGATTAAAAAGTTCTTTTCATTATTTTTATTACAGTCGTATTATTTATTCATTTATGTGAATCAATAAATATTATATTACTTACAAATTATTTGCATTGGTATTTATTAAGAAGTCTTAAGCATAGAGGAAAAAGTACTTTCGCCTTTTTAACGATTATCGATATCCATGTATTTATTATTATAGTATTATATTTAAAATGTACCTTGAAGTCAAGCGCAATATTTTATTGATGGAAATACAATTATTCTTTTTATTTTATTTTTAAAGCGTTGAACCACATTAGACGTTTTTCGAATTTATTTTCATGATTTTAAAGTTTCAATCTGCTATTGTTGGATCCGATTTTTATTTTTAATATCAAATCCGTGCTTTCGACCCACTGTGTTTTGACGACCCGAAACCAGCGAAAAGTCCTTGCCCGACGCCATTTTTGCTAGAAACCAGGAAGCAAGCTACGATACAACAGTATGCTTTATTTCACTAGCTAAACGGGTTGTCCGTCGCTTTTTGTTACGTTCCCTTTTTTTAAGAGGCTCTGTTCTCGACACCTGTATATATATATATATATATATATATATATATATATATATATATATTCCATGTATAAAATTCAACTCATTGAATAAATTTTGTTATAGTAATTAGTAGTAAAAAGGCAAGAAATGAGACGATGCAGTGTTGCCGTGTTGTATAGTAAATCTAAAATACGGGTATATGTTTTTAATTCCTCCGTTTACAATTCATGTAAATTTACAAACCAAATATTGCTATGAATCAGACGATCATTTTATATTTATATTGATGAGTTTTTATGGATATGAAATAGTACTATATATTATCCGTTTAGATTTAACAGGTGATATACTTGAGGATGAGAGGAAATGTAAAATATGAAAAGGAGTTTCTAAATTCGAACGGTATATATATATATATATATATATATATATATATATATATATATATATATATATATATATATATATATATATATATGTATGTAATAATATGGGAAATTCTCGGCTATGCGGACACAGACAGTTGATAAATATTATCCTCATGCAAAACAATGCGGAGATCTCCAAAATAATGGAAAAGCTGCGGTCCAAACCATCATCTCGCATCTGTGTCCTATAAACAGATTTCACCGTTGAAAAATAGTAAATAAGACACAGTGGCGACATCTGGATGGATCATTCAATAACACAAGAGCAACGCAAACCAACAATGTTGTCTAAAATATTGTAATATTTATTAATGGTCTTTATGCCGCATAGCCGAAAATTTTAAAAATACACTGACGAAAACTTATTTCTTTTTCTTATATTTGTTGGCTTAAGAAACACGCAAAAGCTCTCTTAGGGAGATCGTTGGTGCGATACTTTACTTAAACTGCGGAATTCGTGATTGGTTTGGTTGCCGATGCCAAATAATGCGACCTCTATGCTTGGAGTAGCACGTTCCGGGTACCGAGTTTTAAATATTCCTTTTTTTAATTTACCTTCGCGTCATCATATGGCGATTTTAGACAACATTGTTGGTTTGTTTTTTAAAGAATCAAAATTTCAGTAAGAAATAAAAAAATATATATATCTGTCATATTTAAATAGTTGTTATATATGTATTCTTTCAGGCAGAGAAAACGAAAGAATATATTCAAACAGTTTATTTCCTACAAAACCCACTCTGGTCCTCTCTCCATACGCGTTTCGAAGACCTCATGGTCTCATCAGTGGAGCTGTATCGGACCGAGAGCAACATTCGCAGGAAATAATTGATATATGAAATACAAATTCCAAGGTATGTCGGTAGAATATTGCAAACCTGCCACCTACCGACCTCGATGCCGAAACTGAAAAATATCGCCAGTCGAATGGCATCTACGAATCACCGGAGTAGTGAGAAATTTTTTTAAAAACAGAATTTCACTAAGAAATAAAGAAATATACAATATATATAACAACTATTGTTGGTTTGTGTTACTCTTATGTTATTGAGTGATCCATCGAGATGTCGCCACTGTGTCTTATTTACTATCTTTCAACTGTGAAATCTGTTTATAGAACACAAATGCGAGATGATGGTTTGTACCAAACGCAATAGCTTGATGAGTCCCACACTAGGACGAAATAGTGCTATTGTCATTTTTCGGACCCGGAGATTTTCCATTATCTTGGAGATATCCGCACTTATGAGGGTAATATTTATCAACGGTCTTTATGTCTGCATAGCTGAGAATTTCCTATGTTATTTTAAAATTACACGGACGAAAACTTATCTATTTTATAAATATATATATATATATATATATATATATATATATATATATATATATATATATATATATATATCCCGTGTATGTGCTGAGTCCCTCTAAGGACTATAAGGCAGCAGACGTTTCGGTGAAATCTCATGCACTATTTTCAAAGCTCACTGTAGGGCGTCTACAAGCGAACTGACGCCCGTGACTTGGGTGCTGTCGGTCCCGTGTTGCGAGACCTGCTGCGCGTCATCGGCCCTGTTGCCAGTGTTTGGGGTTGCGTTGCCGAGTCTATCATCTGTGCTATTTAAGTTGTTGGACCTCTTTGCAATTTCGATGGTTTCCCTTATAACTCTTGTGGACTCACAGGACATGAGAAATTTATCTTATGTCCTGTGTTTAACCAGGATTGGGCCAGTGCAGAAGAAGTTGTTTTTTGCTTGACAGCGTTTAATGTTCGTCTCTTCCGGCGCTTATTATATGGTTGATTTGGCCTACGTAAGATGAGCTGCCTTCTCCGCATGGAATTTCGTACACTCCCTGGTTTTCTAGAGGGATTCTTTCTTTAGACGTTGGCAAGAGATCTTTTACTTTACGGTCTGTGGTGACATAAAATAAATTTTTCAGGAACAAAAATGGTATCGAGATGTCCACAGGAGTTATAAGGGAAGCCATCGAAATTGCAGAGTGGCCCAACAACTTAAATAGCAGAGATGATAGCCAGCGAGTGCCTAATACTTGGAAAAATCTGCTTACAAAACATCAACCAGTAGCACTTAGCAACGAAACAAATTACAACTTGGCAACGCACCCCAAACACTTGCAACTGGGCCGATGACGCTCAGCAGGTCTCGCAACTTGATTGGCCAGAACCATTCGGAATACGAACGCATCTGACGTACACACGGGACCGACACCACCCGAGTCGCGAGCGTCAGTTCGCTCGTAGACGCCATATAGTGAGCTTTGAAAATGGTGAATGAGATTTCTCCGAAACGTCAGCTGCCTTATAGTCCTGAGAAGGACTCAGCCCATACACGTGTGTGTATATATATATATATATATATATATATATATATATATATATATATATATATATATATATATATATTCTTGATTCTTGAACCATAGATTATATCATTTTTCTTTATTTTGTCTTTTCTTGGGTTTAGGTTCTATATTTAATAAATACACAGAACGATTGACGTTTCGCCCTTTATTCAAGGCCTTTTCAAAATTTTTTTCCTAAAAAAATATATAATTAAAATACATCACTTAATCAGTCACGTCCGAAACAGAATAATAATAAAATTAATTTTCTAGATATGACACTTATACGCAGAAAAAACAAAATTTTAACTGAATGGTACACCAAACCAACTTGGTCAGGTAGATATCTAAACTATTTCTCTAATCATTCAAAAACTCAAAAAAATAGCATTATAATCTGTCTATCTGATCGTGCTATCTCCCTAACATCTCCAGAATTCCGACCAAAAATACTGCAAAAAGTAAAAGAGACACTAATAAATAATAATTTCAACGAAAAGATTATCACCAAAATAATTGATAAACGAACATATAAGTTTTATAATAACGTAAAAACAAAAAACATAGAACATAAACAGCAAAAATATGTGGCATTACCTTACACTAGTGAGCTGTCAGAAAAAATAAAATACATTTTAAAAAAGCATGATATTATCGTATGCCACAGGTCACATAATAAATACATTGTTCACAAATTTAAAAAGTAAAACTCCTCTAATGAATAAATCAAATATAATATATTCGATCCCTTGCACAAATTGTCCCAAAAAATATATAGGCATGACGAGCCAATTACTGAAGAACAGATTAAATGGTCATAAATATACGAAAAACGCCTCAACAGCGTTAAATAGACACACACAGAACGAAAAACACACTTTTGATTATAATAGTACCATTATAAAAAACAAAGATATGAATTACCAAAAATTACAGATAAAGGAAATGATTGAAATTAAAAAAGATAAAAACACTGTTAACGACAGAACAGATATGGGAAATTTGAGCCACATTTACGCAAGCCTAATTTAAACAAAAATATTAAGTATTCGATCCGGTCAAATAAGAATCAAAAATGGAATATCCTCTTAAACATAAAACCAAACATATACCTTATTTGTTTTTTATGCATTGTAAAATATAAAAAATATTAAAAAAATAAAACACATTCGCATTCCACGTATCCTCAGTAAACGATGAAAATTTAAAGTTTATTTAGAAACAGAACAGCAAAATGTCAAGGTATGTACTGGTAAAATTAAATATTTTTAAAATGTTTTAAAGTTTTTGACTACTGGTTTTAAGTGTCTTGTTTGTTTTCCAAAATGGTAAAATATGTTTTTTATTTGATGTATTTTAATTATATATTTTTTTAGGAAAAAATTTTGAAAACGCCTTGAATAAAGGGCGAAACGTCAATCGTTTTGTGTTTTATTAATTATAGAACCTAAACCCAAGAAAATACAAAATTAAGAAAAATGATATAATCTATGGTTCAAGAATCAAGAAAATAATATATATATATATATATATATATATATATATATATATATATATATATATACATGTGTATATATAACGGGATTGAGCATATTTTATCATTTCTATTAAACTGCAATATTTGTTATCTTTTTCAGTACATCGGTTTACGATAGCCAAGAAAAGCCAGACCTAAATTTAAATACACATAGTCTAAGACATAAAAAACCCAAAGAAGTTAACATATTTCAACGCGGTTACAAGACGATCAGAAAAGATAATTTGACTCGACACTTGTCGCCACATAAGAATCCTGAGAAAATGAAAATGTTTTATTGCGATGAGTGCGATTTTAAGACAATTTATAAGTATAATTTGAAAAAGCACCTCACCGTTCAGAAAAACCCAGAAGATATATTCGCATGCGATCAGTGTGAATTCAAAACTATCCGGAAACAACATCTAAAGACGCACCACCTAAAACATAGCAATCCCGAGGAGCTTAACATGTTTAAATGCAACAAGTGTGATTTTAAAACAATCCAAATGGCTAATTTAAATCAGCACGTTCGCCGGCGACATAGACATCCGGATGAGATTCCCAAATTTAAATGCGAAGTTTGTGATTTCCAAACCGCATCGAAAGACGTTATAAAGATACACACCTTAAAACATAAAAATATTGATGAGGTTGAAAAATTTAAGTGTGATCAGTGCGATTATCAGACGATCTTGAAACGGTATTTGACTAAACACCGCCTCCGTCATAAAAATCCCGAGGAGCTCAAGTGGTTTAAATGCGATCAATGTGATTTCCAGACATTTAGAAAAGATAATTTAAACCGGCACTTTTTCCGACATAAGAATCCCGAGGAACTGGAAGTGTTTTATTGCGACGAGTGCGATTATAAGACAGTTTACAAACAGAGTTTGAAGGCCCATGGTATGACTCACAACAAACCACAGCAGTGCGAATTAAAAACAATTCGGAAATTGTATCCACAAAAGCATCGTCTTCAACCTAAAAATCCGGAGGAAATTAATGTGTTTAAGTGCAGGAAGTGCGATTTTAAAACAAACCAAGAGGATGGTTTAAACACGCACATTCAACAGCGACATAGTAGTAATCCGGATAAGGTCGCCAAATTTAAATGCGAGGTTTGTGATTTTGAAACCATATCTCAAGACGTTTCGAAAACTCACGCCCTTGAACACACAAACCCCGACGAAATTGAAATATTTAAGTGTGACCAGTAGAGAATGCAATATCGAGCCGATATCGCAAGGAACTGGAAATGTCGGTCTCGGGAGATCTCGGCATTTTTGAGATCTCGGGTATTTTGTGAAAAAACTCTATTGTTTTTATTCGGAAAACTAAAACGCGATGATGTTCAGCGTGGTATGTGATTAAAAAAGACACAACAACATTAATTTAAAAAAATGTTTATTTTTTTTATAATCATTTACTTATTACAAATGAACACAACAATTACCCGCTTTTTAATTTTTTTTTGTTGGAAATTAACAAAAATAATACCTGAGAAGGCTATTTATTGTCAAAATCACCCAATTAACAGTCTAATCATCAGGGAAGTCAGGAACGGACTTGCAGTCACACTCATTGAGCCTAATATTTGACAAACATCATTGTGATTTTTTAAATACTTCGGTCATTCCGCTTCAAAAAAAGGTACTCTTAATGTATTTCGATAAAACTGGCAATTTTTAATGCGAAAAACTCGTAAGTTACTAATGTTAGAATAAGTTATTAACAGTTTGTTATATATGTAATTCTCCTTTCAGACAGCGAATATGAAAAATATATATACAAACAGTTTATTTCCTGCAAATATCGCTCTGGTCCTCTCTCCATACGCGTTTCGAGCACCTCATGATCTCATCAGTGGAGCTGTATCGGACCGAGAGCAACATTAGCAGGAAATAACTGATATATGAACCATAAATTTCAAGGTATGTCGGCAGGATATTGCACCTGTCATCTACCAACTTCGATGTCAGACTGAAAAATATCGCCAGTCGAACGACATCTATGAATCATTGGAGTAACGTGAAATTTTTAAAAAATCAAAATTTCGGTTAGAAATAAAGAAGTCTTTCTGTCGTATTTAAATACAGGGTGTCTCAAAAGAAAGTACACATTTGTTTTGGTTATTGCGTGAACGCAACTATTCCGAGCGGCGCGGGGGATATGTCAATCGGTAGCCTGGCTCTTGGGAATTTAGTCGCTATGGAGCGTTTCTCGGGAGCGGACCGTGCTTTGTGCGTACGTGAGTTTTACAAAAACGGTAATTCGGCGACTGTAGCGCGTAGAAAATTCTGCAATTTTCGACATATTCGTCACTTAAATGATGCGCCAAGCGCTCGGCTTATTGGAAAATGGGTCCAGAAGTTTGAAGAGACCGGTTCAACACTAGATAAACCAAAATCCGGGCATCCGAGGTCTTCGAGAACGGTCGAAAACGTAGAGAGTGTTACTCAGTCTGTTCGTGACGACCCAAACGTTTCGATTCGTAAGCGTGCTGTTGCTTTAAATGTGCATAGATCATCATTATTCAGCATTTTACACAAAGATTTAAAGCTGAAACCCTATAAAATTCAGTTGGTGCAAGAATTGAAGCCTCAGGATGCTTGTCAGAGGCTTGACTTCGTAAACCAGATGACTGAACGCTTTTCAACGTTTACCAACATCTTCTTTTCGGATGAAGCCCATTTTCATCTTAATGGTCATGTAAACAAGCAAAATTGCCGCTATTGGAGTGCAAACAATCCAAAACACAAACATCAGAAACCTCTACATTCGCCGAAAGTAACTGTATGGGCTGCGATGTCGGCGCGAGGAATTATCGGCCCGTACTTTTTTGAAGATGAAAGGGAACGCACAGTAACAGTGACTTCAGAGCGGTATGTGGAGATGTTAGACGACTTCTTCGTGCCTGAACTGCAAAATTTTCCTGGCTATAACCAAAGAACATGGTTCCAGCAAGACGGAGCAACTTCACACACGTCCAACATGTCTCTGCCACGAGTGCGTGAAATTTTTCCTGGCAAATTGATCTCAAAGAAAGGTCACATAAGTTGGCCTCCACGCAGTTCTGATTTATCACCTATGGACTTTTTCCTATGGGGTTATGTCAAATCAAAAGGTTACGCCAACAAACCGACTTCCCTGGCACAATTAAAAGAAAATATCCGCAACGAAATGGCAGACATCACGGAGAATACCTGCCGAGCCGTCATGGGCAATTTTAATGCTCGATTAAATGAATGCCGTGAGCGCAACGGATTACATTTGGACGATATCATTTTTAAAAAATAAATTCCCAAACAATGTATTTTAATATGTAATAAACATTTTTTCAGTAAAGTCCTGACTTTTTTTAAATCGATTTTTTAAATGTGAACTTTCTTTTGAGACACCCTGTAGTTTGTTATATATGTCATTCTCCTTTCAGGCAGAGAATATGAAAAACATATATACAAACAGTTTAAACTGTTTTTCATATTCTCTACTATTTAAATACGGCAGAAAGATTTCTTTATTTCTTACTGAAATTTTGATTTTTTAAAACTTTCACCTTACTCCGATTTTTTTCAGTCGGACATCGAAGTTGGTAGATGGCAGGTGCAATATCCTGCCGACATACCTTGAAATTTATGGTTTATATATTAGTTATTTCCTGCTAATGTTGCTCTCGGCCCGATACAGCTCCACTGATGAGATCATGAGGTGATTGAAACGCGTATGGAGAGAGGACCAGAGCGATATTTGCAGGAAATAAACTGTATATATATTTTTCATATTCTCTGCCTGAATAGAGAATTACATATATAACAAAATATTTAAATACGGCAGAAAGATTTCTCTATTTCTTACTGAAATTTTGATTTTTTAAAGTTATTAACAGGTTGTACCCCGAAGAAATCAAGAAATGGAGAGATTGTGTATTTCAGTGTATATTTTATATTATTATCGGCCAAGCGCTTTCGGTCTTATTTAGACCTTCCTCAGGGCTCAGACCCTAGAAATAAGAGAATATGGTCAGCAAATAAGCTTACTCAGTACTCAGCAACCACACTCACTGGTCAAAGGGCACACCTTAACCTTGCCATTTGAAGAACAGTCTTCAACGCCAGCTCAGCCTCTACACAGAACAAGTCATATATAAAGGGTGTTTTTTTATAGAGGTATAGAACTTTTAAATGGAATAAAATAAAGATGAATTTTTTAAATTGACATGAAATTTACTTTATTCGAAACCTTCTGGCATTATAATTTAAATATGACTTCTGGCATATGACCGCCACGGCTGGCTCGGACGTAGTCTAATCTGGAGGTCCAATTTTCGATGACTTTTTCCAACATTTGTGGCCGTATATCGGCAATAACGCGGTAAATGTTGTCCTCCAAGTGATCAATCGTTTCGGGCTTATCGGCGTAGACTAGCGACTTCACATATCCCCACAGAAAATAGTCTAGCGACGTTAAGTCGCACGATCTTGGAGGCCAATTCACGGGTCCGAAACGTGAAACTATGCGGTTACCAAACGTTTCCTTCAATCAATCAATTGTGGCACGAGCTGTGTGACAGGTTGCGCCGTCTTGTTGAAACCACAGCTCCTGCACATCATGGTTGTTCAGTTGATGAACGAAAAAGTCAGTAATCATGGCTCTATAGCGGTCACCATTGACTGTAACGTTCTGACCAGCATTGTTTTTGAAGAAGTACGGACCAATGATTCCACCAGCCCATAAAGCACACCAAACAGTCAGTTTTTCTGGATGTAACGGTGTTTCAACATACACTTGAGGATTATCATCACTCCAAATACGGCAGTTTTGTTTATTGACGTATCCATTCAAACGAAAGTGAGCTTTATCGCTAAACAAAATTCGCGGTGCGAAAACGTTCCATAGTTAATCGAATTAATTGCTCTGATGGACGATTATGTTGACCGTAAAATAGACGTAGTGCGCGATACGTATTTCGAACAGAACCATGATTTTCAAAATAAATTTGCACAATTTGGAAGCGTTGTTCAGGCGTCAGTCTATTCATGTTGAAATGCCAAACCAAACTAAACATAAATCACTTGACAGCTGACAAAATGGCCGCCAGTTAAAAAAGTGTTACCAACATAAAGTTCTATACCTCTATACAAAACACCCGTTACGATTAAAAAGTCTGTCCCAAATTAAAATTAAAACATTTAGATCAATGTATACATTAATACTAATAAAACAATAAACTTTTACATTAACAATTGAAAAAACAGTGAGGTTATGCCATACAGAGTCATAGCATAATATAGCAATAAAAATTGTCCAAAAATTAAAAATATATACAAGTATGTGGGAGTCTGAGTGGAAATTCTCTGTATGAGTTCCTCAATTTCTTGTTCATTACATTTCACATCAATAATTCATTGGCAATGAGAAAAAGAGAAAAAGGGACAGAAAGAAAGGGCAGTAAAAGTTTATTAATCTACAAGGTGGGGGGGGGGGCTTTTTCTTTTTCTCATTGCTAATGAATTATTGATGTGAAATCTAATACACAAGAAATTGAGGAACTCATACAGAGAATTTCTACTCAGGCTCACACATACTTGTATACATTTTTAATTTTTGGACAATTTTTATTGCTATATTATGCTATGATTCTGTGTGGCATAACCTCACTATTTTTTGAATTGTTAATGTAAAAGTTTATTGTTTTATTAGTATTAATGTATACATTGATCTGAATGTTTCAATTTTAATTTGGGACAGACTTTTTAATTGTATATGTGACTTGATCTGTGTAGAGGCTGCGCTGGCGTTGAAGGCTGTTCTCCAAATGGCAAGGTTAAGGTGTGCCCTTTGACGAGTGAGTGTGGTTGGTGAGTACTGAGTAAGCTTATTTGCTGACCATATTCTCTTGTTTCTAGTATCTAACCTCTGAGGATGGTCTAAGTAAGACCGAAAGCGCTTGGCCAATAATAATATAAAATATACACTGAAATACACAAATCTCTCCATTTCTTACCAATGTTAGACACAAACAGGTAAAAATCAGGTTATTATTACTAATACCTACATAATGAATTACTATTGACAGAACTTGTCAAAACCGCCTTCAAGTAAAAATAATTTTAAAAAATGGAAGAATATCCTTACGCAGAATATGCTAGTATGCATTTAATTTGTGGTGAAGCGCTATCAAATTCTTCGAAAACGAGAAGACTTTATGCTGAAAGATTTCCAGGTCGAATATTGCCAATTCCAAAAACCTTTCAAAGAATTAATCGAAGCCTAAGAGAAACAGGTAAAAGATGATTAGAAAATAATTATTGGAGTTAACGAATTAATTTTCTACATGTTTTATTCAGGGTCATTTTTATCGCGACGTGGCGGTGATGACCCTCCCAGGAGAGTACGAGACCCTCACATAGAGAAACAAATTTTACAAGATATTGCTGCCAACCCTTCAAACAGCATAAGAAAGCTCGCGACACAAAACAATGTTACAAAATGAATTATACACGAAACTCTAATAGAACAGTTACTTCACGCGTACCACGTTGAAAAAGTACACGCTATGTCTCTGGATGATTATCCCGCAAGACTTACAATACTCCAACTAGTTTTTACAGCAACATAACCTAAATCTAAATTTTTATAACCTTATCTTGTTTATCGATAAGGCCGATTTTACAAGAGATAGCATAATAAATTCACACAATTTACATTTTTGTGCTGATAAAAACCCGCACGCTATAATTCAAAACAAACACCAACAAAGGTTTATTGTAAATGTGTGGGCTGGCATCATTGGAAATAACCTTATAGGTGATTTTAGAATGAAGACTCAATTGGTGATTGGAAGACGTACCTCTCGATAGAAGAATGCAAATGTGGTACATGCATGATAGTGCTCCACCTCATTTTAATCGTATAGTACGTCAACACTAAACTAACGCTTTTGGCCCTCGATGGATAGGTCAACGTGGGCCTGTTTTATGATCACTAAGGTCTCCAAAGCTAAATCCCTTAAACTTTTACTTCTGGGGAAATCTAAAAGAACTAGTTTATTTAACACCAGTAAATACTAGAGAAGAACTACTAACAAAAATAGCACAGCATTCTAACAAAGTCCGTAATAATGCCGGAATATTATTTGCAGTGTTGCGGGAAAATATTCGAAGAATAAGAAAATGTATTGAAGTACGTGAAGGCCATATTGAACATTTACCAAAATAACATTTAAACGTTTTCACTATTTTTGCA
Organism: Diaprepes abbreviatus; assembly: GCA_034092305.1. Classification (NCBI taxonomy): domain Eukaryota; kingdom Metazoa; phylum Arthropoda; class Insecta; order Coleoptera; family Curculionidae; genus Diaprepes; species Diaprepes abbreviatus. The sequence goes on from JASJET010000040.1 coordinate 786,716, forward strand.
TTTTAATAACGTTGTAAATTAATTGAGCCCCGATCAACCCTTTCGAAGGTTTCAGGACTTGACAATGTCCAAGCTGGAAATCTTTCAGTATAACATCTTGTCTTCGAAGAGTGAGACAGCGCTTCCCCATAAAATAAAGCCCATCAGCACACCCTGCGTATTTTATTTTTATCTGTTTTTGTTTAGCATTAGTAACTTTTGAGTTTTTCACATAAAAATCGATTTATCTCAAAAACCGCCAGTTTTATCGAAATAAATTAAGAGTACCTTTTTTGAAGAGGAATAACCAAAGTATTTCAAAAATCAGTCATCAGATTTGTAAAATGACACCTGTCAAAAATTAGGCTCAACGAATGTGGCTGCAAATCCGTTCTTGACTTCTCTGGGGATCTAAAACATCTACTGTAGTATGGTTTGAGTCTTTATGGCCTATATAAATATAATATACAGGGTGATTCAAAAATCGATCACGAAACTTAAGGGGGTGATTCTACTTGACAAAATAAGGGTAGAGCTTCATATAATTTTTTTTCAAAATGTCATTCGTTTTCGAGTTACAAGCCGTCCAAGTTCAAGTTTTTATTTTTTGTTTTTTGAATTGCTCGCTTACAGGAAAACCGATTTGACTAATATTTGAAAGATAGGCTAAGTCTTCTGCGCTTCATCATTTTAGTAACAATTCACATTGATTGTTTGCCGCTAGAGGGCACTTTACCTACATTGAAAATTGTTTTTTTGTCATAATTTTTTAGTGTTGACAGCTACAGTAGTTTTTGGCATAATTTCTGAAAGACTGATGCCAGGCCTTTAAAAAAGGTGCTCTTTATTTACATCGCTAAACCCAACGGTTTAGACGTAAATCACCCTTAAAAATTAAGTGGTAAATTTACTTTTCTCATTTCATTACGACCAGCTACCAGGTAAATAGCTATCAAAGTATACTAGAGCTGTCAGTTTAACATCAAATAAATTCGCTTTTTAAACTATTTAATTTATAATCTTAAAATAACTAATAATGGCTAATCACCAATATTCAAATATCGAATATTGTGATATCCATTTTTGTTATGGAAAAGCAAATGGTAATGCAGAGTTGGCAAGAAGATATTATATGGAGAGTTATCCGGAAAGAAATATCCCTCATGCTCAAACATTTTCCAGTGTGCACAGGAGGCTTGCGGAATGTGGTTCCTTTAAAAGTTATAATGGAAATAGGGGAAGACCTAGAACTGCTAGAAACGTGCAACAAGAAGAAAGAGTGCTTGAAATTATTGAAGATAATCCAGGTATTAGTACTAGAAAAATTGGGAATGAAGTGCGGCTCTGTCAGGCTAGTTCATGGAGGATACTAAGAGAAGAACAACTCTACCCGTTTCATTCAAAAAAGGTGCAGGCTCTTTATGACGATGATCGGCCGAGACGGTTGGAAATGTGCAATCAGATCCTAGCTAAGTATGAACACGATAATCGATTAATTGGCGTCATATTATTCACTGACGAAGCTGGTTTCACTCGTGATGGCATAACAAATCTACACAACATCCACACATATGCTTACGAGAACCCAAACAATGTGGTAGAAACGAAACATCAGCGTAGATTTTCACTAAATGTGTGGGCAGGGATAATAGGAGATTACCTTATTGGTCCTCATTTCTTTGATGGCCCATTAACTGGTGACGTATACTTAGATTTTATCCAAAATCGTCTCCCATTGTATCTGGAAGATGTGCCATTGGAAGTAAGGGCCAACATGTGGATCCTCCAAGACGGAGCTCCGCCCCACTTTAGTATACGTGTCCGACAGTATTTGAATGCAACGTATCCTGAGCGATGGATAGGACGAAGTGGACCATTGGCATGGGCAGCGAGGTCACCAGACCTTAATCCTATGGATTTTTTCTTTTGGGGTCATTTGAAACAATTGGTGTACGATATTCCAGTAATCAACGTCGAGGATCTTCGCTTCAGGATAATCGAAAAGTGCCAAATTATTAAAGAAACACCAGAAATTTTTCATCGAGTTAGGCGACATTTTTTGAAGAGTGTTAGGAAATGTATTGAAGAAAATGGGGGACATTTTGAGAATCTTTTTTAGTTTGTTTAGTACTGTTTCATTAATTTTTATCAATTAAATGTATATCGCAATAATCCATAATATGAATATTTACTGATTAGCCATTATTAGTTATTTTAAGATTATAAATTAAATAGTTTAAAAAGCGAATTTATTTGATGTTAAACTGACAGCTCTAGTATACTTTGATAGCTATTTACCTGGTAGCTGGTGGTAATGAAATGAGAAAAGTAAATTTACCACTTAATTTTTAAGGGTGATTTACGTCTAAACCGTTGGGTTTAGCGATGTAAATAAAGAGCACCTTTTTTAAAGGCCTGGCATCAGTCTTTCAGAAATTATGCCAAAAACTACTGTAGCTGTCTACACTAAAAAATTATGACAAAAAAACAATTTTCAATGTAAGTAAAGTGCCCTCTAGCGGCAAACAATCAATGTGAATTGTTACTAAAATGATGAAGCGCAGAAGACTTAGCCTATCTTTCAAATATTAGTCAAATCGGTTTTCCTGTAAGCGAGTAATTCAAAAAACAAAAAATAAAAACTTGAACTTGGACGGCTTGTAACTCGAAAACGAATGACATTTTGAAAAAAAATTATATGAAGCTCTACCCTTATTTTGTCAAGTAGAATCACCCCCTTAAGTTTCGTGATCGATTTTTGAATCACCCTGTATATATATATATATATATATATATATATATATATATATATATATATATATATATATATATATATATATATATATATATTAGTGATTAATTAATTATAAGCATCTAATCATAAAATAAACGATACATTAACATAAGGAACTCCAATTATAACTATGTTTGAGAGCGGGCGGGTTTAGGTCTGTTCTGCATAATAGTTTAATTTACTCGTAAATAAATACATACAATGCACTTTCACAAGTCAGAGACTAGAGCAAATACACTTACGTAAACAATAAAGTGTACATTAAAATAAATACAAAAGTTTGAACTTTAAAACACGTATATAGAATTAAATATATACCCCCAGGTATAAAAAATGTGTTATTATTAAACGCGATAAATACTAATTTACTGTAATTATTTCCTAATTTATATCAACATCGCTACATTCGGCAATTAATCATTAAAAAAGGAAAAACCCTTTTAAGATATTTCAGTTTTAATCTTTAACGATTTTTAATTAACATTTTTAAAACTACCAGGGAGGAATTTAGCGCCATAATACTCTGTACCTTTAGTTCTTGCATATCTGTGCTAGCCAGGAACTATATCTGCATCTTCGATCATACCCTAGATTTAAACGACAATAGATTTGAGAGATGAGAAGATTGAAAATCGACATACTGGGACTGAGTGAAGTAAGATGGCCCGGCTCCGGAAAACAAAAAACAGAGCAAGGATACATTTATTATTCAGGCGGAGCCGACCCAGAACATCGATATGGAACAGCTATACTCGTTTCGGACAGAATGGCACAGTCGGTTGTGGACTTCGTTCCTCTGAATGATAGAATGGCACTACTGAAACTGCGAACAACTCATAGAGACCTGAATGTGGTTCAGGTTTATGCTCCGACAAGCGACAAGTCAGATCAAGAAATCGAAGAATTTTATAACAACATCGATGAAATAATGCGACTGACAAAGAGTGGAGAGATGACGATGATCATGGGGGACTTTAACGCCAAAATTGGCCGTGGCGCTGAAGGAGACAACATAGGTGCATGCGGTCTTGGTGCAAGAAACAACAGAGGAGATAGACTGGTACAATTCTGCGTGGAGAACAGCCTGTTGGTGGCCAACACCTTCTTTAAACAGCATCCCAGAAGGTTGTATACTTGGAAGTCACCTGCAGGCAGAGAAGGAAGAATTGTCAGGAATCAAATTGATTTCATTCTACTCCACCTAAACTTTAAGAAGTATATGAAATCCGTGAAGACCTACCCTGGAGCAGACATTTGTAGCAACCACAATCCAGTTGTAATGGACTTTAGACTCAAACGATTCCTGAAGGTTAAAAGGGAAAAAGTAGCAAGAAAAATAGATATTGCACAATTGAAAAACCCCATAAAAAAGAAAGAAATTAGTCTCAAGATCGAGAAAGAAATGGAAACAATGGAGAAATCGGTACGGAGAGAGGACGTTGAAGGAACATGGAATGCTTTAAAAACTAAAATAACAAATATTCAAGAAGAAGACATTGGATTTACAAAAAACAACAGAAAGCAAGAATGGATAACGTATATGGAAATCATAGACCTCATGAATGAAAGAAGAAAACACAAAACAAACCCAACAGAATACAAGCAACTCAATAAAATCATTAGGAAAAAGTGCAGAGAAGCTAAAGAAGATTGGATGTCAACAAAATGTCAAGAAATCGAACAACTTCAGAAAAGATATGACACCTTTAATGTCCACAAGAAAGTAAAAGAAATGACAGGCAGACACAGAAAGCGGCAAGAAACAATTTTAAGAGGGAATAATAACGAGGTAATTCTGGGGACAGTAGATAAACTAGAGAGATGGAAAGAATACATTCAAACACTTTTCGATGATGATAGACCCAGTGTTCCACCAACCACAGTCAGTCAAATAAATGAAAAAGGCCCAGAAATAACTAAAGAAGAAGTTCGCCATGCAATAAAAGCACAGAAAAATGGTAAAGCTACCGGTCCAGACAAAATCAACGTCGAAATACTTAAATTAATTGCAGACAACGAAAGCAAAAGCCTAGACTTGTTAACATCATTATTCAATAACATATACAACTCCGGCAAAATACCATTAGACTGGCTAAAGTCAACATTTATAACACTGCCAAAAAAACCTAATTCCTCACAATGCGATGATTACCGGATAATAAGTCTGATGTCTCATGTCCTTAAAACTTTTCTCAGAATCATCCATACACGAATTTACAGGAAGTGCGAAGATCAGATGGATAACACTCAATTCGGATTTCGAAACGGAATGGGAACACGAGAAGCTCTTTTCTCCCTAAATGTAATGACACAACGCTGCAGAGACATGAACGTGGATGTATATGCATGTTTTATAGACTATCGAAAGGCATTTGACTGCGTTAACCATCAAAAGATGATTGAAATTCTGAGAACAACCGGCGTCGACGAACAAGACCTACGCATTATCTCAGAACTCTATTGGCACCAAATGGCAACAGTCGAAGTAGAACAAACAACATCCGGAGATATGTGGATTAGACGGGGAGTCCGACAGGGCTGCGTGCTATCTCCGCTCCTGTTTAATCTGTATTCCGAGTCCATATTTAAAGAAGCACTAGACGATGCCCAAGGTGGAATCAAGTTTAACGGAACTATGATCAACAACATTCGGTATGCTGATGATACCGTCCTAATAGCAAACAGCGTACAAGAGCTACAAAGCATAATAGATTCCGTAGTACATCATAGCGAAATGTTCGGCTTACATCTAAACGTCTCTAAAACCAAAATAGTGGTATTTTCAAAGGCGCCAATAAATGTACGTCTGCATGTCAAGGGACAAACAATAGAACAGGTAACATCAATGAAATATCTAGGAGTTAATATCAACAGCCAGTGTAACCCGAAGAAGGAAATTTTATCGAGGATCGAACAAGCGAGAAAAACACTAATGAGCATGAAAACATTTTTTACAAGATCAGACCTTAGTCTAGAGCTCAGAACTCGTATGGTCAGATGCTACGTTTTCTCTACCTTACTCTACGGATGCGAAAGTTGGACAATGGACCCACAAACAGAAAAAAGAATAGAGGCTTTTGAAATGTACATATATAGGCGGATGTTGCGAATTTCATGGATGCAAAGGATCACTAACAACGAAGTACTGCAACGCATGAATAAACAAAAAGAACTGCTAAACACCATTAAAGAGAGAAAAATTCAATACTTGGGTCATGTGCTGAGAGGTCAAAGATATGAGCTGCTTCGACTCATTATAGAGGGTAAAGTTCAGGGTAAACGATCAGTAGGAAGACGCCAGAATTCATGGTTGAAAGACCTGAGGAGATGGTTTGATCGCTCATCTACAGACATATTTCGTGCTGCAGCTTCCAGAGCCACAATTGGCATTTGGATCGCCAACCTTCGGAAGGAGAGGGCGCAATAAGAAGAAGAAGATTTGTTTGAAGGCTGTTTATGGTCGGTGGGGGAGACGCTTTTTTGATGTTTGACAGACATAAACATGTTTACTTAACCTGTCTTTCAGTTTAGTTGCTTGTCGAGACTTTTTCGGTGTTTTTAAGTGTTAGAAATTACTATAAATGCAAAGTTTACAATTAATATTAACAAAAAGAGGATTTAAAAACTTACTTTTATTGGTAAATATTGTTTACATATTGAAAATAACAATAATAAAAATTTAGGCAACCATACATTCATACATTATGTATTCAGAATTGACGTACCGATTATCATATGATACTAGTTTAAAAAATGCAATTAGAAAAGGATAGCGTAAAATCGGTGTGTGTACCAAGAAATTAAATATCTACTGTTTATCAACACTTTTCAAATATAAATAAAAATATTATTACGTTATTCAGCGTTCAAACAACCGGGCCCTAGTCCTGACGTTATACTAATTCTACAGGGGTATGTTCGAAGGTCAGCATTGTTTCTGTTAGGTATTCATTGAAATCTGAATGTGTTTGAAAGGATAATAAGTCTTCCTTTATATCGACCAAACATTGTAATTTTAACTCACCTCGAGACTCGAGTACATTTAAGTTTTATGAAGTTATTGTATTGTGATTTTAATTATTTAGACAATGTATTTTATCGTTAGTGATGTTAATTAATTTTAATATTTTAAAATAATGTTCAATTAAAGTCTGTCTGTTTTTGTAGGTTGTAAACCATACTTAATTTAAAAGTCAATAATAAAAAAAATGTTTTTGAAAAATCCATCCACGACCGGCGAAACGTTAAACAGCCTTTGATGTCACAATTGACGTAAAAACCTATACCCAAGAAATTAAAAAATTATATTATTGAATGGTTTAAGAAATATATATATATATATATATATATATATATATATATATATATATATATATATATATATATCGGGTGTCAACGAATCTATTAGACAAGTCATAATTTCTAGAGTTATGTGTATCAAAATGAGAATTGGTACAGGTAAATGGTATGTGAAGGGGAGAGTTTTCGCATATTTTCCACTTTCCGGTTTCACCGGAAATGGCCCCGGTTTTGAATTTTTAAATGGAACACCCTGTATATTTTAACATTTTTGGATATCTGAGACAATTCTAGATCAGAATGTGACATTTTAAAAAATTTTTACGTCTACTTCATTTTTTTAGAGCCACTTTTAAAATTGCATCTAGGTGGCCATGATCGGACGCAAACTAATCTAAGGGCCTTAGGTGATGTCAAAAAAATACAATCGTAAAGTTTTAGTTACTAGTATGAAAGACAGGAATAAGACAAGTTGACAAAATTACGTTTTCATTTCTAACTATTAATTTTCAAATGGCGACCCCTTTTTGACAACTACTTTTCGAAAAAAGCATTCTTTGACGAATCTAACGGTACTAATTTATTTGCGATTGGATTAGACATAAGAACAGAAATTAAATATTATTAAGCAAAATACTGGATAATTTATTTACTAATGACAAGTGCGCCATGGACAGCCATGATGCATAATAATTTGCAACTGTTTTTATCAAGTCTTCTTTGGAAAACAAAGCATTCACTTAAGTAGATAATGACAGTGACATACGCTCTAAGAACAGACTCTCTGACACTCTCCAAATATTAATAACATATCCACTTTTTCACTTTGAGTATACATTATTTTAACGTTCTGTTCTTAGAGCGTATGTCACTGTCATTATCTACTTAAGTGAGTGCTTTGTTTTCCAAAGAAGACTTGATAAAAACAGTTGCAAATTATTATGCATCATGGCTGTCCATGGCGCACTTGTCATAAGTAAATAAATTATCCAGTATTTTGCTTAATAATATTTAATTTCTGTTCTTATGTCTAATCCAATCGCAAATAAATTAGTACCGTTAGATTCGCCAAAGAATGCTTTTTTCGAAAAGTAGTTGTCAAAAAGGGATCGCCATTTGAAAATTAATAGTTAGAAATGAAAACGTAATTTTGTCAACTTGTCTTATTCCTTTCTTTCATACGAGTAACTAAAACTTTGCGATTATATTTTTTTGACATCACTTAAGGCCCTTAGATTAGTTTGCGTCCGATCATGGCCACCTAGATGCAATTTTAAAAGTGGCTCTAAAAAAATGAAGTAGACGTAAAAAGTTTTTAAAATGTCACATTCTGATCTAGAATTGTCTCAGAAATCCAAAAATGTTAAAATATACAGGGTGTTCCATTTAAAAATTCAAAACCGGGGCCATTTTCGGTGAAACCGGAAATGGCCGGAAAGTGGAAAATATGCGAAAACTCTCCCCTTCACATACCATTTACCTGTACCAATTCTCATTTTGATACACATAATACTCTAGAAATTATGACTTGTCTAATAGATTAGTTGACACCTGGTATATATATATATATATATATATAGCTGACGTTTCGGTGAAATCTCATTCATCATTTTCAAAGCTAACTGTATGGCGTTTGTGGGCGAACTGACGCTTGTGACTCGGGGGCTGTCGGTCCCGTGTATACATGGGACGTATTCGTTGGCTAGTTGGTTCTGGCCAATCAGATTGCGAGCCCTGCTGCGTGTCATCGGCCTTGTTGCCAGTGTTTAGGGTCGTGTTGCGGAGTTGTAATCCATTTATTCACTACCTACTACTGGTTGATGTTTCGTAAACAGGTTTTTCCAAGTATTGGACAATCGCTGGCTATCATCTCTGCTATTTAAGTTGTTGGAGTTCTCTGCAATTTCGATAGCTTCCCTTATAATTCTTGTGGACGGGTTTTCACATCTCGATAACATCTGTTCGTGAGAAGTTAATCTTATGTCCTGTGTTTAACAAGTGTTGAGCCAGTGCAGAAGAAATTGTTTTTTGCTTGACAGCAATAGGTTCGTCTCTTCTGGCGCTTATTTTAGGGTTGGTTTGACCTACATAAGATGAGCTGCATTCTCCGCATCAAAATTTCGTAAACTCTCTAGTTTTCTAGATGGATTCTTTTCTTTAATTGTTAGCAGGAGATCCTTTACTTAACGGTGTATAGTGAAAATGGTTTCAATGTTATGTCTCCTGAGAATTTTTGCAATTTTGTCTGTAGTGCCTCTGACATAAGGAATAAAAACAGATCAAGAAAATTACCGCAAATAAATGAAGATACCTCAAGACGCCCTAACAAAAGATGATTATAAAAAAGAACATATAGACAAGGCTTTAAAAAACCAAGAGAAGTGCTTCAAAGTTTTTGTTCCTTATGTCAGAGGCACCACAGACAAAATCGCAAAAATTCTCAAGGGACACAACATTGAAACCATTTTCACCACAGACACAACTCATCTTACGTAGGTCAAACTAACTGTAAAATAAGCGCCAGGAGAGATGGAATATATAAACGCTGTCAAGCAAAAAACAATTTCTTCTGCACTAGGCCGTATCCTCGAACTGGGGAACGTGAAGTGAACGGTGAAAGGGTGGCGAATGTGTATTCTTGACACGTTCATCATTCATATCCTTGTTCGCCGCGGTAGAAGGCAAACGAACAGTGAAACATGCGCAAATGAAATGTCAGCCACTAAATGACATAATTGACGATTAGTATTAAAAAATATTTATTTTATTTTTGGTTGTTCAAAATAACTCATCATTAAAAAAAGGGATATGTTGACGAACCGTTTCTTTATTTTTTGAATAAACAATTGAAATGTTAATTAGGTGGTACCCCAATATTTTTAATAATTTCAAATTCTTAATTAAAATATCCTTAGAAAGTTGAATATATCTTGCAAATATTAAGCAAATTTGAGATTACAGACATATAAAATTATTACAGGAGATTCTGTTCATAACTTAATTGTATGAGCGTGCTATTTAAAAATGTTTTTCTGTGGCTAATTCTGTTCATGGATTTAATATAAATATTTGTTTCCATAACAGCCGATTATCTTAGTTTTAAACAGTTAAGTCTAACATAATTCTTTTCATGACGCAACTTATAATAAATTTGAGAAATAACAATTTGTAAGCTATCTGAAATTTTTATTTAAATAGTAACAAATTTAATAATAATATTAATAATAATAAACGTCTTTATTAACAATGCATACATATTACAAAGTAATACAATGCACACATAGGGCGAAGTTTAACCAATGGCAATTCTTCCACGTAACCATCCACACCTCTCAATGCGCCAACAAGAAGTAATCAACAACAATACAAATACTTATTATTAAGCTCCAAGTGGAAAACTTTTGTATTCTGATTTAAGTCTTTTGATATTATAGTGCCTAAACTGTGGTGAAATTGTATTATATTACTTAACAAAACTATAAGAAAAACCCTTCTGATACAAAGAAGTTCTATGTCTTGGTATTTCTTATATTAATATTATGTACATCAGTCCTAAGTTCCAATTTTTTATACAAGAACATAGGTTGTTTAGTATCTAATAATTTTCGAAAAAATATCAGAGAATACAGTCTGTATATATTTTCACATCTTAACCAGCCAATTTGCCTGATATTATTTGATACAGAATCAAACTTTCTTAAGTTAAAAATAAACCGCCAGCATGTATTTTGGACATACTGTATTCTCTTCTTTGTAACTACATCCAAAAAGGGATAGTAAACAATATAGCAGTAGTTATAGATTGGCATAATAAGAGTTTCACATAATTTTTTCCTCATTTTAAAGTTCAATATATATATCTATTTGAATACAAAACCTTCATTTTAACATAACTCCTTTGTAACAGGCTTTGGACATGTTTATGAAATCTTAAATTAACATCCAAATGTAATCCCAGGTTTCTGGCACAATTTGAAAAAAGTAAAACATTATCTCCAATACATACTTTGAGGCGATTTGTAAGCATGTTGCGCTGTTTTTCGGAACAAAACAAGAGAACCTCAGTATTGTTGGGATTAATTTTTAAATTATGCTCCTTAGAATACTGTAGAATGGCTGCCAAATCATGATTTAACATGAGTGCAGCTCTTCCTGGATCAGAGGGGTCAAAAAGATGTAATATCTGAGTATCATCAGCATATGCTTGTAAATGTTAATTTGAAACTATGGAAAAAATATCAGACGTATATATTACAAACAACAAAGGACCAAGAATAGATCCCTGGGGTACCCCAGACACGACAGCTTCAGGCTGTGAAACCACATCCCTGATTCTTACAATCTGCGATCTATCAGACAGGTAGGATCCAAAAAATAGGGTTGAAATATCATCAAACCCATAGAATGACAGTTTAGCACAAATTAATTCATGGTCAATTACATCAAACGCCTTGGAATAATCAAGCAGCACCAAAATGACAGCTAATTTTTTATCAAGTGCTCCTACAATATTATCAGTTATATTCAGAAGTGCTGAAACTGTACTACGACCCTCTGTAAAACCAGACTGATGAAGTGGAATCAAATTATTACTCCTGAAATAATCCGAGACTTGTACATGGACCACTCTTTCCAACACTTTAGACAAGACCGGAAACAAGCTTACGGGCCGCAAGTCACTCTCATTTATAGGATTTTTTGTTTTTGGGACCGGAAAAACTACTGATCTCTTCCAACATTGTGGAAAATGTCCTCCCCTTTCCAGACAGCAATTTATTATATGGGTGATATGATTAATAATCGTGGGCAAACATAACCCAATCATGAAAAGCGTCAAATCATCACTTCCAGCTGCGTTGGACTTAATACTATTAATAAATTTACTTATATCATCTAGGCTTACTAACCTAAAAACGTACTTAATGTTACTATTATACTTATTATTCTTATAATACAATATTCTACAATATATTCACAGTAGCTTGTTTTCTGAAAAACACTGCAAAAATATTTATTAAGTGAGTCTGCATCAACAGAAGATGGGAGAATATTCACTCTTTTTTTAGAATATACATTTAAATCTTGAAGTGTTTTCCACAGTTTTCGTGTATTTTTTTCATTTTCAACATAAGCCAGATATGCAGCTTTTTCACGTCGTATAGACATTTTTGTAAAATTTCTAAGACTTTTATAACGTTCTCGATTTTCTGCAGTGTTCCTCAACCTAGTCTTAACTCTTGCGTTTTCCATCTCTTTCATTAACCGCTTTATAGTTATTGTTAACCATGGAGCATGGGGCTTGCTAACTCCTACAGTCCTAACTGGAGCATGCACAGCGAACAGACCCTCCAAATGCCCTGTCATAAAACCAATCTTATCCTCTATATCATAAAGATAAAACAAATCATCCCAACGAACACTATTTAAATCAATCAGAAATAATTGTTCGTTAAAATGCTTTATATTTAAATAATGTGAACTACAGCATTTAACTTAATTAGACTCTGTTAAACACTATACTACACTACAATTAAATAAATATTATGATTATAATTTATCGGGACATATAAATATGAACCGTACAGACCAACAAAAAAGGGTCCTTCTGCATAAAAACCTTATTTATGGTACATTTGATCTTCAAGCCTCTACAAATCTTTATAAAATAAAAAAAAACTGTATTAAAAGTTGAATGTGAGATCTGCCAGTATCTTTAATGGACGTCTTCTGTCTGGCGTTTAGTTTAGATCCCTGGTCTTAAACAGTTTTACTGCCCTCGATTCATTGGCATGAAGAGCTCGGAGCTGTACAGGTGCAAGAAGCGCTTGCTTTATTCAAGTAGTGCATTATGCCTCGGCGCTTGTCAGATCTGCTTTCCCCTTACTCCTCAAGCACCAATAAAAATATTTGGTGTATAAAGCCCTAGCAACTGTCAGTTATCATTTTTAGATGCTATTTTTGGGTAAAAAACATTTTATACATGAAATGGAGATACAAAAATAAGATTATTTCATAAAAGATATCGGACTTACTTTCATAGGTTTTTTAACGAATTGCAAAATATTTATTGCCAAAAATGCCATGACACCAGACAAAACTCAAAACTAATAAGTAATAAAATAATATTTTCACCTTTTTGTCCTCAATATGTTTTGCTATGTATATTAAAAACACAAATTCCAAAAAAAATAATTTGGAGGTTATTTAGCGTTCAAATTAACACTTTAACCGCTTTATTCAGATTTGCTCGGAGTTACTCAGGGTTTGAAGCACTCGAGCTTAAAACTCTTGAATCGAGGGCAGTATTTATCTATCATTGTTCAAGTTTCAAGTTTTCTTTCAAATTTAGTTGTCTAGACAAAAGGTCTTGCAGTAAGCTACATGACTATTTATACTAAAAGTAAATGCAGTAGAGTATGACTGGGATGGGTGCAGTCATGCCTGCTACGGCAAAATCATATTTTTTATGCTGCATTTAGTTTTAGTTTACAATTACTAAGAAGTGGTTTCCACACTTCTCTTATATCTAAAGATGGTTTACTAAAACAACTCGGGTTCTGATGTATAACTGCGGCTTCTTTGAATTTCCGTTTTCTCCAATGTTGTTCTCGGTGTAGTATTTTAGCTTCAGATCATTTTATGTGGTGTCCATGAGTCCAGGCATGGTTGACGGCACCAGATTTTTCTGTTTCTCCTCGAGATGTGCATTTTTGATGTTCTTTGATCCTTACGTCAAGAGGTCTCTTTGTTTCGCCAATGTAGGAATTGCCACATTCACATGGTATCTGATATATACAGTTTTTCATGTCTCTTTGAGTTGTTGGTTTGATCTTGGTGAGCCGACTTCTCAGAGAGTTATTTGAATTGAAAACAACGTTGATTTTATATCGTTTTCCTGTCCTTCTAACTTTTTCTGAAATGCCTTTAACATAGGGGATGTTCAATACTGGTTTTCGTTCTTCATTCGTTGTCGATATTGTCCTATTTCTGCGTTGATCAGGCAATTTATCCACTAGATATACTGGGTATCCGTTGGCTGTCGGATCATTTTTAATGTAATATATCTCTTGCATCAAGTTCTCGTTGGAGTTGCAGAGAGTTAAGGCTCTATCTACGAGATTTCTTATAATTCCTTGTTTGGTGTTGTTGGAGTGATTAGATGAATAATTAAGGTATTGTCCTGTCTACGTGGCTTTTCTGTAAACCGAAGATCGAATTTGTCTGCCATTTCTTTCAACCAAAACATCTAAGAATGGTAATTTATTTTCTACTTCTTTCTCCATGGTGAGTTTAATAGTTGGGCTGATATTGTTGAGATGAAAAAGGAAGTTTCGAAGTTCTTCGTCGTTTCCACTCCAAATAATAAAAGTATCGTCTACGTATCTGAGCCATAACTTTGGTTTCTTAGTTGTGGATTGAATTGCAAACGTCTCGAACCATTCCATGAAAATATTTGCGACCACCCGTGAAAGTGAAGATCCCATGGGTAGTCCATCATCCTGGATGTAGAATTTTTCCTTTTCTTGAAAATAGGAATTAGTCAAACAACTTTCGAACAAGTCCATAGTGGCGTGCGGTGGTAAATATGTTCTTTCTGCTAAGGTCTGGTCTTCTTCAAGTTTATTTCTTATGATTTTTAGTGAGTCCTTAACTGGAACGTTGGTGTATAGGCTTTCCACCTCAAAGCTAATAAAATGGTCTTCTGGTTGTAATTCTATTTCACGTATAATTTCTACGAAATGTTGGGAGTTCTTAACCCTGGACGTTGTATTTCCTTATAATGGTCTCAGGATTGGAAGAAGAAATTTGGCAAGTTCAGAAGTCGGAGAGTTCCGGGAACTCGTGATAGGTCGTAAGGGCATGTCTTGCTTATGTATTTTCGAGAGTCTATAAAAGTTTGGAGTTTTGCTATGTTGTGGCGTCAACTGAGTCTTGATCCTCTCAGGAATATACCGTTCATGTTTCTTAAGAACGCGATAGATTCTTCCTTCAATTACAGATGTGGGATCTTTAGAAAGAAATGTATAATTTTCTTTGCTTAAAACTTCGTCAATTTTTTGATTGTATGTTTCAGCATTCATTACGACTGTAGCATTTCCTTTATCCGCTGGTAGAATTTTAATACTGGAGTCCTTCTGTAGGTTGGCTAGGGCAGTTTTCTCGTCTTTGCTGATGTTTGGTTCGGTTTTTCTAGATTTTTGTCTTTGTCTAGATTTGGCCAAAGCAGGCATGACTGCACCCATCTCAGTCATACTTTCCTGCGTTTACTTTTAGTATAAATAGTCATGTAGCTAAGGGATTTATTTAGTTTCACTTGAAAACGGCTAGAGATAACTACTAGCCGAAACGTCGTGATATTCAACAAAAATAAAGACAATGGAAGTCCAACAGATATCTACTACTTCGCAAGAAACATCATTGTCTATGACCTTCAAACAAACACTCAATTGAATCTGTCATCCATTTTATTTTTTAAAATCCACGGAGTTTAGCACGTTCATATCTGGCAACAGTGCCTTTTCAAGAATACGGCTTTTATTATCAAAAGTATGAAGTGACAGTTCACAACGCCATTCACATCACGCTTTCGAGGATACAGGCCCAGGCTCATCAGTGATTTCAAGGTTGAAACATCGATTGGCTTACTGTTAAACTTGTTAGTTGAAATCCTCTACGGTCAACTTAGACCGTTTTAAAAGTTATACCACGTTAGTGAATAATGGGGCTAAAAGTTGCTTTAAAATTGGTATCTATAACGTGATTGAGCGGGTTGTGTTATTATGTCTGTTAAACTCTAATAATATTTTTCATTTCTTTCAGTACATCAGTACACGATAGCCGAGAGGATTATGTGAAAAACGAATACGATTGGAACAATCAACAAACAAACGAGAACCTAAATTTAAACACACCCCATCTTCAGAAAAACGTCCCGAAGAAACTTAAATGCGATATGTGCGATTTTCAAACGAGGTACAAAAGTCATTTGTATATGCACAGTGTACGACATAAAAAACTCGAAGATGCTAATTGGTTTCAATGCCCTCAATGCGACTTCCAGGCGTTCGAAGAAAACGCATTGGATCGACACTTGGTCCAACATAAAAAACCCAAGGACGTAAAAATGTTTTATTGCGACAAATGCGATTTTAAGACAATTTATCAATACAATTTGAAGACCCACCTTATCGTCCACAAAAGCTCAGAGGAGGTCGTTCAATACGAATGCGAGCAATGCGAGTTCAAAACAATTCGGAAACAACATCTACAGGTTCACAGTCTTCGACATAAAAATCCCGAGGATATCAACATGTTTAAGTGCAGCGAGTGCGATTTTAAAACAATCCAAAAGGCTAATTTAACTAAGCATATTTTTCGGCGACATACACATCCGGATAAGGTTCCCAAATTTAAATGCGAGGTTTGCGATTTCCAAACCGCATCGCAAGAGACTATAAAGATGCACACCGTTAAACACAAAAACCCCGATGAAGTTCAAAAGTTTAAGTGTGACCAGTGCGATTATCAGACCATCTGGAAACGCTATCTGTATAAGCATCGCCGCCGTCACAGAAACCCCGAAGAGCTCAAACGGTTTAAATGCGATCAATGCAGTTATCAATCGATACGCAAAGATGATTTAAAAAGACACTGTATGCGTCACAAAAACCCCGATGAAGTGTTGTTATTTAAATGCGATCATTGTGATCATCGAACGATACACAAAGGCGATTTAAAGAAGCACGTCCTACGTCGACATAGGAATCCGAAGGAAGATGTTGTGAAATTCAAATGCGAAGTTTGTGATTTTCAAACAATATCCCAAGACGTTCTAAAGGCGCATATCCTAAAACACAAAAAACCCGATGAAATTCAAATATTTAAGTGTGACCAGTGCGATTATCAGTCAATATGGAAACGGTATCTAAAAAGGCACCGTCTCCGTCATAGAAACTCTGACGAGATCGAGCAGTTTAGGTGCGATCAATGCAATTACCAAACCATCCGTAAGGATGATTTAAAAAGACACTATTTTCGTCACAAAAAAGCTGATGAAGTGTTCTTATATAAGTGCACTCACTGTGATCATCGAACGATACAAAAAAGCGATTTAAAAAAGCATGTCTTAAGTCGACATAAAAATCTGGAGGAGAATATTATGAAAATTCAGTGCGACGTAGATGATTTTCAAAGTATATCTCATGACGTTTTACAGGAGCACACTCTTAAACCCAAAGACCCTGATGAAGTTCAGATGTTTAAGTGTGATCAATGCAATTATCAGACAAACCAGAAACGGTATCTGACTAAGCACCTCCTTCATCATAGAAACCCCGATGAAATGCAAATATTTAAGTGTGATCAATGCAATTATCAGACAAACCAGAAACGGTATCTGACTAAGCACCTCCTTCATCATAGAAATCCCGCTGAAATGCAAATATTTAAGTGTGATCAGTGCAATTATCAGTCAGTCTGGAAAAGATATATGGATAGGCATCGTCTCCGTCATAGAAACCCCGATGAGGTCGAGCACTTTAAATGCGATCAATGCAATTATCAAACGATCCGGAAAGATGATTTAAAAAGGCACTGCCTCCGTCACAAAAACCGCAACAAAGCGTTACATTCAATGTGATCATCGAATGATAAACAAAAGTGATTCAAAGAAGCACGTTGTACGTTAACATAGGAATTCGGAGATGAAGGATGATTTTAAAAGGTGTTTCTTGCATCATCAAAGAAAAAAAGGAAACCTGGATGAGGTCAAGAAGTTTGAATGCAACCAGTGCGATTATAAAACCATTGAAAAGGATCATTTAAAAAGGCATTAATTTTATCATAACAAGTCTTAACCAACATAGTATAACTAGTTTTAGAGAGTATTAACACGCAGTGTAATTATAAAATTTATTTTAAATAAAAAAATGTTGCAGAGTATTTCAGAATGTTTGTCGTTTTTGATTCTTAAAAAATAAAACATTAGAATTAATTCAGACTCATTTAATTGCTGTTAAATTATAGAGTAGTTTTTGAATTTTTATTTATGAAAAACAATTATCCTTAAATGGGCACCATCCACTTCTTCGCAATTATTTAGCTTTGAACTAATATTTTCGATTACTTGCTGGAGCATCGCTCTTGGAATCGCATGGATTTCGTCTGTGACTCTTTGCTTTAGAACATTTAAGTAGGGTGGTAATGGGTTGAAAGCCTTACTTTTTAAGTAGCCCCATAGAAAAAATCAGCAAGTGTTAAATCTGGACTCCGCGGTAGCCAGTTGGTATCCCCTTTTTCACATTTATAGTTCGTTAAAACGGAGATTACCGTAACCTGTTTTTTTTTTAATATAAAAATAAATGATTTATTAACGGTTAAACCAATTTAAAAACTACAGCACTTTGTAACTCATAAACAAGCCTATTTACATATCAAAACTCATCATCATCATCAGCCCATTTCTGTCCACTGCTAAACATGGACCTCCTCAAGAGATTTCCTCTCTATTCTGAGCCACTGCGTTCCAGTTTGTTGCTATTCTTTTGAGGTCATCTGGTCGGTGGTCGTCCCCGACTGCTTTTGTCCGCTCTCGGTCGCCATTCTAAAACTCTTTTCGTCCATCTGTTGTCCCCTATTCTAGCCACATGTCTGGCCCATCTCCACTTTAACCTTGCAATGCGCACAATGACATCATCTACCCCCGTTTCCCTCCTAACATTCTCGTTTTGGACCCGATCTCTCAGGGATACCCTCAGCATGGATCTCTCCATTCTGCGTTGTGTTATTTGCAGTTTCTTAGCAGTTGTTTTCGTCAATGTTAGTGTCTCCACTCCATATGTTAAGACTGGGAGAACACATTGGTTAAAGGCTTTCCGTTTCAGGTTTATGGGTATATCTGTCTTGAATATATCCCTGAGTTTTCCATAAGCAGCCTATCCTAAAGCTATTCGTCTGGATAGCTCACACGTCTGGTTGTCCCTGCCAATCCGAACTTCGTAACCAAGGTAGTTATATTTCTCGGTAATTTCGATGATTTCATTTTCTATTTTTATAGGCTCACTTGGTACTAAATTTATCATCATTTTTTTGTTATAATTTATCTTCAGACCTGCTGTTTGTGTTGCCTGTTGTAGTTCTTCTAGCATTTCTCTGACTTCTTGTAGATCGTCTGATATTAGGACTATGTCGTCAACTAATCTAAGATGACTCAATCTTTCCCCATCTATAATAATGGCTTTCTCTTCCGAATCCAAAGCTTTAAACGCATATTCTAGCACTGTCGTAAACAGTTTTGGGGATATTATATCTCCCTGTCGAATTCCTCTTGTTATTTTTTATTTTCTTCGTCATGGTGTGTAAGTTAATTGTTGTTGTTGCGTTTTTATAAATATTGTAGATGATGTTGGAATATCTTTGGTCTACCCTGCATTCTTTTAATGCTCTTAAAATTGACACCAATTCCACGGTATCGAAAGCCCTATGAAAGTTGACAAAGACAATATTTAGTGGTCGGTTGTATTCTACAGTTTTTTCAATAAGTGTTTTGGTACATTGCAAATGGTCATTTGTCCCGTAGCCCAAAGGGAACCCAGCTTGTTCTCTAGGTTGGTAAAGATCCAGTTTGTTCTCTAATCTATTGGTGATTATACGAGTGTAAAGTTTATATAGGTGGCTCAGGAGGCTGACGGGTCTATAGTTCGCAAGGCTTGTTTCGTCGCCTTTTTTGTGAAAGAGGGTCGTAATAGAGTTATTCCATTGGGCCGGAATAATTTGGTTTTCAAGGTATAAATTGAATTCCGTCTTCTCCCGGTGCTCTGTTGTTTTTCATTCTCTTCAAGGCGTAATTAATTTCTTCAATTGAGATTTCGAGCATATCTTCGGAGCCCTGATTTATGATTCTTAGTGTTTCGTGTTCGTCTGGTTCAAGTATTAATTGGTTTTTGTACAATGTCTCGTAGAATTCTTCAACGATGTTTAACATTTCTTCTCTGTTAAATTTTATTTGCCCATTTTTGTCCTCTAATTTTATTATGTCCTTTTTGCCTGGTGTTAGCCTTCGTCGAAGTACTTTCATACTTTTGTTCTTCTCTATAGTTTGCGTTATTTTTTCCTGTTTGTATTTTCTGACGTCTTTCCTAATAGCTTTGGATATTTCTTTCTTCACATGGTTTATTTCTTGTGGGCTTGTGTTACCACATCTTAAAAGTGATCTTCTATTTTCTATTTTAAGTTTCGTGATGGGTCTAATTCTTTCTTCTCTTTCAGTTTGTGTGCAAAACCTCATTTGGGCCTCTGCGATTGTGTGGGTTAGCGAATCATTTAGGAGATCTAGGTCATTTGTTGTTATTTCTTTTAGTGCGTTATTTCTGAAATTCTTGTTCATTTCCAGGTTGCGTCCACTTTCTTGTTTTCCTTTTCTGTACCATTCTATTTCGTTCCTTTCTGATATTTAGCTCTAATGTGGCTCTGACCAATCTATGATCGCTTCCAGTTGTAAAACTATTTAACACTGTCACGTTTTTGATTATGTGTATCTTGTCGCTTATTATGTAATCAATCTCATTTCGGGTTTTGCCAACCGGGCTCTTCCATGTCCATCTCCTCTGTGGTTTTTTGTAAAAGAAGCTGTCGATTTAGTATAGGTTGTTCTCCAAAAAGTAGTTTACTAGATCTTTACCTCTTTCGTTCCTACCTGGACTGCCAAATTTGCCAAGAACGTATTCAAATCGATCAGATTTTATTTCAATTTTAGCGTTGAAATTGCCGCACGGTATTGTGTAGTGTGTAGGGTTTTGCCTCAATGCCTCGGTAACCTCGTCATAAAATGTATCCACTTCTTCTACCGTATGATCCGAAGTTGGTACGTAGGTCTGCACTATTTTTAAGCTGTATCTCGAATTTAGTCGGAGGATCAAGTATATCACTCTTGTAGATATGGCGCGTATGGTGTTGACATTTTCTGAGAGTTTTTTATGTACAAGGAACCCCAGTCCACCAACTAATCTTTGCTCATCGCCAAAATAATAGAAGAGGTTGCCTAACTTAAGTGTTTGCAAACTTTCCCCTTTCCTTCTGATTTCGCTGATTCCAACAATGTCCCACGCAAGTTTGCCTAGCTCTATTTCCATTTCAACCACCTTTTCCTCTGATGACAGAGTTCTAGCATTATAGGACGCTACATTCAGTGTTATATGATGTTTTGCCTTTGCTTTTAGTTAAATTTCTGTTTATATTTGTTTTCTGCGAATTTTTACCTCCCGCAGATTCCATGAGGCAGCCCTCTATAGAGAAGAAGAAGTTAAAATTTACACTTTAGATATCGCTTTAAGAAATTTTTGAAACTATTTAAGGACATGTTAAAGATATCCAGATCAACATGGTCACGGGATAACCTGTTAGCCAAGATGCACATTCTATTTAGTGGTGCATAAGTGGACTAGTTGGTTCTATGAGTATCCACAAAGAACACTTCAACCCATCGACTATTCCTTTAGGTACATTGAAGCCAATATGATTTAGTACTTCTGGAGAATCAATTATACTATTAACGGTTTTAAATAGATAAAGTAGGTCAAAGTATTTTCTGCGATGTTTAAGAGGCTTCAAATTTAATTGGAGTAGTAAATGAGGATAGCTGATAATTTCTTTAGGAATACCTAATTTATAGGCTACAAATCTTAGAAAGCGTTTCTGCACCCTCTTTAGTTCCAATTTGTACACATTGTAGAAAGGTGATCATATTGGTGAGGCATACTCGAACACAGGACGCATGTCGCTGAAATCAGATGACTTGCTGTTAGATTAATATTCGG
This sequence comes from Diaprepes abbreviatus, assembly GCA_034092305.1. NCBI lineage: Eukaryota > Metazoa > Arthropoda > Insecta > Coleoptera > Curculionidae > Diaprepes > Diaprepes abbreviatus. The sequence goes on from JASJET010000040.1 coordinate 808,601, forward strand.
TGAAAGTGATGTCGCTGCCTGATACAACTGGCGATTTGTTTTTAAACTTTTTTGAACGTTTTTCTTAGTTTTTTTCAAATTTTTAAAATTACATAATACAGAAGCTCGTATAAGAGTGAAATTTATGCATGTAACAAAAAGATTTAGTGAAATGATTAAGCCTAAAATGAAAAGTGACTTTCTGTGATTTCCAGAAAACTGAACAAATATTGTAGAAAACCAAGACAATCGTGGTCTATGATTTCGAAATAGGGGGTAAGTAACATTTTTTGTTACCTTTTTTAGAATTCATTGCCATTATCATAGAAAGAATACATATTCTAAAAAGAAACAAATAATTTTTGGTAAGAATCCGTAAAGAATGAAATAATAGAAAAATGACGTTTTTTTTTTGAGAAAATTTTGGTACATACCCCTATTTCGAGGTCGTAGAACACGATTCTGACCTTGGTTTTCCATAAAATTTCTTCAATTTTGCGGAAAACAGCGAAAAACATTTTTCACTTTAGGTTCAATTTTTTTCACTAAATTGTTAAACTTTTGTTATAACCACAAATTCCACATTGATAGAAGCTTCGGTATTAAACAATAATTCAAAAATATGCATTTTTTTCTCGAAAAAATCCGAAAAATTATCACGACAAAAATCACAACAAATCAAAAGAAAACGGCCGCCATCAACAAATAATAGTTTGCATAGGCTGTATTCTTTTGAGTAAATTATCACTGATCAAAGTGAAAACAGTGTAACTGACAACTTCATGTTCTTTTGAATATGCATTTACTTGTCATTGGGTCGAAGTGATCATGATTACGATAGAAGTGAAACTGATAATGACTCAAAAGAATAGCCTTATAGTTCGCTAAAGATAACGTACTTGTTGAAGTCGGCGAAGTTGCCAGATTGTAAAAACTATTTCTTTGAAATTCATATATATTCTTCCCTTTCTATATGAATTGGAAAGAAAAAGTCCCAAAAAAACTTTTTCCCTTTCCTTTGATTATTGAAGTACTATTAATTACTCTTATGTCTATGCCTTTGATGTGGGATTTTTACTCTAACTATTAAAGGTTTTAAGGATTATAGTTGCTTTTGTCTGTTTCCCTTCAAATGCCAGCAGTTTTAAGTGGATAATATGAATTGATCATATTGCTTATGTCTGCTATCAGAAAGTGTTTTTTAATTAATAAATCTAGGTCAATTTAGGTTAGTTTAGGTTAAGGCGGCATTTTTCAAGGTCATTTGCGTCAAAATAACCTATTATTTTGACCCAAAAATCGTCATTTTTAATACGTTGACATTCAACGAGGAAAAACGATTCTTACCTAAAACTTTCAAAAAATGCTTAGGAAAGGCATAATGAAGGGGAGAGTTACATAATATGCAGAGAAAAAAACTTAAAAATAGCATTTTCTATTACTTGAGTACACACAAGTTTCTAGCCGTCAGAAAAGACAGGTTTTTTTAATATCATTTAAAATCTAGCCAACATTTCACAAATTTTATTGAAGTCTCCCCTTGTATTTTTACAAACACTATTCTGTCTAAAAAATCACAACCAATGGATATTTATTTTAAAAAAGTCAACGTATATAAAAAAAAACTAGTAAAAAGTAACAAATCATAATTCCCGGGTCGGCCCTAGGTCTATTAAAAAACTATAATTGATGTGACCTGAACAGTCTGACAATGGTGTTCTTTTTTTATTTGCACTCAACAGAAGAAGACATTCGACTACCAACTAATAATCAGCGTAGAACGTTACTGTTGGGATACCGGAAGTTGATTTAGTTCGGCCTTGTTGGCGCAGCAGTCACTGCCGAATTATGAATGGAAATATTTCAAATGGGAATGATTTCTTTAGATTAGGATTCTACAAAAATAAATTCAAACAAAATGTCATAAAAAAAGATCTTGCATCTTCGTTACCTTTGTGGTAATGCATAAGTATGTCACTGTCTTTACCAGATACGGAAAGGAAAAGTCAAAAAATATGCTAGGAACTTTCTGAACCTTATCATAAGAGGTTTTTAATTTCTTATTTATTGTTAATTTTGTTACAAATAAAACTTTATTTGAAGTTTAAAAAACTTGTAGAATTCTTCCATTTCAGGAGATTTTTTCATAACATACTGTCAAAAGGTAAGAATTTTACTTGTTATAAGGTTGACCACATTGAGGATATTTTTTTAACATTGTGTATTTGATATTATTTTTATATTATTTGTGTGTTAAAACTTTCTAGCATCAACGAGTTATTTGGAAGCGATAATAAAGTCATTTAAAAAGCGAAAATGCATTGGAGTCCAATCACATAAGAAAATTCAGTTTAATGTTTATTGAAAAAAAATCCCTTGCTAGTATGAAGAAAAAATCAGACAGCGTTGAGGTAAATTATAAACCTTTGTTCAGCGTTATTAATTATGAATTATAATTTTTTTATTACAGATTTCATTAAACAGATCTGGAGATCTTGAAATTACAACGTATGCTTGTCCAAGGGAGATAAAATGTCACCATATTGGTACTTTGGACAGGAAACATGCCAGTAAAAAAGTATCGAGATGAAAATGAGCCAGGAAGAACTAAATAAAATAAAAATGAAATTAAGCGTAATACTGTAGGATTTATTAAGTTGTGGCAAACAGATACTACAGCAGGGGTAAGATGTAAATTTACCCATTATTGAAGACTATTTTTCTCTGATGGTTTTGTCAACTCGTCTGAGAAAATTAAATATTTGTCATTAATTATATCATTAAGAAAATTGCAAAAGTTGCCACTAGACAAATTTGTAATGAAAATTGTTACCTAAGAACAAAGTTCACATTTGGTGACCACTTTATCAGCTTGTCTAGGGAATCGATATCCTGATGATCTGTTTAAAAATCTTATTGGTATTTAGTTAGAAATTATGAAACATAAAACCTTTTTGTTGTTTTCTATAGTACTAACATTTAACACTTCCTTTATTAATACAGTCTAATAATATTTTAGGTTTCTACAATCTTTGTGGTATCAAATCCATTCAGTGGAGAAGAACCTATAATAAAAATGCCATAGATTTTCTTAAAAAAGAATTAAATTTAGATGTCAGTATGAACAAATACGTGAAAATCTAAATTTTTTGGAAAAATTGAAGTGTTACCTCTGTCTCTGAACATTAAGAGAAGTAACAGTACTGATAGAATATGATACTTCATGGAAAGAAAGTTTAGTAATATTAGGGAATTTTTATATTCATCAGTATTTACCAAAACTTTTAGGAAATTAAGTAATTTATCAAAAAATTTGCTAGGTTTAAGTAATAAATACATATTGTTTTAAAAGATGTTATTGTTAATATTTTAGTTTTATATAAATGCCATTAAAATGTTTTTATTTTGGATGTATTCAAATTTCATGTTTTTTTTTTAATTGTAAAAAATAAATTGGTTTTTACCTGCAAAAATTAAACAAAAATGTCCTAACCTTAAGAAATAAAACAACACCTACGAAAATATTTTCTTTTTATTAATACTTAAATAAAATTATATGATTTACTAAATATAAAAAACAGCAAAAAAATATTTATAATTTGGAAACATTTATTTATTCAATAATATTCCCCATCTTCTTTTATTAGAGGATACTGGAAATTAAAACACAAATGATATTCAAAAATTCTACGAATAGCTCTTTCAACATGTATTTTTACACACTTTAAATTCTGTGGAAAATAAAAATAGTGGGATATTTAAGGAAGCCTGCAGGAAGTAATTCCTTGATCAGGAATCATTTATCAGCTAGTATAAGATCACTAAAAAATTATTTGTTTCAAATGTTCTATAACTTTTTTGTCCGACATAGATTCTGGATATGCCTTGCTCACAAAAATAATCATTTGGTGATACACCTTCGAAATCTTTCTGTGTTTATAGACTCTGTAAGTCTTCCTTGGACTTTCTAGGTTTGTTGGAAGCGATGAGTAAGTTTCTGTGCAGTGTAATATTCTACAATGTCTAATTGTATACAATGCTGTTGGAAACAAGCTTTCGTCTTCATTAATTAGTCGAAAAGAACTTAACGTGGTGCTATATTTGTTACTGTAGTACTTTACAACTAAAGCAGATGTCCCAAATCAAAATTTGATTAATATTTGATAGTAGTTTAATTTGCTATGCTTCATAATACCTAATATTAATTATTTACTAATAATTAAGTGTTTATATTTTTGAACAGTGTGCCTCTGAATTTCTGCTTACACTTTTTGTATGTTGATGGCACATCTTCTACAATGGAATTTGCTCTTTTACATCTTGAAGGGCCTAAAGATTCAAAAACAATTGCTATATCAGGCCCAGCTATTATTATTGTTTTCCACTGTGGAAAGAATGACTTTGTGATCTGTTTCTTTCAAAGCTATTTTTCTGAAAAAAAGAAAGTTTATATAAATATGCAGTTCTCTTAAAAAAAGTAATACTATTTCTTAAAAATTCATTTCTAAATATTTTCTGTTATATTTGTAGATTTCAGCCAAAAAAAATAGGATATATATTTTGATATAGATACATACCGTTTCTCTGGAGAAGGAAATTTAAGTTTCCTTTGAATGTTAAATTTAAATATGTTGATCCATATTTAAGTTTTCTTTGAATGTTAAATTTAAATATGTTGATCCACTTCTTTGATCCATATTTACAAAATGACAGTTGCATAGTAATCAATATTTTGAGGGTTCTCGGTCTTCTGTCCTACAAATTTGAATTTATATATAAAATTGTAATAAAATGTATTGCCAGGTTTCTTCTTCAACATATTTCCTGACATAGATGCTATTATAAGTAGATACTTTATTAAAGAAATCCATTTTTTTTTGTTTCTCTTGAATCTGCAGCAAATGCAAAAAGTTTAATATCTTATGGTCACTGTAATGCTTCCAGCCAGGTACAAAACCATTTTGGTGAATTTATAAAGCTAAAAACATAATAATTAATAAGGATTATCATAGAAACAAACACTGATTTTTGCATGCTATTTTTTGTAATGTAAAATGTACCATATTGTATCTATATACCTATTATTTTTGAAAAAACACGAGTTCCCACCTGCGATGAAATGCTTACGTCGTTTTATTTAAAGCCTTTTTTACAATTTTAAAAATATTTATGTTTTTCTGGCTTTGTGTTCTGATCTTGAACACATCACGCAAAATTTATTCTTTATTCCTAGAAACAATGTTTTTGTTTGTATGTCAATCTTTAACCTAACTTTTAGGTTATACCATAGACGTAGAAGAATTAAATAAAATTACATTTGATAAAATGTAATTTTATTTAATTTCTTCTACGTCTATGGGTTATACGAGTCAAAATTTACAACATCTTAGAGTGAGTCCACACGATACCAAAAATTTCGGCGTAGGCGTATTACGCCCATTTATGTTAAAAATGTCTCGTCCACACGGGGAACTTTTATCGTGCAGTCGTGCAGTCGTAATGTTTTTTTTTGTGGTAACCTAACTTTTTTCTGATTTTTTGATAATATTTATTTATGTATAAATTAAAATGAAAGAAAATTAAAAAAAAAAATTGCAGCAATGTTGTTATGTAGAAAAAGAAAACTAAAGAAAAAATTACAAAAGATAAGGATATTATTAATATATTCTTTATTAAAAAAACGGAAAAGTCATCGCTACTAGGTCCGATCTGTTTTTGAGAAAAACATTGGAGAAAGGCTTGGACATACTAATGATTTAATTCAAGAAATGCGAGAAAGTGATCCTGATTTTTTAAAAATATTTTCCTGTTACTCTTGGTGAGTTTGAAAACCTGTTGTTGGGCCAATAAATAGGAAACACGCTATGGAAATGTGTACAGCTATACCCTTATTACAAGGTTTGAAAAAACATTGTGATATTTAGCTGATGAAATCAGCATGTGAAAGCAACAGTGCGAATTCCGAGTCGGTAAACAGTGTTTTTGAAATTAGTCATGTTACTTGTGCGATAATATGAGACTCTTTAAAGCAAGTTTTATTCCCGAAGTTTGCCACTTCTACCTGGTAAAGAATTGCCAAAGAGTTCAAAGACGAGAGTTTTAATATAAAGTGTCATTTTAACAATCGTTTTAATAATTACAATTGTTTGTAGTTTTAGAAGAATATATTACGTATAACACTAACTGGATTTCTGTTATTAAATTTCCATTAATGTTAATTTTTACTTTTTAATTGTTTATAATAGGTTTATATAAAATTTGCTAAGGGTAGGGTTACCAGACGACAGGAATTTTCCTGACATGTCTGAAATTTTAGCCCCTCGTTAGGAAGAAAGAGGAAAAAACTGCAATTGTCAGTATTTTTTTGAAATTAAAAGAGGAAAATATAAGCAATGAAAAAATATTTATTAATCATTCTAGT